>JAKOGI010000106.1:55000-260000 GCA_029747015.1 Carnegiea gigantea | reverse complement strand
TATATATATATATATATATATATATATATATATATATATATATATATATATATTCCTTGCAAATATATATATATATATATATATATATATATATATATATATATATATATATATATGTATATGTATGTGTATGTATATGCAAACTTCATTACATGAATAATAATTTTTTGATAAGAATTACATGTATCACAATTCAAGTTTGTTTTAATGGTCATATTAATTTTGTTGTAACTATATTTCTACATGTGGCTAGATTATATGCATCAATAAATGGCATACACTATGGCGACTCATATCGATCACTAGTACTTATATGTAGTTAGATCATGTACGTTGCTTAGATCATATGTTTACACTATTGGTACTTGCATCTACTCGTAGCTAGATCAAGTACATTACATTTATTTATAAATTATAACATGTATATTGCTTACGTCATAGTTCTGCCCAACTCATGGCTTGATCAATAATATCTTTCGATAGTTGGATCACATATATCTACTTATAGTTGCATCATACATATTAATTTTATCATATTCCAATTTTTATCTACTGGTAAAATTAAAACGTAGCGGTGAAAAAATAATGTCAGAATATTTGGGGATGTAACCCCTAGTCTTTGAACCAAAAAGGAAAAAAAAGGTTGGAATATTATAGTATTTTTGGTAATTTGGTTAAGACTCTTAGAATAAGAAGGATTAGTTTTTCAAAGCGACTTATCATTTTTCTTCATTTATTATAGGCATAGAATCTAATCATGCTTGAAAAGGCAGATTAAATTTTAATAGTGGCATTAAGGCATTAACGGTTAGGAAAAGAAGGATTTAAAATGATTAAACTTTTTAGAAATCGTAAATTGGGTATACAATTTAATGACTCAAAAGATTGTGGGCAGTGAAAGTGCCAAACCGACTCGGATTCATTACAGTATGTAGTTGTACTTGGAATAAACCAAACAAGCAATAATTGCACTTTGGTTCCCAAAAGATAAAGTGAAAAATAAACTTCAAAAGAGAATCTGTCACCTTCTACAGTGTGCCTTTTCATCTCCCCTCCTTCTGCCATCCATTGGCATTAATGAGTTAGATTATGTTGTGCAAGATTGCAAGATTGTGTTTATGTATTGTGCAAGATTGTATTTATGTGTTGTCCAGTTTGAGAATGAATGTCATGAGCATCTCCATTTTACATGTGCATTCTATAAGAGAGTCTACTCCACTATGTGTTCTTGGCTATTATGAGAATGATAACCTAGTTGATTGTTTCAAGGGCTCCTGCTATGGAGAAAACTAGAGTCTAAAGCTATTTTAGATCAAAATTAAGCTATTATGCCTATTTATTAGCTTGCTTTTGCTAGAAGTAGGGTAGTACCTGGGTGCTACTTAAAGGAAGAATCATTAGGGACATATAAGTCCTTTGCTATACATTGTCTAGTTCGGGGAGTAATTAAAGCTTACTCATCTTTTTTTTTTCCCCCCCAAAAAAGATAGAGCATACTTGGATGATAAATAAGTCCTCTCTACTTAATTGATTATGCATAACTTTTTTTCAATTGGCAGGTTGTTGAAAAGATTTTCCAGTCAAAATCTCGAAATCAGATACTTGGCCTTGGAGGAGGAGCAAAGCCAAAAGAGGTAAAATGACTGTATTGTACTGGAGCTGAGCTTAAAGTAGAACTGAATGCTACTAGAAGAAAGAATGAAGTTCTTACTGATCGTTTTGCTCCAATAAAAGTGGAAAATGAAAAACTTTAAAATCATGTAGAGTTGGTTGAAATTGAGATGATGAAGATCAAGGATCTTGTTTTCCAGCAATTCGATACTCATTCATCATCTACTCTACGCGATGGACATGAAACTCTAGGTTAGAACTTAATTTCAATTTTTATATTGTTCTTAGAAAATTGGTTCAGGTTAAAAGTTGGGAGATATTTGGATGGTGTAAGGTTCTATAATGTTGTGATGAAATAAGTGATACATCTTGATGAGCAGTATTGTGTTGTGGTGAATGAGAGATATATATGGATGAACAGTATTGTGTTTAGGTGAATGAAAGATATATTTGGGAGTGCTAATTATGTTAATTGTGTTGTAGTGAATGAGAGATATATGTGGGAATGACTTTCAAATTTGCACCCTATACATGCTTTGGAGCTGCCTATGCATCGGCTCTCTAGTCAGTACCATGTCTGATTGAGTCTTACTCCCAAGATGAGTGCTCTAGGACACTTGACATGTATTATTGTATACATTTGATCTGCTCTAGCTGGACTATTGCTTTTGCCATTAATTATTGCTTCAAAGTCCAAGTTTGACGTGGTGGTTATATGTGAGCAGAGAATATAGTTTACTTAAAGAACTTGGTTTATGACTAAAGTATATCACTTGTAGTCTTTTTCTGTGAGTTCTTGGCTAATCTTTTTTCTGTTGTACTTGTAGACTTCAAGTTTATTTATTTTCTAATTGTCATAAGAGAAATTATGCCTTTTAGAGAAGTGTGTCATTGTCGTAATTGTGAAAGCTACCAACCTAACTTACCTTCAGCTCTAGTAGTATATTTTTAGAAGCTTTTACATGGATTGCATTAGTTTCTACATGGATTATAGATGATGTTGCAAATATTACTGGAGTAACATTTGGTACTCGAAACTTATGTTGTTTCTAGTTGTGTTGTGGACTTGTTCACTTCATACTTGGTGGAAGTAGGTTCTTATTTTAGCATGTCGATTTGGAATCATGGATGTCTATTGTTTTTGTACCCCCCATATATAGAATACAAATTTAGTACCGCCATAGATGTCTGATGTTTTTGTATTTTTATGACTTGAAAACATGATTCTGTAGCCACGTGCACAACTGTTTTTGTTACGAAGTGGTGCCCTAATTAGAAAGGCTGTGCTTAAATATATTGTACTTACCAAATGAAGTTAACTATCGAGGAGATATTAGTTAAGTGGTTAAGATTGAGGTCCTCAGTACATTAGGTCTTAGGTTTGATTGCCCCTCCCCCCATTGTATTGTATTGCCTTCGTGGCTCACCTGAATTTAAAAAAAAAAAGGCAAATGAAGTTAACTCTTGATGCTAAACTTCTGGTGTACATACTTTTTGTAATGTCTCTCTTTATGAATGAAGGTCTATCTTTTTTGTTTGTAGATACTTGAAGACTTTGGATCCTCATTCTAAGTTCTAGCACTTTTGCACTGTTTGGTTACAAGATGCAGGATCATTTAGTTTTCGTCTTTGTTTTTTAGCCAACAACATTTTGCGTATTTGGATATCAAATTTAACTATTTAAGAACAACTCATCTAGTTTCTAGAGTTAGGACGCTTTTGGTATCATATATATAGTTTTGCTTTGTAGTGAATATTTACAAGCTAATGGTTTTTTATTCAGTAGATATATATTATTGGTATTACTAGTATTTCCTTGAGCTATTTAATCCATTGTGCCATTATATCAATTATACGATTGACACTAGCTCCACATAATTATTGACGATGCAAGTAATTGGTCGTTGTTACATTAGGTGATCGCGATTTTCAACTACAAAAAATTTTGTCGTTAATCTTTCTTGAAACAATAACGACGAATGAAAGTTGTTGTTAATGATAACACTATAAATTTTTTATTTGTGACTTTATAAATAAACGATGAACAATATGGTCATTACTATTATTTTCTTTCGTCGTTAATTAGTTAACTAATGACAACAATGTCTCTTTTCGTCCTTATTAGAATAATGACGAAAATTTTTATGTCGTCGTTAAAACTATTAACAACAAGAACAATAATGACGGATGAAATTTTTTGTTGTTAAAGCCTTTGATGGCAGAAAATTATGCTTTTAACGGCCAACTTATTCGTTAGTAGAAACCTCCTTTCTAGTAGTGAAAGAATTTGATGCTTCATATTTCTTGAAATATATTAAGGTTCCCCTTATGGCATATTTACAAGGAAAGTCACGCATAGATCATAAAGCTTTTGGGCACGTTCCTGCATTTGGCACCACATATAAATGTAATGCATATAATAAATCAGTTGTGGTGCTAATTGGTATCAACCATGATATGAAGACAATGACATTTCATTGTGCTTTAGTAGTCCATAAGAAAGAAGCTCTTTTTATTTGGATTTTGGAATAGTGGGTTGAAGCAGAGGTTGGACAAAGGCCAGACACAATTGTAACAGACAGTGGCAATGGCTAATGTAATTAAGGTCATTTTTTCTAGAAGCATAACATTGATAATGTTTGTGGCATCTAATTAAAAATGTACAATTAAATGGTGGCAATGAGTTTGCAAGTGGTTTCATCAAGTGCATTAATAAATATCGAACTCCTAAAGATTTTGAAGTTGGTTGGCAAGAACTTGTGTATTATAAAGTCATCCAACAAAGAAAGTTGACAATTAACGTATACAATAATAGGGAAAATTAGGAAAAGAATATCTTCGAGGATACTTCTTTGGAGGTATAAAAATAATTATCTTAACTTATTCATCATTTCAAACAAATTTTTGGAAGAATTATCTTAATATGTGTTTTTTTGGCTACTGCAGGAATGAGTAGTGCACAAAGGGCTGAAGGCATGCATAAAACAATTAAAATAGGTATTGATCTACTGATAAAGTTATATAGACTTGTTCAACTGTATGAAGAAGTAATTGCAGAACAAAGAAGAGCAAATGGACTTAGTGATCATACAACATTTCATACCTTTCTTATTATAGAAGGAGTAGCTTGCAACATCAAGCCACATGCTGCAAAGGTATATATGAGAAATTGTTAATACCTTTTCTGCAAGGAGAGAAGCTTTGAGTCATTTTATGTTGTAAAAGGTGGAAAACAAAACATTGTTGGTCCCAATAAACCTATTTGGTATTGGCTGCAAGTGTCATGCTGTGGGCCACACAAGACGCACAAAGGAAATAATAGGTTGGTGCTCATTCTGCACTTTTTCTATATAATAATTACTATATTGTATTGCATGAGCTTTAAGGATGCCCCAACGATTCGCTATGTTTGGGTGTAAAATTCAAAAGAAATATTCAAGTAACACTATTCATTAAGGGAATATCTAATGAGAACACACAAGAAGGAAGATGCAAGATCTCAATATAGATATACCATTAAAATTTACATACACGACAAAGATGATATTTATTAGAGTATTTATTTTATGGGACACCATTTCATTGGCAATCAAGTATGGTTTTCTACAAATTCTTCGTGATATATATAGCCTCAATCCTTGAGATAATATTTTTATTTAACTTCTAACTTATATTTTGTCTCAGTATGCTTTTAAAGAAAAACTATTTTTCCTATTTTGCTACAGTAAAATCTTCCGTCGGTTCCCTTTTATTTATTAATTTTGCCATCTAATGCTAAAGGCTTCACAGAAAGCTACTAAAAATGGTGGAGATGCATTGCTTTCACCATGAAGTTCAGCTAATGATATCGGGTTCTTAATTCTTTCATCTTTTTCATAAAAAAGTGCTTTATCTTTTAGACTTTGATGTTTTGTTCAAATTTGATAGGGTTAGTTATCGAAATTTTTTAATTATATTTATTGTTCTCAAAAATCAAAATCATTTCTTGAGAAACTTGACTGAGTAAAGAGAAGCTTAGACTTACAATTGGTTGAGGTGTTGCCTTACTAGCAATGCTGATGTGCCTTTTCCTTGATAACCCGCACGAAGGTTGACCTCGAGTATTTTACCCGAGGAAATCTCCTTTGACACTCATGTCAGTCTCAAAAACAAATGTAGTAAAAAGAGGAGAAAAAGGGCAGAGAGAATTTACTACTTTTGAGTGTGTTTTTAATATGTCATATCATATATAGTGAAAAGTTGCTTCATAATGATATATGTGTGGGTATTTATAGCCTTAGGGTCAACACCCAAGAGGAGAATGGTGATTCCTTAATCTAAGGGGTGAAATGGCCATTACGCCACTCTTGTTTCCTTTATCCTCCTTTGAGGTCAACCCTTGACTCCTATTGACTTGGTCTCTACTACACGTCGGCTTACGCTTCGTGGTGGTCCTAATTACACTAATCATTTATCCCCTCGCATGTTGTTTGAACGTCTCCTAAGGTGATTAGATGAGATGCAGATTGACACACTAGTGAGCCAAGCATAAATAAAGTGAGTTGAGAAGTCACAACATTTTTGTTCTCTTCCTTCCCAAATTTGGCGAGAATGGCTTCTTCTTCCCTTAGGCCTCTCCCAATTGACTATCTGAGACTATGATTGCCCTTTAATAAGTTGAGCATAGAGGGGGCTGCTCATTGGGCAAGGGATCTAGCACTTATACACATAATGTTTTAAGCTTTCATCTTTTAGGATATCATTCACTTTGGAAGCATTGGCGAGGACACTATGATAGGTCTCACTTAAGTGATTGAGAATCATAGATGGGGGATTTCAAAGTATGGTTGGATGATCACCATTATTGATCAATTCAATGATAAGAAGCTAATGCTTTGGATTTGAGTGTGGGAAGCACGCCTTCCTTAGTTCAGAGCAAGGTGTTACCCAATGGTGATGAGCTACCTCAAGTGAGAATTCACCTATCCCTGGTTGCAAACAAGGCCTTTGTGGAAAGAAGGGTGTGTCCTTGCCATCATGTACCCATCTAGCTTGGCTTCTTATAGCTTTAAAACATGCAGAATAATTCCATTTGTTCTCCTTTGTCGTGCTTAAATTTGAGTGAGTAAGAGAGAAGCTCGGACATACAATTAGTTGATGTTTCGCTTTGCAAGCAAAGCTAATGTGTCCAATGACCTACACGATGGTTAACCCTAGGTTTTACCCAAGGAAGGCCCCTAGGACACTCAAGTCAGTCTCAGAAAGGAGTGTTAAAAAAAAAAAAAAAGAGGAGAAAACAAGTAGAGAGAAGTTACTGATTTTGTGAGAGAATCATAAGCCACATGTCATGAATAGTGTAGAATGGTTGTCATAATGATGCAAATAAAAGTATTGATAGTCTTGGGGTTAGTAACTAATGATAGAATGTCATTCCTTAGCCTAAGGGTGAAACGGTCATTATCCAACTAATGGCAAAGCATCATTTTCCTTTTCTCAGGAGCGAAGAAGATGCTAAGTTCATCTTGTCATGGTTTAACTTCGGGAAACTTTGCAAAGAGCCTTTAACCCCTCCTCCTAGACTTCTTCAAGCATGTTGGTCATCATCGTGTCCTTGCTTTGTGAAAACTAAGGTGGGATGTTACGCTTATAACATCAATGTTCCTAAGATGATTCAATTCGGCCCCACCTTTGGTAGCTTAAGATCTATAGAGGCCTTAGAAAAATTTCACTAGAAAGTTTCAAAATTTGGTTGGGCACAAATGGCTATCAGCTAATTTAGTGTCACAATTGAGAGGCAAGTTTTTACACCCCCAATGATGATGAAGATGATGAGAGCTCAAGTTCATCGGCCTTCCCACATCCCTTTCCTCGAGATATCCCTTCAAAGGAGAAAAGAATATCCTTGCCCAAAGAGAAAGCGGGGACACTTTTGATAGAAAAGGGGGATAGCCCCTAGAAGGAAGAATCAAACATTCCTTATATTCAACAAAAGTGGTTCGTTCCAAATAGGAAGAGAAGGTCTCTTCTAGCATAAAAAAATCTTGATCCAAGCTCCATGCAATGTCATTAAGTCATTAGTCCTTTGCTTGTTTGCAATAGTAGGATGACGTCATTTAGCTCATTTTAGAGCTTTTTTTATATTACGTTCTTCAAGGGGACACTTTTTTGTGCTTTGAGTCTTTGAGGAAACTCTAGTTTGTAATGTCATTGCCTCTTGTCTTATATCCAAGACTTGTGGGGTGATGAATTGTAGTTGATTGGCATGAGTATTCTCATGCCTTCGCTTTTATAACTTACAAACTTTATATACTTTGCCAATTTTTCACGAGTAACCTCCTTTGTCCATGCCTTGTAAGAAAGTCCTTTTATCTCACTGTTACCAACTTATTTTCATTTGCTTGAGTTTTTGTTGAACGGTGTTGGGGGATCGACGCACTGAGTTTGGTTTTCGTTGACCTAATTGGGAGCATAACGCTTCCTAATTTGGATTTCTTCGACTAAATCAGGAGCATGGGGCCTCCCAATTTGGGTTCCATCGAGTCAAATTAGGAGCACAACGGCTCAAATTTGGAATTTGTTGGGCTAAATTGGGGGCTCAACATCTAAATTTGGATTTTATCAAGCCAAATTGAGGGGTGCAATGCCTCCTAATTCAGATTTCCAGGGGATCGAATTGGGAGCGTGATGCCTCCCAATTCGGTTAGATGAAGGTCGAATCGGGAGGCACTGCCTCCAATTCGGATTCGAAGCTGACTTGGAGAAGGCCAACTCTTTAAATTAGCGTTGTCATGGCTAAATTAGGGAGGTTGCACCAACCGAGAGAACGCCAACTGTATGACTTGTCATTATCATGGTCGAATCGGAGAGGTTATCACGGCCGAATTAGAGAAGGTCGTATCCGACTTCGAGAATTCATTGTGATCAAATTAAATCAGGTCCGATTTTCCGATTTGGTGTTGTTGCAGCCGAATTGGAGGAGGAGTCGATGTCGAATTGGAGAAGGTCGCAGTCAACTTGAAGAAGTTATCGTGACTGAATTGGAGAAGGCTAACTCTCTAAGTCAACATTGTCATAGCCGAACTTAGGGACGGGCGTGGGGCGGGTTTGGGGTGAGTTGAGTCATACACATACCCATACCTATTTTCAATAATCACACCCATACCCATGCCTATACCCATTAGATTTCGTGTATATATAGAATGCGCAAAGTGTCACCCATGTTCAACCCACATTTGCATACACTCTATATTTGATTAGCAATTTCAAGTGATGCTACTACAATTCATGTCCAGATAAACTCACTGGAAGTCAAAATTGTAAAAAAAACAAATTTCATTTCCATATAAATAAACAATATACAATTAAAGTTTCGTGCGTGACATTTATTTTTGGATTTTGCAATATATTGGTCACCTGTTACTAGAAAATCGGGTACATAAATGGTTACGGGTTTTAAGAATCCATACCCATAACTATACCCATTTTGAAATGCAATGCCCATATCCATACCCATAACCACTTAAAATCCATGTTCATTACCCATTCAGGTGCTAAATGGGACAAGTTTTGATCAAGTTTTTTGGTTTCTAGTAATACTCCCATCTGTAGACGAATTGGAGAGGCGGTTGCGATTGAATTAGAGATGAATGACTCCTCGATTATACGTTGTCCATGGCTGAATTAGAAAGGTGATAGTCGAGCTAGAAAACGCCGACTCTTTCACTCGATGTTGTCGTGGTCGTGGTCGAATTGGACAGGTCGTAGTCAGCTTGGAGAAGGATGACTTTTTGAGTCGTCATTGTTGATAGACCTTTATTTGATCTGATTTTAGCCCCTATTTAATCACCTTTTCTCATGGTTTTTATGTCGAATTTAGATGAGGAAGGGTCAAATTCACTTCAGTCGATTCATATTGTGCATATAATATGTTTTGCCTTGCTTTCAAGAGAAATCCTCGAATTTTAAGAGAAAAGAAGGTTTTAGGAATGAATTCAAGGAAGAATAGAGGTCCAACGAAGCCCCGAGCACCAAAGGAAGCAGAGCTGAAGGAAGCAGTAGAGCACACGGCTATGCAATAGGAGGCACAGCAGTGTTGGCATGCCAGAAAGGTGGCACGGCTGTGCCACCAGTTTTTGGGGAGCACGATCTGCCCATGCTGCGCGGCACGGCTGTGCCAACACTCCGTCCACGCGATTTAATTCTTTTCAGCCTTTATAAGCGTGGGTCCTATTTTTCATTAGGGGACTCTCTTCTCAGGGTTCATGGAGGGGCGATTTAGGGTTGCTCCTCACACTCCCAAACCCTATTATGGGATGAATAAAGTAGGGTAATTAGGTTAGGTTAGATGATTATTTTTTGATTCAAGCTTGTGGATTTGATCTTAAATTCAATCAAGCATAAGTTTTCTCTCATCTTTCTCTCTTATTTTGTGTATTTAAGTTCAGGTTTTATTAATATGTTGTTATGATGTTTAGTAGTTAGATTGTGTTGCTTTGATTGTAATTAACCTCTTGACAGCTAATTGATTCTGTTTGAACCTCTACCCCCCTCATTTATGCTGGAATTCGGGGTTTTCTTCATGCCCACCATGTGTTCGATGAATGCTTGGAAGAGATTTCATCCGTATTTTGGAAAAATTAACTTATACCGAAAAGTAAGGTTGATTGTCTAGTCTAGGTAGAGAATAGGCGAGATTGGGAAATGAAAATAGTGTCAGTTGCTCGCTAGGTCAAGTGTTGATTTTGTAGTTTAGTTGAGCTAATCCCATAAAAATAGGTGGGTAGAATAGTTAGACTAGCCTATAAACCGTTGAGATAGGGATTAGATGGGCTTTAATGATATAACTGATCAACGTTGAATACTTGTATAACTTGGGAAGCCAAGCGTTTGACTTGATTAGTTGGTCTACCTTAGGTTTGATTACAACTGAAGTCTTCTTGCTTTCGTAGTTTAGTTCTAGTTTCCCTACACCCTTTATCTCACCTAGATTGATACACTTGAGTCGGCTCTAGCAATTAAAAACACAACTCCCTGCGGACACGATCCGTACTCACGGGTTGCTAGCTACAACGATACTGTGTGCGTGTAGTAGATTTTACCTTAGCAAGTTTTTGGCGTCGTTGCCGAGGAGTTAGTGCTTTTCAATATCAGAGCTCACTTGAGTATTCGAGACTAGGCTTTCTTTTTAAGAAAAAAATCAAAAGAAAATTTGAAAAAAAAAGTCTTATTCCCACTTCCCTCAATATGAGCTTAAATTGTTTTGGAGATATTATGGCAGATTACATGTTTTTCTTGCTCATTGTGATTATTGCTTTGAAAAGTTAGAAATTTTAAATGCAGTTTATGAGGGTGTGAATTATGGGACCCGCGCTCTGTTAGAGTATTGGGATTTTTTTGCTAAAAATGTTGATAAAACTTGTGATTTTCTTGACTGGTTGGCTTGGGATAGTTATGAATGTGATACAAGTTGTTTTGATTCTTACAACCCACCCCCTTGAAAAAATTTGTCATTGTTCTGATCATAACAGTAATTCTTGTCCTTATTATATTTTTCTGATGGTTTTCCTAGGCTTACCAATGTGATAGATACAATGAATGAGCAATAAATTGAGTTTGCTAATAAAATGCGAGAGTATGACCTGTCATATGAGTTAAGCCTTAGGTTTAGCTCGCTTAAACTTGATGTTGACTTGCGTGAGGGTGGTGAGTCTTTTCTTGCTCCCAAATCCGGACTAGAGGAAGTACCAGACCCTTCCTTGACTACTCTATCCATTGTTCCTCCATCCTTACCCAATACCTTTAAGGACAACACTACACTATTCATGACCTTTCCTGATCCACCTTTCCCTTTAGCTCAGTCGATGGAGTTCAAGATTGGTGAGACATTTGGTGTTGGTGCTAGTGTTGATGACGATGATATATGTTGTGAGTCAGGTGATATTTTTATTGAGGTGCATGCACTTCATGAGGCTCTCACTTGGACTTCTTGTGTGGATGTTGTGGTTGTGAGGCCAACTAGTCCTGATGTTGTTGATAATATATCCCCCAACCCTCTTGATACATTCCATGCTTTTTCTTCATGTCCATTACCCTCCCCGTCCCTTGAGTGTCATAATATGCCATCTATTGATCATCATGATATGCTTGAGGGGAATGTGGTTGATTATCTGGAGTCCCTAGGTACTATGACCCCTTGCTTGACCCTTATAGTCTGTACCTAGAGACCATGCCTGCAAAAATCATGTTGACCATTGCATTTGATTGTTCTACAGATTTTTCCAAGGCATTCGATAAGTTTACAAGAGCACTTATTGTTATTCTTCGATTCATGTTTAAGTGCTCTTACTCACATTCATCTAAGTTACATGCTCAGGTGTTTGATAAGCTCCTGTGAGCTTTTACGGCATCTAAATTAATGGCTCAGATCTTGAGAAGAGAAGGAGTGATTGACGGCCCTTCAACCTCCTATAGTACTGTCTTAAGGAGGTGGTAGTTTAGGTGCACTCAATACCTAACCTGGTAAATTCATACCTTCTTTTCTCTTTCTTAATTTTTTTTATCTTATAAATATATCTCTTCCTTTTTCCTATTTGTCTTTTGTTTCTGTATAGTTATTTTCATAGGTTTTTGGTTCTTTGTAGATATGTGTTTTATTGTGTGGTAGCTCTTTGGCTTCCATTGAGGACATTGTCAGATCTAGGTATAGGGGAGGAGAAGCCATGCTACCTGCTTTTGAAAATTAAAAAAAAAAAAAATTTAGTGGTGTAGGGAGTCTTGTACTATTTTGATTGGCCTTTATCTCTTGTACTTGGGCTATTGGCTTGTGTATAAGTATGATGTGCATGCTAGGTCTCTGCTCCAAGTGTGTCATTCTAGGCCTTAGTTCTAACCTCAACAGTCCAATGTTGTTTTGTAATCTAGTCTTGATTTATATATTATCATTATCTTAGGGACTTAGTCTTCCAAGTTTGACTCTCGCACTTGCTTGTGCGCATAACTACTTTTGTTTTGACTCCAAAAAAAAAAAAGAATGAAAAAAAGAATCAAAAAGAGTTTGAGAGTCGAGAATGATGAGTATCCCTTTGAGGCATGCGCTATTGGGTGCTACCCTTTGAGCCAATACTACTACTGGAATGCTTGCTCCCCATGTTAACAAGTCAATAATGTAGTTGATGCCGGTCAAGTGGATTGAGTCGAGTTTGTGTAAGCTTAACTCCAAGGACAATGCTGCACTTTCACACAAAGCACCAGGATGGATTCAATGTTTTGATGCATTGCGAGATGAAAGTTGATGTCTGAATGCCATTCCTTGGGATGAAGAGTCTTGAAATGTATGGACTGATACCTGAGTTATAAGGGTGATATGGTTTGCTCAAATGTGTACAGTTTTCCTCCGCATATATGTTTGGTGCTTTGTTTATTAACCTAAAAAGATTTTTTTTTCTTTCCCTTTTTCTTTTGACATTTTCTTTTAAACATTTTGTGGGTGCATCTTCTGCAAACCCTCACGAGACCTCACTTGTCCACTTAGGGGAACCAAGGGGTTTAAAGAGCTTGTTGCATACACTAAATGCAACCGTGATTCCTATGAAAGTGAATAAGGCTTGTAGTTCAGTTTTTAGTTTTGTTTTGCTCGATGACGAGCAAGAGGCAGGTGTGAGGTATTTGATAGACCTTTATTTGACCTAATTTTAGCCCCTATTTGATCACTTTTTTTAACGGTTTTTATATCGAATTTAGATGAGGAAGGGTCAAATTCACTTCCTTCGATTCATATTGTGCTTATAATGTGTTTTTCCTTACTTTCATGAGAAATCCTCAGATTTTGATAGAAAAGAGGGTTTTGGGAATGAATTCAAGGAAGAATGGAGGTCTGACGAAGCCCCGAGCACCAATGGAACCAGAGCTGAAGGAAATAGTAGAGTGTACGACCATGCAATAGGAGGCACGATCGAGCTGCCATGCCACCAAATTTTGGGGAGCACGGTGCGCCCATGCTGTGGGGCATAGCCATGCCGCCCCTCTGTTCGCGCAATTTAATTCTTGTCTACTTTTATAAGTGGGGTCCTTTTTTTCATTGGGGGGCTCTCTTCACAGGGCGTTTAGAGGGGGGATTTAGGGTTCGTCCTTACACTTCCAAGCCCCATTAGGGGGTGAATAGAGTATGATAATTAGGTTAGATGAGATGATTATTTTTTAATTCAAGCTCATGGATTCGATCTTCAATTCAGTCAAGCATAAGGTTTCTCTCCTCTTTCTCTCTTATTTTGTGTATTCAAGTTCATATTTTGTTTGCATGCTTTTGTGACGTTTAGTAGTTAGATTTTGTTGCTTTGATTGTAATTAGCCTGTTGATGGCTAATTGATTTTGTTTAAACCTTTACCCCCTCATTTAAGCTAGAATTTAGGGTTTTCTCTCACGCCCATCTTGTGTTCGATGAAATGGTTGAAAGAGCTTTCATCTATATTTCGGCGCAATTGACTTATACTGAGTGTTGAGGTTGATTGTCTAGTATGGGTAGAGAATAGCCGAAATTGGGACATGAAAATAATTTCAGTTACTAGCTAAGTCAAGGGTTGTTAATCTTGTAGTGTAGTTGAGCTAATCTCATAAAAATAGGTGAGTAGAACAGTTAAACTAGCCTATAGACCCTTGAGAGAGGGATTAGGTGGGCTTTAATGATATAACCGATCAACCTTGAATACTCACATGACTTGGGGAGACAAGGATTTGACTTGATTAGTTAGTCTACCTTAGGTTTAATTACAACTAAAGTCTTCTCGCTTTAGTGGTTTAGTTTCACTTTCCCTTCACCCTTTATCTCGCCTAGATTGATACACTTGAGTCGGCTCTTGTAATTGAAAACACAAGTCCCTGTGGACACGACCCGTACTTGCCAGTTGGTAGCAATAACTACACTGTGTGCTTGCGGTAAATTCTAACTCAACAAGTTTTTGGCGCCGTTGCTGGGGAGTCGGCACTTTTCAATATTAGAGCTCACTTGAGTATTCGAGACTAGGATTTCGTTTTGAGAAAAAAAAATCAAAAAAAATTAAAAATTTAAAGAAAAACCACTTCTCTTTATGTAAGCACGAATTGTTTTGGAGATATTATGACAGATTACATGCTTTTCTTGCTCATTGGGATTATTTCTTTGAAAGGTTGAAAATTTTAAATACAGTCTATGAGGGTGCGAATTGTGACACCGATGCTCTTTTAGAGCATTGGGATTTTTGCTAAAAATGTTAATGAAACTTGTAATTTTCTTGACTAGTTGGCTTGGGATAGTTATGCAATTGAGGCTAGCTGTTTTGATTCTTACAACCCACCCCCCTGCGAAATTTGTCATTGTTCTGATTATGACAGTAATTCTTGTCCCTATTATATTTCTGCTGATGGTTTTGCTAAGCTTACCAGTATGATAGAGACAATGAATGAAGAACAAATTGAATTTGCCAATAGAATGCAAGAATATGACCTATCACATAAGACCGACCTTACGTTTAGTTCGCTTAGACTTAATGTTAAGTTGTGTGATGATTGGTGAGACATTTGGTGTTGGTGCTAATGTTGATGACGATGATATATGTTGTGAGTCAGGCGATGTTTTTATTGAGGTGCAGGCTCTTGATGAGACTCCCACAGGGACTTCTTGTGCGGATGTTGCAGCTGCAAGGCCAGCTGGTCCTGATCTTATTGATAATATATCCCCCAACTCTCTTGATACATTCCATGCTTCCTCGTCATATTCACTACCTTCCCCTTCCCTTGAGTGTTGTAATATGTCATCTATTGATCATCTTGATCTGCTTGAGGCGAATGTGGTTGATTGTCTAGAGTCTCTAGGTACCTTTAGAGGGTATGACCCCTTGCTTGACCCTTATAGTTTGTACCTAGATACCATGCCTGCGAAAATCATGTTGACCGTTGCATTTGATTATTCTGCTAATTTTTCCAAGGCATTCGATAAGTTTGCAAGAGCACTTATTGTTATACTTCGATTCATGTTTAAGTGCTCTTACTCACATTCATATGAGCTGCATGCTCAGGTGTTTGATAAGCTCCTATGAGCGTTGATGGCATTTGAATTAGTGGCTTGGATCTTTAGATGAGAAGGAGTGACTGATGCTCCTTCAACCTCCC
Organism: Carnegiea gigantea; assembly: GCA_029747015.1. Taxonomy (NCBI): domain Eukaryota; kingdom Viridiplantae; phylum Streptophyta; class Magnoliopsida; order Caryophyllales; family Cactaceae; genus Carnegiea; species Carnegiea gigantea. The sequence continues at coordinate 244,267 of JAKOGI010000106.1, read as the reverse complement.
ATAGTATTATCTTGAGGACGATGTAGTTTAGGTGCACCCACAACCTAACCTAGTAAATTCATTTGTTCTTTTGTCGTTATTTATTCTTGTTATCCTGTGAATATATCTCTTCCTTTTCCCTATTTGCGTTTTGTTTCTAGATAGTTGTTTTCATAGGTTTTTTCTTTTTGTAGATATGTGTTTTGTTGTGCGGTGGCGCTTTGGCTTCAAATGAGGAAATTGTGAGATCTAGATGTGGGGGAGGAGAAGCCACGCTGCCCGGTTTTGAAAATTTCACAAAACATTTAGTGGTTTTTGGGGAGTTTTGTATTATTTTGATTGGCCTTTATTTCTTGTACTTGGGCTATTAGCTTGTATATAAGTATGATGTGTGTGCTAGATCTCTGTTCCAAGTGTGTCATTCTAGGCCTCAATTCCAACCTCAACGGTCCATTGTTGTTTTGAAATCTAGTCTTAATTTGTATATTATCATTATCTTAGGGTCTTAGTCTTCAACGTTTGAGTTATGCACTTGTTTGTGTGCACAACTACTTTTATTTTCACTTCAAAAAAAATAAAAAACCAAAAAAAAGAATGAAAACAAAGAATCAAAAAGAGTTTGGGAGTCGAGAATGACAAGCATCCCTTTTGGGCATGCGCCACTGGGTGCTACCCTTTGTGGCAATACTACTATTGGGAACGCTTGCTTCCCATGTTAATAAGTTAATAATGTAGTCGATGCTAGTCAAGTGGATTGAGTTGAATTTTGGTAAGCCTAACTCTGAGGATGATGCTACACCTTCACACAAAGTACCAGGATGGATTCAAGGGTTCGATGCGTTGTGGAGTGAAAGTTGACGTCTGAATGCCATTCCTTGGGATGAAAAGTCTTGAAATGTATATGATGCCTATGTATAGATTGATACCTGAGCTATAAGGGTGATATGGTTTGCTCAATTGTGTACAGTTTTCCCCATTGTATATATTTTGTGCTTTGTTTATTAACACAAAAAGATTTTCTGTTTCCCTTTGTCTTTTTACATTTTCTTTTAAACATTTTGTGGGTCATCTTCTGGAAACCCGCACGAGACCTCACTCATGCACTTGGGGGAACAAGGGGTTTGCAGGGCTTGTTGCATACGCTAAATGCAACTGTAATTCCTAAGAAAGTGAATTAGCTTGTAATTTAGTTTTTATTTTGTTTTGCTCAAGGACGAGCAAAAGGCAGGTGTGGGGGTATTTGATAGACCTTTATTTCACCTAATTGTTGCCCCTATTTGATCAATTTTTCTGATGGTTTTTATGTCGAGTTTAGATGAGGAAGGGTCAAATTCGCTTCCTTCGATTCATATTATGCTTATAATGTGTTTTGCCTTACTTTCAGGAGAAATCCTTGAATTTTGATAGAAAAGAAGGTTTTGGGAATGAATTCAAGGAGGAATAGAGGTCCGACGAACTCCCGAGCACCAAGGAAACCAAAGGTGAAGGAAACAATATAGCATGCGACCATGCCATAGGAGGCACGACCTTACTATCATGCAACCAAGTTTTGGGGAATGCGGTCTGCCAATGCTGCGGGGCATGATCGTGCTCCCCTCCGTCCGTGCAATTTAATTCTTTTCGGCCTTTATAAGCGTGGGTCCTTTTTTCATTAGGAGGCCCTCTTCACAGGGTTTTTGGAGGGCTGATTTAGGGTTCCTCCTTACACTCCCAAACCCCATTAGGGGGTGAATAAACTAGGATAATTAGGTTAGATCAGATGATTATTTTTTGATTCAAATTTGTGGATTCGATCTTCAATTTAGTCAAGCATAAGTTTTCTCTCCTCTTTCTTTCTTATTTTGTGTATTTAAATTCATGTTTTGTTTGCATACTTTTGCGATGCTTAGTAGTTAGATTTTGTTGCTTTGATTGTAAGTAGCCTCTTGATGGCTAATTAATTCTATTTAAACCTTTACCCCCCTCGTTTATGCTAGAATTTTGGGTTTTCTCTCACGCCTACCATGTGTTCGATGAAATGGTCAGAAGAGCTTTCATCCGTCTTTTGGCACAATTGACTTATGCTGAACGGTGAGGTTAATTGTCTAGTGTGGGTAGAGAATAGCCGGGATTCGAACATGAAAATAATTTCAGTCGCTGGCTTGGTCAAGGGTTGTTAATCTTGTAGTTTAGTTGAGCTAATCTCACAAAAATAGGTGGGTAGAAGAGTTAAACTACCCTATAAACTCTTGAGAGAGGGATTAGGTGGGCTTTAATGATATAACCGATCAACCTTTAATACTTGCACAACTTGAGAAGGCAACGGTTTGACGTGATTAGTTAGTCCACCTTAGGTTTAATTACAACTGAAGTCTTCTCACTTTAGTAGGTTAGTTCTACTTTCTCTTCACCCTTTATCTCGCCTAAATTGATGCACTTGAGTCGGCTCTGGTTATTAAAAACACAAGTTCCTATAGACACGACCCGTACGCATCAGTTGGTAGCTATAACTACGCTATGTGCTTACGGTAGGCTCTAACTCAACGAGCTTTGGGTGCTGTTGCAAGGGAGTTGGTGCTTTTCAATATCAGAGCTCACTGAACATTCGAGACTAGGCTTTGTTTTTGAGAAAAACAAATGGAAAAAAAATTGAAAAAAATGTCTTATTCCCAGTTCTGTTAATATAAGCGTGCAATGTTTTGGAGATATTATGACAGATTACATGTTTTTCTTGCTCATTATGATTATTGCTTTGAAAGGTCAAAAATTTTAAATACAGTCTATGAGGGTGTGAATTGTGAGGCCGGTGCTCTTTAGAGCATTGGGTTTTTTTTTCTAAAAATGTTGATGAAACTTGTGATGTTCTTGACTAGTTGGCTTAGGATAGTTATGAGATTGTGTTTTTTATTTTGATTCTTACAACCCACCGCCTTGCAAAATTTATCATTGTTCTAATTATAACAATAATTCTTATCCCTATTATATTTCTGCTGAAGCTTTTGCTAGGCTTACCAGTGTGGTAGAGACAATGAATGAAGAACGAATTGAGTTTGCTGATAAAATACGAGAGTACAACCTGTCACATAAGACTGACCTTATGTTTACTTCACTTAGACTTGATGTTAACTTGTGTGATGATGGTACGTCTTTTCTTACTCTCAAATCCAGACTAGAGGAAGTACCAGATGCTTCTTTGACTACTTTACCCATTGTTGCTCCATCCTTACCCAACACCCTTAAGACAACACTGCACTGTTCATGATCTTACCTAATCCACCTATCCCTTTCGCTCAGTCGACGGAGTTCGAGATTAGTGAGATATTTGGTGTTGGTGCTAATGCTGATGACAATGATACATGTTGTGAGTCAGGCGATGTTTTTATTGGGGTGTAGGATCTTCATGAGACTCCCACATTGACTTCTTGTGTAGATGTTGTGGTTACGAGGCCAGCTTGTCTAGATCTTATTAATTATATGTCCCCCAACTCTCTTGATACGTTCCACGTTTCCTCGTCATGTTCACTACCCTCCCCTCCCCCTGAGTGTTGTAATATGTCATCTACTGATCATCTTGATATGCTTGAGGGGAATGTGGTTGATTGTCTAGAGTCTCCAGCTACCTTTAGAGGATATGGCCCCTCGCTTGACGCTTATAGTTTGTACCAAGAGACCATGCTTGCGAAAATCATGTTGACCATTGCATTTGATTATTCTGCTGGTTTTCCCAAGGCATTTGGTAAGTTTACAAGAGTACTTACTGTTATTCTTGGATTCATGTTTAAGTGATCTTACTCACATTCATCTGAGTCACTTGCTCAGGTGTTCGATAAGCTCCGATGACCTTTGACAGCATTTGAATTAGTGGCTTGGATCTTTAGATGAGAAGGAGTGACTAATGCTCCTTCAACCTGCCATAATACTGTATTAAGGAGGCAGTAGTTTAGGTGCCCAGCACCTAACCTGGTAAATTCGTTCCTTCTTTTCTCTTTATTTATTTTTTTATCCTGTCAATGTATCTCTTCCTTTTCCCTATTTGTTTTTTGTTTCTATATAGTTATTTTAATAGATTTTTTCTTTTCATAGATATGTGTTTTATCATATGGTGGCTGTTTGGCTCCCAATAAGGACATTGTGAGATCTAGGTGTGGGGAGGAGAAGCCCCTCTGCCTGATTTTGAAAATTTTAATAAAATAATTTTGTGGTTTTTAGGGAGTGTTGTACAATTTTGATTGCTCTTTATCTCTTGTATTTAGGCTATTAGCTTGTACATAAGTATGATGTGCATGCTAGATCTCTGTTCCAAGTGTGTCATTCTAGGCCTCAATTCTAACCTCAACAGTCCATTTTTGTTTTACAATCTAGTCTTGATTTGCATATTATCGTTATCTTAGGGTCTTAGTCTTGAACGTTAGAGTCTCGCACTTGCTTGTGTGCACAACTACTTTTGTTTTCACTTCAAAAAAAAAAAAACAAAAAAAAGAGTGAAAAGAAAGAATCAAAAAGAGTTTGAGAGTCGAGAATCACAAGTATCCCCTTGGGGCATGCACTACTGGGTGCTACTATTTGAGACAGTACAGCTACTGGGAATGCTTGCTTCCCATGTTAATAGGTTAATAATGTAGTTAATGCCAGTCAAGTGGATTGAGTCAAATTTTAGTAAACCTAACTCTGAGGATGATGCTACACTTTCGCACAAAGTACCAGGATGGCTTCAATGGTTCGGTGCGTCGTGGGGTGAAAGTCGATGTCCGAAAGCCATTCCTTGGGATGAAGAGTCTTGAAATATATATGATGCCTGTGTATAGACTGATACCTGAGTTATAAGGGTCATATGGTTTGCTTAATTGTGTACAGTTTTCCCCAGTGTACATATTTTGCGCTTTGTTTATTAACCCAAAAAATTTTTTTTTCCCCCTTTGCCTTTTTACTTTTTCTTTTAAACATTTTGTGGGTACATCTTCGGCAAACCCTTTGGACACCTCACTCGTGCAGGTGGGGGAACCAAGTGGTTTAAAGGGCTTGTTTCATACGCTAAATAGAACCGTAATTCCTACAAAAGTGAATTAGGCTCGTAGTTTAGTTTTTATTTTATTTTGCTCGAGGACGAGCAAAAGGCAGGTTTTGGGGGTATTTGATAGACCTTTACTTGACCTGATTGTTGCCCATATTTGATCACTTTTTCTGATGGTTTTTATATCAAATTTAGATGAGGAAGGGTTAAATTCACTTCCTTCGATTCGTATTGTACTTATAATGTGTTTTGCCATACTTTCAGGAGAAATCCTCAAATTTTGATAGAAAAGAAAGTTTTGAGAATGAATTCAAGGAAGAATAGGGGTCCGATGAAGACCCAAACACCAAGGGAAGCAGAGCTGAAGGAAATAGTATAGCGTATGGCCATGCAATAGGAGGCACGACCGTGCCACCATGCCACCAATTTTTGGGGAGCATGGTCTGCCCATGCTGCAGGGCACGGCCATTCCCCCCCTCCGTCCGCGCGATTTAATTCTTTTCGGCCCTTATAAGCATGGGTACCTTTTTTTACTAGGGGGCCCTCTTCACATGGTTATTGGAGGGGCGATTTAGGGTTCCGCCTTGCACTCCCAAACCCCATTGGGGGGTGAATAAAGTAGGATAATTAAGTTAGATTAGATGATTATTTTTTGATTCAAACTTGTGGATTTGATCTTCAATTCAGTCAAGTATAAGTTTTCTCTCCTCTTTCTCTCTTATTTTGTGTATTTAAGTTCATGTTTTATTTGCATGCTTCTGTGATGCTTAGTAGTTAGATTTTGTTGCTTTGATTGCAATTAGCCTGTTGACGGCTAATTGATTCTACTTAAACCTTTTCTCCCCTCGTTTATGCTAAAATTTAGGGTTTTCTCTCATGTCCACCATGTGTTTGATGACATGGTCGAAAGAGCTTTCATTCGTATTTTGGCGCAATTGACTTATGCTGGACGGTGAGGTTGATTGTCTATTGTAAGTAGAGAATGGCGGGGATTCAGATATGAAAATAATTTCAGTCGCTGGCTAGGTCAAGGGTTGTTAATCTTGTAGTTTAGTTGAGCTAATCTCACAAAAATAGGTGGGCTGAACAGTTAGACTAGCCTATAGACTCTTAAGGGCGGGATGAGGTGGTCTTTAATAATATAACCGATCAACCTTGAATATTCGCATAACTTGGAAAGGCAACAGTTTGATGTGATAAGTTAGTCTACCTTAGGTTTACTTGCAACTGAAGTTTTCTCGCTTTAGTAGTTTAGTTCTACTTTCCCTTCGCCCTTTATATCGCCTAGCTTGATGCACTTAAGCCGGCTCTGGTAGTTGAAAACGCAAGTCCCTGTGGTCATAACCCGTACTCGGCAGTTGGTAGCTACAACTATACTATGTGCTTGCGGTAGATTCTAACTTAACAAGTTTTTAGCACCGTTGCCAGGGAGTTGGCGTTTTTCAATATCAGAGCTCACTGAATATTCGAGACAAGGCTTTCTTTTTAAGAAAAAAAATCGAAAAAAATTAAAAAAATTGAAAAAAAATGTCTTGTTCCCGCTTCTGTTAATATAAGCATGAATCATTTTGGAGATATCATGACAGATTACATGTTTTTCTTGCTCATTATGAGTATTACTTTGAAAGGTCAAAAATTTTAAATATAGTCCGTGAGGGTGTGAATTGTGATCGGCCGGTGCTCTTTTAAAGCATTGGGATTTTGTTGCTAAAAATGTTGATGAAACTTGTGATTTTCTTGACTGGTTGGCTTAGGATAGTTATGAGATTGTGTTTTTTATTTTGATCCTTACAACCCACCCCCTTGCGAAATTTGTCATTACTTTGATTATAACAGCAATTCTTATCCCTATTATATTTCGGCTGAAGCTTTTACTAGGCTTACTAGTATGATAGAGACAATGAATGAAGAATGAATTGAGTTTGCTAATAAAAGGCGAGAGTACGACCTATCACATGAGACCGACCTTACGTTTAGTTCGCTTAAACTTGATGTTAACTTGTGTAATTATGGTACTCTCAAATCTAGACTAGAGGAAGTACCAGATGCTTCCTTGAGCACTCTACCCATTGTTGCTTCATCCTTACCCAATACCCTTGAGGACAACATTGCACTATTCATGACATTTCCTGACCCACCTTTCCCTTTAGCTTAGTCGATAGAGTTCGAGATTGGTGAGATATTTGGCATTGGTGCTAATGTTGATGACGATAATATATGTTATGAGTCAGGTGATGGTTTTATTGAGGTGTAGGCTCTTCATGAGACTCCCACAGGGACTTCTTATGTGGATGCTGTGGTTGCGAGGCTAGCTAGTCTTGATCTTGTTGATAATATGTCCACGCTTCTTCGTCATGTTCACGACCCTCCCTTCCCCCTAAGTGTTGTAATATGTCATCTACTGATCATCCTGATATGCTTAAAGGGAATGTGGTTGACTGTCTAGAGTCTCTAGGTACCTTTAGAGGGTATGACCCTTTGCTTGACCCTTATAGTTTGTACCGTGAGGTCATGCCCACGAAAATCATGTTGACCATTGCATTTGATTATTCGGCTGATTTTTCCAAGGCATTCGAGAAGTTTACAAGAGCGCTTACTGTTATTCGTCGCTTCATGTTTAAGCACTGTTACTGACATTCATCTGAGTCGTATGCTCAGGTGTTTGATAAGCTCCGACGAGCTTTGACAACATTTGAATTAGTGGCTTGGATCTTTAGATGAGAAGGAGAGACTGATGCTCCTTCAACATGCCATAGTACTGTATCAAGGAGGGGGTAGTTTAGGTGCACCCAGTACCTAACCTGGTAAATTCGTTTCTTTTTTTCTCTTTATTTATTTTTTTTATCCTATGAATGTATCTCTTCCTTTTGCCTATTTGTTTTTTGTTTATGTATAGTTATTTTAATAGGTTTTTTCTTTTCATAGATATGTGTTTTGTCGTGTGGTGGCTGTTTAGCACCCAATGAGGACATTGTGAGATCTAGGTGTGGGGGAGGAGAAGCCACTCTGCCTGCTTTTGAATATTTTAATAAAAAAACTTAGGGGTTTTTAGCGAGTGTTGTACTATTTTGATTGGCCTTTATCTCTTGTTTTTGGGCTATTAGCTTGTACATAAGTATGATGTGCATGCTAGATCTCTATTCCATGTGTGTCATTCTAGGCCTCAATTCTAACCTTAACAGTCCACTGTTATTTTGCAATCTAGTCTTGATTTGTATATTATTATTATCTTAGGGTCTCAATCTTCAATATTTGACTCTCGTACTTGCTTGTGTGCATAACTACTTTCGTTTTCACTTCCAAAAAAAAAAAAAAAGATGAAAAAAAGAATCTAAATGAGTTTAAGAGTTTAGAATGACAAGTACCCATTTGAGGCATGTACTACTGGGTGCTACCCTTTGAGGTAGTACAGCTACTGGAAACGGTTGCTTCCCATGTTAAAAGTTAATAATGTAGTCGATGCCAGTCAAGTGGATTGAGTCAGATGTTGGTAAACCTAACTCTGAGGATGATGCTACACTTTCACACAAAGTACTAAGATGGATTTAATGGTTCGATGCGTTGTCGGGTGAAAGTCGATGTCTGAATGCCATTCCTTAGGATGAAGAGTCTTGCAATGTGTATGATGCCTGTGTATAGACTGATACCTGAGTTATGAGGGGGATATGGTTTGCTCAATTGCATACAGTTTTCCCCAGTGTATATATTTTGTGCTTTGTTTATTAACCCAAAAAGATTTTTTTTTTGGTTTCCCTTTGTCTTTTTACTTTTTCTTTTAAACATTTTGTGGGTACATCTTCTGCAAACCTTCATCAGACCTCACACGTGCACTTGGGGGAACCAAGGGGTTTAAAGGGCTTGTTGCATACGCTAAATGCAATCCTGATTCCGACGAAAGTGAATTGGGCTCGTAGTGTAGTTTTTATTTTATTTTGCTCGAGGACGAGCAAAAGGCAGGTGTGGGGGTATTTGATAGACCTTTATTTGAACTGATTTTAGCTCCTATTTGATCACTTTTTCTAATGGTTTTTATGTCGAATTTAGATGAGGAAGGGTCAAATTCACTTCCTCTGACTGATATTGTGCTTATAATGTGCTTTGTCGTACTTTCACGAGAAATCCGCGAATTTTAATAGAAAAGAAAGTTTTTGGAATGAATTCAAGAAAGAATAGCGGTCTGAAGAAGCCCCGAGCACCAAAGGAAGCAGAGCTGAAGAAAACAGTAGAGCTTACGGCGACGCAATAGGAGGCACGATCGTGCTGCCATGCCAACAATTTCTGGGGAGCACGGTCTGACCATGCTACGGGGCACGACTGTGCACCCCTCTGTCCACGCGATTTAATTCTTTTCGGCCTTTATAAGTGTGGGTCCTTTTTTCATTACGGGGCTCTCTTCACAGGGTTTTTGGAGGGGTGATTTAGGGTTCCTCCTTACACTCCCAAACCCCATTAGGTGGTGAATAAGGTAGGATAATTAGGTAAGATTAGATGATTATTTTTTGATTCAAACTTGTGGGTTTGATCTTCAATTCAGTTAAGCATAAGTTTTCCCTCCTCTTTCTCTCTTATTTTGTGTATTTAACTTCATGTTTTGTTTGCATGCTTTTGTGATGTTTAGTAGTTAGATGTTGTTGCTTTAATTGTAATTAGCCTCTTGATGGCTAATTGATTCTGTTTAAACCTTTACCCCTGTCGTTTATGCTAGAATTTAGGGTTTTCTCTCACGGCCACCATGTGTTTGATGAAATGGTTGAAACAGCTTTCATCTGTATTTTAGCGCAATTGACTTATGCTGAACGTTAAGGTTGATTGTCTGGTATGGGTAGAAAATAGCCGAAATTGGGATATGAAAATAATTTCAGTCGCTGGTTAGGGCAAGGGTTGTTAATCTTGTAGTTTAGTTGAGCTAATCTCATAAAAATTGATGGGTAGAATAGTTAAACTAGCCTATAGACCCTTGAGAGAGGGATTAGATGGGCTTTAATGATATAACCGATCAACCTTGAATACTTGCATAACTTGGGAAGGTAACGGTTTGACTTGATTAGTTAGTCTGCCTTGGGTTTAATTACAACTGAAGTCTTCTCACTTTAGTAGTTTAGTTCCACTTTCCCTTTACCGTTTTTCTCGCCTAGATTGATACACTTCAGTCGGCTCTGGTAATTGAAAGCACAAGTCCCTGTGGACACAATCTGTACTCGCAGGTTGGTAGCGACAACTACACTGTGTGCTTGCGGTCGATTCTAAATCAACAAGTTTTTGGCACCATTGCTGAGGAATTGGCGCCTTTCAATATTAGAGCTCACTTGAATATTCGAGACTGGGCTTTCTTTTTGAGAAAAAAATTGGAAAAAAATAAAAAAAATCTTATTCCCACTTCTCGTAATATAAGCATGAATTGTTTTGGAGATATTATGACAGATTATATGTTTGTCTTGCTCATTGTGATTATTGCTTTGAAAAGTCAGAATTTTTAAATACAGTCTATGAGGGTGTGAATTGTGAGACCGATGCTCTTTTATAGCATTGGGTATTTTTTGCTAAAAATGTTGATGAAAGTTGTGATTTTCTTAACTTGTTGGCTTGGGATGGTTATGAAATTGAGACTAGTTGTTCTGATTGTAACAATAATTCTTGTCCCTATTATATTTTCTCTGGTGGTTTTGCTACGCTTACCAGTATGATAGAGACAATGGATGAGAAACAAATTGAGTTTGCTAATAAAATGCAAGAGTATGACCTATCACATGAGACCGACCTGATGTTTAGTTCACTTAGACTTGATGTCAACTTGTGTGATGATTGGTCATCTTTTCTTACTCTCAAATCTGGGCTAGAGGAAGCACTAGATGCTTCCTTGCCTACTCTACCCATTGTTGCTCTATCGTTACCCAATACCCTTAAGGACAACACTGCACCCTTCATTACCTTTCCTGATCCACTTTTCCCTTTAGCTCAATCAACGGAGTTCGAGCTTGGCGAGACATTTGGCATTGGTGCTAATGTTGATGATGATGACATATGTTGTAAGTCAGGTGATGTTTTAATTGAGGTGTAGGCTCGTCATGAGAATTCTACAGGGACTTCTTGTGTGGATGTTGTGGTCGCAAGGCCAGCTAGTCTTGATCTTGTGGATAATATATCCCCCAACGCTCTTGATGCATTTCATGCTTTCTCATCATGTTCACTACCCTCCCCTTCCCCTGAGTGTTGTAATCTGTCATCTATTGATCACCATGATATGCTTTGTGGGAATGTGGTTGATTGTCTGGAGCCTTTAGGTACCTTTAGAGGGTATGACCCCTCGCTTGACCCTTATAGTTTGTACCTAGAGACTATGCATGTGAAATTGAAGTTGACCATTGTATTTGATTATTTTGCTGATTTTTCCATAGCATTCGATAAGTTTACAAGAGCACTTATTGTTATTCTTCGATTCATGTTTAAGTTCTCTTACTCACATTCATCTAAGTTGCATGCTCAGGTGTTTGATAACCTCCTACGAGCATTAACGGCGATTGAATTAGCGGCTTGGATCATTAGATGAGAAGGAGTGACTCATGCTCCTTCAACCTGCCATAGTACTATCTTGAGGAGGTGGTAGTTTAGGTACACTCAGCGCCTGACCTGGTAAATTCATTGCTTCTTTTCTCTTTATTTATTTTTTCTTATCCTGTGAATATATCTCTTCCTTTTCCCTATTTGTTTTTTTATTTCTATATAGTTATTTTCATAGGTTTTTTCTTTTCATAGATATGTGTTTTGTTGTGTGGTGGCTCTCTTGCTCCCAATGAGGACTTTGTCAGATCTAGGTGTGGGGGAGGACAAGCCACACTGCCTGCTTTTGAAAATTAAAAACAATTAGTGGTTTTGGAGAGTTTTGTACTATTTTGGTTGGCCTTTATCTCTTATACTTGGGCTATTAGCTTGTATATAAGTTTGATGTGCATTCTAGATCTCTATTCTAAGTGTGTCATTCTAGGCCTCAGTTCTAACCTCAACAGTCCATTACTGTTTTGCAATCTACTCTTGATTTCTATGTTATCATTATCTTAAGGTCTTGGTCTTCAACATTTGACTGTCGCACTTGCTTGTGCGCACAACTACTTTTGTTTTCACTGGGAAAAAAAAAGAATTAAAAAAAAGAATCAAAAAGCGTTTGAGAGTAGAGAATGACAAGCATCCCTTTGAGGCATGCGCTACTAGGTGCTACCCTTTGAGGCAATATTGCTATTGGGATCGCTTGCTTCTCATGTTAATGAGTTAATAATATGGTTGATGCTAGTCAAGTGGATTGAGTCGAATTTTGGCAGGCCTAACTTTGAGGATGATGCTACACTTTCATACAAAGTACCAGGATGGATTCAATGGTTCAATGTGTCGTGGGGTGAAAGTTGATGTCTAAATGCCATTCCTTTGGATGAAGAGTCTTAAAATGTATACGATGCCTGTGTATAGATTGAAACTTGAGTTATAAGGGTGATATGGTTTGCTCAATTGTGTATAGTTTTCCCCAGTGTACAAATTTTGTGCTTTGTTTATTAACCCAAAAAGATTTTTCTTGTTTCCCTTTGTCTTTTTACTTTTTCTTTTAGACATTTTGTGGTACATCTTCTATAAACTCTCACGAGACATCACTCATGCACTTGGGGGAATCAAGGGGTTGAAAAGGCTTGTTGCATATGCTAAATGCAATGATTACTATGAAAGTGAATTACGTTTGTTGTTTAGTTTTTATTTTATTTTGCTCGAGGATGGGCAAAAGGCTAGTGTGGGGGTATTTGATAAACCTTTATTGGACCTTATCCTAGCTCATATTTGGCCACTTTTTCCGATGGTTTTTATGTCGAATTTAGATGAGGAAGGGTCAAATCCACTTCCTTCGATTCATATTGTGCTTATGATGTATTTTGCCTTACTTTCAGGAGAAATCCTCGGATTTTAATAGAAAAGAAGGTTTTAGGAAGGAATTCAAGAAAGAATAGAGGCCGGATGAAGCTCCGTGTGATTTAATTCTTTTTGGCCTTTGTAAGCGTCGGTCCTTTTTTTTCATTGGGGGGCTCTCTTCACAGGGTTTTTGGAGGGGCGATTTAGGGTTCCTCCTTACACTCCCAAGCCCCATTAGGGGGTGAATAAAGTAGGATAATTAGGTTAGATTGGATGATTATTTTTTGATTCAAACTTGTGGATGCGATCTTCAATTCAGTCAAGCATAATTTTTCTCTCCTTTTTCTCTCTTATTTTGTGTATTTAAGTTCATGTTTTGCTTACGTGCTTTTGTGATGTTTAGTAGTTAGATTTTGTTGCTTTGATTGTAATTAGCCTCTTAACGGCTAATTGATTCTGTTTAAGCCTTTACCCCCTCGTTTATGCTAGAATTTATGATTTTCTCTCACGCACACCATGTGTTCGACGAAATGGTTGAAAGAGTTTTCATTCTTATTTTAGTGGAATTGATGTATGCTAAATGTTGAGGTTGATTGTCTAGTGTAGGTAGAGCAAAGCCGGTATTGGGACATGAAAATAATTTCAGTCGCTGGCTAGGTTAAGGATTATTAATGTTGCAGTTTAGTTAAGCTTTTAATCTTGTAGTTTAGTTGAGCTAATCTCATAAAATTAGGTGAGTAGAACAGTTAGACTAGCCTATACATCCTTGAGGGAGGGATTAGGTGGGCTCTAATGATATAACCGATCAACCTTGGATACTCGCATAACAGGTAAAGGTTTGACTTGATTAGTTAGCCTACCTTAGGCTTAATTACAACTGGAGTCTTCTCGCTGTAGTAGTTTAGTTGTACTTTCCCTTCACCCTTTATCTCGCCTAGATTGATACACTCGGGTCAGCTCTGGTAATTGAAAACACAAATCCTGTGGACACGACCTGTACAAGCTGATTGGCAGTTACAACTACACTGTGCGCTTGCAGTAAATTCTAACTCAATAAGTTTTTGGCGCCGTTGTCGGGGAGTTGGAGCTTTTTAATATTAGAGCCCACTTGAGTATTCGAGACTAGGCTTTCTTTTTGAGAAAAAAATTTAAAAAAATTAAAAAAATAAAAAAAAAGTCTCATTCCCACTTCTCTTAATATAAGCATGAATTATTTTGGAGATATTATGATAGATTATATGTTTTTCTTGCTCATTGTAATTATTCCTTTGAAAGGTCGGAATTTTAAATGCAGTCTATGAGGGTGTGAATTGTGAGATCGGTGCTCCTTTGGAGCATTGGGAGTTTTTTGCTAAAAATGTTGATGAAACATGTGATTTTCTTCGCTTATTGGCTTGGGATAGTTAAACTAGCCTATAGACCGTTGAGAGAGGGATTAGGTGGGCATTAATGATATAACCGATCAACTTTGAATACTGGCATAACTTGGGAAGGCAAGGGTTTGAGTTGATTAGTTAGTCTACTATAGGCTTAATTACAACTGAAGTCTTCTCACTTTAGTAGTTTAGTTGTACTTTCCCTTCACCCTTTGTCTTGCTTAGATTGATACACTTGAGTCGGCTCTGGTAATTGAAAACACAAGTCCTTGTGGACACAACCCGTACGCGCTAGTTGGTAGCTACAACTACACTGTGTGCTTGCGGTGGATACTAACTCAAAAACATTTTGGCGCCATTGCCGGGGAGTTGGCATTTTTTAATATCAGGGCTCACTTGAGTATTCGAAACTAGGCTTTCTTTCTGAGGAAAAAAAATGTCTTATTCCCATTTCTCTTAATATAAGCATGAATTGTTTTGGAGATATTATAACGGATTACATGTTTTTCTTGCTCATTGTGATTATTGCCTTGAAAGGTCAAAAAATTTAAATGCAGTCTATGAGGGTGTGAATTGTGAGACCGGTGCTCTTTTAGTGCATTAGGATTTTTTTGCTAAAAATGTCGATAAAACTTGTGATTTTCATGGCTAGTTGGCTTGGGATAGTTATGAAATTGAGACTAGTTGTTTTGATTCTTACAACCTACCCCCTTGCGAAATTTGTCATTCTTCTGAATATAACAGTAATTCTTGTCTTTATTATATTTCTGCCAATGGTTTTGCTAGGCTTACCAGTATGATAGAGATAATGAATGAAGAACAAATTGAGTTTGCTAATAAAATGCGAGAGTATGACCGGTCACATGAGACTGACCTTACGTTTAGTTCACTTGGACTTGATGTTAACTTGTGCGATGATGGTGCGTCTTTTTTTACTCTCAAATCTGGACTGGAGGAAGTACCAGATGCTTCCCTGACTACTCTGCCCATTGTTGCTCCATCCTTACCCAATACCCTTAAGGACAACACTATACTGTTGATGACTTTTCTTGATCCACCTTTCCCTTTAGCTCAGTCGACGGAGTTCGAGATTGGTGAGACATTTGGCGTTGGAGCTAATGTTCATGACGATGATATATGTTGTGAGTCAGGCGATGTTTTTATTGAGGTACAGGCTCTTCATGAGACTTCCACAGGGACTTCTTGTGTGGATGTTGTGGTTGCGAGGCCAGCTAGTCCTGATATTGTTGATAATATATCCCCCAATGCCCATTCCATGCTTTCTCATTATGTTCACTACCAGCTACCCTCCCCTTCCCTTGAGTGCTGTAATATGGCATCTATTGATCATTATGATATGCTTGAGGGGAATGTGGTTAATTGTCTAGATTCTTTGGGTACCTTCAGAGGGTATGACCCCTCGCTTGACCCTTATTGTTTCCGCCTAGAGACCTGCCTGCGAAAATCATGTTGACCATTGCGTTTGATTATTCTGCTGATTTTTCCAAGGCATTAAATAAGTTTACAAGTCCACTTACTATTATTCTTTGATTCATGTTGAAGTGCTCTTACTCACATTCATCTGAGTTGCATACCCAGGTGTTTGATAAGCTCCCATGAGCTTTGACGGCATTTGCATTAGTGGCTTGGATCTTTAGATAAGAAGGAGTGATGGACGCTCCTTCAACCTCCCATAGTACTGTCCTACGGAGGCGGTAGTTTAGGTGCACCCAGCACTTAACCTAGTAAATTCGTTTCTTCTTTTCTCTTTATTTATTTTTTTTGATCCTATGAATATATCACTTCCTTTTCCCTATTTGTTTTTTACTTCTGTATAGTTATTGTCATTCTTTTTTTATTTTCATAGATATGTGTTTTGTTGGGGGGTGGCTGTTTTGCTCCTACTGAGGACATTGTGAGATTTAGGTGCGGGGCAAGAGAAGCCACGCTGCCTGCTTTTGAAAATTAAAACAAAAATTAGTGGTCTTTGGGGAGTTTTGTACTATTTTGATTGGCCTTTATATCTTGCACTTGGGCTATTAGCTTGTACATGAGTATGATGTGCGCGCTCGATCTTTGTTCCAAGTGTGTGATTCTACACCTCACTTCTAACCTCAACAGTCCGTTGTTATTTTGTAAGCTAGTCTTGATTTGTATATTATCATTATATTAGGGTATTAGTCCTCAACGTTTGACTCTCACACTGCATTTGTGCACAACTACTTTTGTTTTCACTTCCCCAAAAAAAGACAAAAAGAAGAATGAAAAAAAAGAGTCAAAAAGAGTTTGAGAGTCGAGAATGACAAGTATCCCTTTAAGGCATGCGCTAGTGGGTGTTGTCCTTTGAGGCAATACTGTTATCGGGAACGCTCGCTTCCCTTGTTAATAAGTTAATAATGTAGTTGATGCCAGTCAAGTGGATTGAGTAGAATTTTGGTTAGCTTAACTTTGAGGATGATGCTACACTTTCACACAAAGTACCAGGATGTATTCAATGGTTCGATGCGTCGTGGGGGTGAAAGTTGATGTTTGAATGCCATTCCTAGGAATGAAGAGTCTTGAAATGTATATGATGCCTGTGTATAGACTGAAACCTGAGTTATAAGGGTGATATGGTTTGCTTAATTGTGTATAGTTTTCCCCAGTGTATATATATTTTGTGCTTTGTTCATTAGCCCAAAAAGATTTTTTTTGGTTTCCCTTTATCTTTTTACGTTCTCTTTTAAATATTTTATGGGTATATCTTCTACAAACCCTCATGAGACCTCACTGGTGAACATAGGAGAACGAAGTGGTTTAAAAGGTTTCTTGCATACGCTAAATGCAGTTGTGATTCCTACGAAAGTGAATTAGGCTCATAGTTTAGTTTTTATTTTGTTTTGCTCAAGGACGAGCAAAAGGCAAGTGTGGGGTATTTAATAGACCTTTACTTGACCTGATTTTTGCTCCTATTTGATCACTTTTTCTGATGGTTTTTATGTCGAATTTAGATGAGGAAGGGTCAAATTCACTTCCTTCGATTCATATTGTGCTTATAATGTGTTTTGCCTTGGTTTCGGGAGAAATGCTCGGATTTTAAAAGAAAAGAAGGTTTTGGGAATGAATTCAAGGAATAATAGAGGTCCGAGCCCCGAGCACGAAAGGAAGCAGAGCTGAAGGAAACAGTAGAGCATACGACCACGTAATAGGAAGCACGACCATGCTGCCATGCCGTCAATTTTTAGGGAGCATGGTCTGCCCATGCTTCGAGGCACTACCGTGCCCCCCCTCCGTCCATACGATTTGATTCTTTTCGACCTTTATAAGTGTGTGCCCTTTTCTTCATTAGGAGGCTTTCTTCATAGGGTTTTTGGTGGGGCGATTTAGGGTTCCCTTTTGCACTCCCATACAACATTAAGGGCTGAATAAAGTAGGATAATTAGGTTAGATTATATGATTATTTTTTGATTTAAACTCATGGATTCGATCTTCAATTCAGTTAAGCATAAGTTTTCTCTCCTCTTTCTCTCTTTTTTTGTGTATTTAAGTTCATGTTTTGTTCACATGCTTTTGTGATGCTTAGTGGTTAGGTTTTGTTGCTTTGATTGTAATTAGCCTCTTGATGGCTAATTGATTCTGTTTAAAACTTTACCCCCCCTCGGTTTATGCTAGAACTTAGGGTTTTCTCTCACACCCTCTATGTGTTCGATGAAATGGTTAAAAGAGCTTTCATCCGTACTTTGGAACAATTGACTTATGCTGAATGTTGAGGTTGATTGTCTAGTGTGGGTAGAGAATAGCTGGTATTGGGACATGAATATAATTTCAGTCGCTGTATATGTCAAGGTTTGCTAATCTTGCAATTTACTTAATCTCATAAAAATAGGTGGGTAAAACAGTTAAACTAGCCTATAGACCCTTGAGAGAGGGATTAGGTGGGATTTAATGATATAATCGATCAATCTGTTTATTGTTTTAGAGATATTATGACAGATTACATGTTTTTCTTTCTCATTGTAATTATTGCCTTGAAAGGTCAGAAACTTTAAATACAGTCTATGAGGGTGTGAATTGTGAGACCACTGCTCTTTTAGAGCATTCAGATTTTTTTTGGCTAAAAATATTGATTAAACTTGTGGTTTTCTTGACTGGTTGGCTTGGGATGGTTATGAAATTGGGACTAGTTCTTTTGATTCCTATAACCCACCCCCTTGCGAAATTTGTCATTGTTCTGATTATAACAGTAATTATCGTCCCTATTATATTTCTGCTGATGGTTTTGCTGGGCTTACCAATATGATAGAGATAATGAATGAAGAACAAATTGAGTTTGCTAATAAAATGCGAGAGTCTGACCAGTCACATGAGACCGAGCTCACGCTTAGTTTGCTTAGACTTGATGTTAACTTGTGTGATGATGGTGCGTCTTTTCTTTCTCTCAAATTGGGCCTGGAGGAAGTACCAGACGTTTCCTTGACTACTCTACCCATTGTTGCTCCATCCTTAGCCAATACCCTTAAGGACAATAGGGCACCATTCATGACCTCTCTTAATCTACCTTTCCCTTTAGCTCAGTCGATGGAGTTTGAGATTGGTGAGACATTTGGCGTTGGTGCTAATGTTGATGACAATGATATATGTTGTGAGTCAGACGATGTTTTTATTAAGGTGTAGGCTCTTCATGAGACTCCCACAGGGACTTCTTGTGTGGATGTTGTGGTTTCGAGGCCAGCTAGTCCTGATCTTGTTGATAATATATCCCCCAACGCCCATTCCATGCTTTCTCGTCATGTTCACTACCGGCTACCCTCCCCTTCCCCTGAGTGTTGTAATATGGTATCTATTGATCATTATGATATGCTTGAGGGGAATGTGGTTAATTGTCTAGATTCTTTAGGTACCTTCAGAGGGTATGACCCCTCGCTTGGCCCTTATTGTTTCCGCCTAGAGACCATGCTTGTGAAAATCATATTGATCATTGCATTTGATTATTCTGCTGATTTTTCCAAGGCATTCAATAAGTTTACAAGTCCACTTACTGTTATTCTTTGATTCATGTTTAAGTGCTCTTATTCACATTCATCTGAGTTGCATACCCAGGTGTTTGATAAGCTCCCATGAGCTTTGACGGCATTTACATTAGTGGCTTGGATCTTTAGATAAGAAGGAGTGATGGACGCTCCTTCAACCTCCCATAGTACTATCCTGCGGAGGCGGTAGTTTAGGTGCACCCAGCACTTAACCTAGTAAATTCGTTTCTTCTTTTCTCTTTATTTATTTTTTTTGATCCTATGAATATATCACTTCCTTTTCCCTATTTGTTTTTTGCTTCTGTATAGTTATTGTCATTCTTTTTTTTGTTTTCATAGATATGTGTTTTGTTGGGGGGTGGCTGTTTTGCTCCTACTGAGGATATTGTGAGATTTAGGTGCGGGGCAAGAGAAGCCACGCTGCCTGCTTTTGAAAATTAAAACAAAAAATTAGTGGTTTTTGGGGAGTTTTGTACTATTTTGATTGGCCTTTATATCTCGCACTTGGGCTACTAGCTTGTACATGAGTATGATGTGCGCGCTCGATCTTTGTTCCAAGTGTGTGATTCTACACCTCAGTTCTAACCTCAACAGTCCATTGTTATTTTGTAAGCTAGTCTTGATTTGTATATTATCATTATATTAGGGTATTAGTCCTCAACGTTTGACTCTCACACTGCATTTGTGCACAACTACTTTTGTTTTCACTTCCCCAAAAAAAGACAAAAAGAAGAATGAAAAAAAAGAGTCAAAAAGAGTTTGAGAGTCGAGAATGACAAGTATCCCTTTAAGGCATGCGCTACTGGGTGTTTCCCTTTGAGGCAATACTGCTACTGGGAACGCTCGCTTCCCTTGTTAATAAGTTAGGCTTTGTTCTTTTCGTGGGTCAATCCACATTTACTAACCTCAACCCACTTCAACCTACTTCAACCTATTTCAACCTACTTCAACCCACCTGGAAAAAAAATACCAACTTCAACCCACTTCAACCTACTTCAACCCACTTCAACCAACTTCAACCCACCCCTTCATAATTTTAATAATTTGTAAAGTATCATATGGGATTTAGGGCCTGTTGTTTTCGTGAGTACATTGGGTGGGAAAAAGGGTGAAGTCGGTTGAAGTAGGTTGAGGTAGGTTGAGGTAGGCTGAAGTTGGTATTTTTTTTTTTTTTTGAGTTGGGTTGAAAGAGGTTGAACTAGATTGAAGTGGGTTGATGTAGGTTGAAGTGCGTTGAAGTTGGTTTATTTTGTATGTGGTAGATTGAAGTGGGTTAAAATAACGAGAATGTAACTGATGTGTGATAATTTATGAAGTTATCGAAATTTGTGAAATTTATGCTCATACTTTTATATTTTATATTTTTTATTGTGTATTATTTATTTTGTATTTTGTATTTTGTATTTTTTATTTTGTATTTTGTATTTTGTATTTTTTATTTTGCATTTTGTATTTTTATTTTTATTTTGTATTTGTATTTGTATTTGTATTTTTTTTATTTTTTATTTTTTATTTTTTATTTTTATTTTTATTTTTATTTTTATTTTTATTTTTTGTTTTTGATTTTTATTTTGATTTTGATTTTTATTTTTCTTTTCAATTTTTATTTTTTTAATTTTTAGTTTTTATTTTATTTTAATTTTTATTTTTAATTTTTTGTTTTTTATATTTTTATTTTTTATATTTTATTTTTTTAATTTCTTGGTTCTTATTTTTTATTTTTTATTTTGTATTTTTTATGATGTTTGTTTTATTTTTTACTTTTTATTTCTTATTTTTAATTTTAATTTTTATTTTTGAATAAAAATTTAAAAATTAAAAATTAAAAATTAAAAAATAAAAAGTTTAAAAAATAAAAAATAAAAAATAAAAAATAAGAACCAAGAAATTAAAAAAATTAAAAAATAAAAATAAAAAATAAAAAATAAAAAATTAGGAATAAAAATATAAGATAAAATATAAAAATAAAAATAAAAATGAAAAATAAAAAATAAAAAATAAAAATAAAAAAATAAAAAATAAAAAATAAAAAAATAAAAAACTACAAAATACAAAATACAAAATGCAAAAATAGAAAATAAAAAATGAAAAATGAAAAACAAAAAATGAAAAATGAAAAACGAAAAATACAAGAATAAAAAATAAAAAACAAAAAATAAAAAATAAAACATAAAACATAAAAAATAAAAAATAAAAATATAAAAATATAAAAAATGAAAAATGAAAAATAAAAAATGAAAAATGAAAAATAAAAAAATAAAAAATAAAAAATGAAAAAATGAAAAACGAAAAATAAAAATAAAAAATGAAAAATATAAAAATAAAAAATAAAAATAAAAAATAAAAAATGAAAACTAAAATAAAAAATAATGAAAAATGAAAAATAAAAATAAAACATAAAAAATAAAAAAATAAAAAATGAAAATGAAAAACGAAAAATAAAAAATAAAAAATAAAAATACAAAATACAAAATACAAAATACAAAATACAAAATACAAAAATAAAAAATAAAAAAAATAAAAAAGAATAAACAAAAATTTCACAAAATTTCGATAACTTCATAAATTATCACACATTAGTTACATTCTTATTATTTTAACCCACTGTTAAATTCGTGAGTATACAACCACAAGAGGGGGGTGACTTGTGGTGTCTGATTTTCGCGTTGTAAATAACAAACACCCTCACAGAAGTTATTCTCAGATGACAAACACCCTAGTGACTTGTTTGCAGGGGGTGTTCTCAAATATTGTAAATACGAAAATCACCAAGATAAATGCGGAAAATAAAGCACACACACAATTTTTATGTGGAAAACACCTCTAGCCCAACTGAGGTGTGAAAAACCGCGACCTACCTCGTGTAGGATTTAACCACTTTCACTAACGGGCTTCACACGTTACAAATGTAACACACCTTGTTACAACTTGCAACCACGTAACCTTCTTTTCTAAGAAAGGTTACACCACGTCCAAATCTCACCAGATTGGACACGTCCAAAGTCCACACGACTGAGGACCACTCACTCACTTTTCTGATCCAAGATCAGGGTTACAAAACACCTTACGGGGGTGCTTCTGATTTAAGCAGATGTAAGGTACAATGAGGTCCTAGTATGCCAATATCTTGAAAGCTCAGTTTAAACACAACTTGTCTCGGTTTTTCTTTTCTCAAGCGTAACTCGAAAAATTCTTCTCACTAGAAAAACCACTTTTGAAATTTTCCCTTTTTTGCGTATATTGTGTATGTTTCTCGTCTTTTCTCATCTTTTCAAATGGGAGTGAAATGCTGAGATTTTAAACACAAAATCCAACGGTCAAAAACAAGGAGAGGTGAAAGAATCAGCTAAGTAGGGAAAACGATTTTCAAGCAAGAAATACTTCCCAATGACTAGTGATAAATTTTTCCCAAAATATAAGGGATTTGTTATCTTAAGAGATAACATTTATCTTCCCATAGCCGTGAAGAAGATTCAAATGACAACTAGAAATCTTCAACTTTTGAAATTTTATCATATCCGAAAATATAGGCAAAGGGAATCTTTTAGTTTTGGCAATTCTCCCAAAACCTATTTTCGCAAATCTCCCATAATATTTTCAAGAAATATCCTTTCCAGAAAAATAGCAATCTTGGAATTTAAAGAAAGTATTCTGGAGATCTTGGCCAACCGAAATGAATTTTCAAAGATAACCGGGTATGGCCACTTCAGTTCAGAAACACCCTAGGCACCCTGTTTGCAGGGTTGTTCGCAACTGGTGTTCTGAAGCACTTAGCGCAAATACCGATTCAAGAGGTGTTTAAAATGACGTTTTCAATATTGGCATATTAACAAGAGTCTAAATAAATAAAACCTATATACCCAAGACTTCTTGTTTTGAACCAGTCATCTTGTCCAAGATTTGTAGAGCTGCTGTGAACACCAAGGCCACCTTGTTTACTGGGGTTGTTCTTTGCATTGCTAGAGTTCAGGAACATGCCTTACAATCAACTGTCGAGGTGGTGTTCTTGACTTAATATAGAATCACCAAATAAAACCTGTTTTGAAGACTTGTTCTCACATGTAGCAAACCAGTTAATACAATAAAGATCACAAACACCAGTTAGGCCTGTTTGGAGATCGTGTTTGGAGCAACATTACTTGGACAAATTTTTACACTTGGATTTGTCATCATCAAAACTAAATATAATAACTCAACAAATTCCCCCTTTTTGATGATGACAAACCAAGTGACCATATTGACAAATATTAAAAACAAATTTGAGAACCATGTATGCTGATTGATTTGGTTATCCACTAAGGTCCGAGTGTTACAAATTGAAAGAGGGTCAATATTTATCAAGTAATGGTTCGTCTTCCCCCTTTTGGCATCATTAAAAAGCAAGAACAACATTGAAAGAAAAAAGTAACGGGTGGGTGCAAAACAGTTACGACAAGTAAGCACGCAGAGAACAATGCCAAGTGCAATGCCAAAGAAAAACAAGGGGAGGAGAGGAGAGCGAGAGAACAATCTATACAATCAAGGGGTAGGGTGTGGTCTTGATTGCAGTGGAGGAATACTGGGAGCGAGATCAGAGAGGAGTGCAAGGAGTTCTTCGTGGCGTTTAGCTGAGATGGCCTTCTCTGCTTCAAGAGCAGACTTCACAGCAGAAAGCTCTTCTTTGAGGCGTGCATTATCCTCAAGAACAGCTTCAACGGTGGGACTGGGTTTCTCAGAAACAGGAGGTCGAGGTGGTCGAAGACCCTGTTTGTGAGTTGACCCATGGCCAACGTCAAAGTCACACCCCATTAAGGTGTCAACGCCAATTTCATCAATCAGTTGAGCTGGCACTCTCCGTTTAAGCTCAATACCAAAGTGCTCAAACACCTTGGTCAGCAAGAACCCATACCCGAGATCATGGTTTCGGGTGGTGTTCACAATTTGCCCAATGTGGCGAATCATGATAGCAAGAAGATTTATGGGTTCCTTCCTATCCAAGAAGTCGACCAGGCACTGATCAAAAAGGTCTGCTGAGTTTCTCCCTTGACCCCTTAGAATCACGTTCTTAATGGCGAACATGAAAAGTAGTTGGTGAAGAGGGATCAGATCACCCTTTTTTACAGAGGAGGGTGTTCTCAGGCTCTGTTTCTGGCTGACCCGCTTGGATATCTCCAGAAGCCTGGCTGTCTCTAGGACAGTTTTGTCCTCCCTCACATACACAGCAAATCCACGGGAGGGGATGCCCAGAATGTCACCAAGAGTGGCTGCATCGAAGGAGAAATGCCACTCATTGACAGCACTTGTCACCACCCCATTTGTGACAGAGCAGTTGGCATAGAAGTCAGCCAACTCGGGCACAGAACACCCTTACTGGGTGTTTGCAAACAACTCAAGCCAGCCTTGGGCTCGAAGCTTGGTCAAGAACACCCCCAGCCCAAGTTCCTCAAGGAAGGGTATGTTCACTACCTTCCCCCTTACAACATTGCGCCGGAGGAATTGCGCGTGTTTCTCAGACAGGGGAGAGGGAGTGGACAATTTGGTCTTTTTGATTTGAGGAGCCAGGGATGTAGTTTTGGAAAGAGGGGTTGTTTTCGGTTTCCTCTTGAGGGGTGTTTTTGAGGCTGAAGGTTTAGAAGAAGTGGTGATTGGTTTTGAAGGGTTTTGTTCATCAGAGGATTCTGAGAACACGGGGGTCCCTTGTTTGAAGGAGGGATCCTCGGAATCAGAACCAGAAAGGCTCGAGGAGGAAGAGGAAATCTCCTCAATAACTGGAGCAGAAGGTTTGGAGGATCTGGGGGTCGATCTGAAAGCAATTCTCGCAGATTTGCGAGAAGGTTTAGAAGGAGGAGAAGAGGGAGTTAGAGAGGGGCGAGACCTTGGTGGTGGTCATGTTCTTGGCGTTCGGGTGCGCCTAGCCACCATCTTCACCCTTTTTTTCTTCTCTCCAGTTTGAGAGACTAGAGGAACAGAGTCATCCCCTTGGACAGGACTATCTTCTGTTTTCTCACCAGAGTCCTCCTTCAGATCCATGAACAGATCATCGAAGAACGCATCCCCGGTTTTTTGAGTTGTTTCTGGGAATAGCGCAGAAGAACAGGGTTCAAAATCCCCAAAGAGGGTTTCTGGGTTCTCCAAGAATGGGTCTTGGAAACCCAAAGAACCAGCAACAGCTTCAGAAGAAATGGGACAAGGGATTGTTCCCATATACACCACTAATTTCCAACCGAAGGAGTAGGGAATATCATTCAACTCAAGCCCAATACTTTTGAGGTTTAACCGATTGAGATACCCGAATATTGTGTGGATAATTGGGCGAGGAGGAGCCGGAATCGAGGGTATAATCATGTTGTTACTCTCAGAGATTGATGAAGAATCAGTTTTGGGAGCCATTATCGCAAGGAAGAATTTTGGGTTTTGAGGGTTTTGCTAGGGTTTGAAAGCAAGAACAGAGGAGAGAGCAAGACGGGGAAGACAGACGCACGCAAGGGGGGTTTTTTTAAACTCCCTACCCGTTATGAAGGGCCACCTAGGGAACACCTAGAATTTAAGTAGGCAGCATACGTTAATGACAATTAAGGCATACCTGTTCGAGCCGCCTATTCTTGAACATGCTTCTCTCATTCCAAGGTCTGTCATGAATACTCTTTCTCCATCTCCCAAGGCAGCAGTCTTCACATATAATCATAGTAGCACACAAGACTACACATATTCGTTAAGCATAGACCACTGTTTTGATAACAAGAATTGTAAACAAGGGGATAGAACAGGTATTATAAGGTGTTTTTGTCAGCTTGGTCTAACTCTGAGAACAGGTGTTCTCAGGGTGTTTTCACCAACCCCAATTCTAGTCTGTTTCTCTCGAATTGGTCTCTACTCAGTGCTTTAGTGAATATATCAGCAATTTGATTTTCAGTGGAGCAAAAATTTATTGAAATAAAGCCTTTTTCCACATTATCTCTTAAGAAATGATGTCGAATGTCAATATGTTTTGTCCTTTTGTGTTGACATGGGTTTTTGGCAATGTTAATAGCGCTAGTATTATCACAAAAAATAGGAATGCATCCAGTGTCAACACAAAAGTCCTTAAGCTGTTGTCTTATCCACAACAGTTGAGCACAACATGAAGCTGCTGCAACATATTCAGCTTCTGCTGTGGACATGGCAACTGAATGTTGCTTCTTGGTAGCCCAAGATACCAAACAAGGTCCAAGAAAGTGAGCCATACCTGAGGTACTCTTTCTATCAACTAGGAATCCTGCATAGTCAGCGTCAGCATATCCAACAAGATCAAGATTGCAACCTCTAGGATACCATAAAGCTAAATTGGGTGTATGTTTCAAATATCTCAGTATCCGTTTAACAGCCTTAAGATGAGTTTCCTTAGGATTAGACTGAAAACGGGCACATAAACCAACACTAAAAACAATATCCGGTCTACTAGCGGTTAGGTATAGGAGTGACCCAATCATGCCCCTATAGAGTTTCTCCTCAACTGAGGGACTCCCATCATCCATAACCAACTTGGTTGAAGGAGGAATAGGAGTGTCTATGGGTTTGGCCGACTCCATCCTAAAACGCTTAAGTAGCTCATTGATATACTTTTGTTGATGGATCATGGTGCCATTTGGAGTTTGCTTGATTTGTAAGCCTAAGAAAAAGTTAAGCTCACCCATCATGCTCATCTCAAACTCACTCCTCATCATATTCGAAAATTCATTGCATAAATCATGATGAGTTGCACCAAATATAATGTCATCTATATATTTGGACAATCAATAAATGTTCCCCATTAGATTTTAGAAACAAGGTATTGTCTACCTTGCCTCTTCTAAAATCATTTTCAAGTAAAAAGCTTGACAACCGTTCATACCAAGCTCTTGGAGCTTGTTTTAAACCACAAAGTGTTTTGTCAAGTTTAAAAACATGATTTGGAAAATCACCATTTTCAAAACCAGGGGGTTGTTTGACATACACCTCTTCTTTAAGGTATCCGTTAAGGAATGCACTTTTCACGTCCATTTGATATAGCTTGATTTCCATATGAGCTGCAAAGGCTATTAAGATTCGAATAGCCTCAATTCTAGCAACTGGTGCAAAGGTTTCTTCATAATCGATCCCTTCTTCTTGATTATACCCTTGAACAACCAGCCATGCCTTGTTCCTAGTGACTGTTCCTGACTCATCTAACTTATTTCGGAACACCCACTTGGTTCCAATAATTTTTCTCTCAGCCGGTCGAGGTACAAGGTGCCACACTTTGTTTCTTTCAAATTGATGAAGCTCTTCTTGCATAGCCGTGATCCAATCTGAATCTGCAAGAGCTTCATTCACACTTTTTGGCTCAATGTTAGAAAGAAAAGCATAGAAAGCACAAAAATTCTTAAGTTTAGATCTAGTTTGCACTCCAGTATTAATACCTGACAAGATTTGATCAAGAGGGTGTGAACTATGGTGCTTCCATGGTCTTGGATTAAGTGGATCCACAGACACATGCTCTGTTCTAACTAAAATGTGTATAGGATCAGGCTCAAGAACACCTCCTGATCCTGTTTCTGCATCTGTTTGCAAGCTTGTTCCTGAAGAGCATGGTTCTGAACATGGTTCAATGGTGTTTCCCCCTGTTTGGTTCTCACCTTGCCTGCCATTTTGAGGAACAGCTTCTGTACCTGTTTTCTTCAGGGTGTTCTCACCTTGTTTTTCTTGGTTCAATGATTCCTTTTGGACAAAACCTAATTCAAACTCTTCATCCTGTTTATCACTCTCATTTAAAGAGTTAGATTCATCAAAAAACACATGCACACTTTCCTCAACACACAAGGTTCTTTTGTTAAAGACTTTGTATGCCTTACTGTGAGAGGAATAACCAAGAAATATTACCTCATCACTCCTTGGATCAAACTTTCCTAAGGCATCTTTTCCATTGTTATGCACGAAACATCTACAACCAAATGTTCTTAGATGCATAATGTTGGGTTTTCTGCCTTTGAGAAGTTCATAAGGAGTTTTGTTCAAAATGGGTCTAATCATGCATCTATTTATAATGTAACATGATGTGTTCAAGGCTTCTGCCCAAAAGTTCTTAGGAAGACCACTAGCAATAAGCATTGTTCTAGTCATGTCTTCTAGCGTACGATTTTTTCGTTCAACCACCCCATTCTGCTGGGGTGTTCTCGGGGCTGAGAAGTTATGATCAACACCATGTTCATTACAAAAGTTTGTAAAACTTGCATTTTCAAATTCAGTACCATGATCAGACCTCAAGCTTACCAATGAGTGTCCTACTCTCTTTTCAATCCTTTTGAGAAGGGCAATAAACTTCTCAAAGGTTTCATTCTTGGATGTCAAGAATAAAGTCCAAGTAAATCGAGAGTAATCATCCACAATTACGAGCATATACCTCTTCCCTCCTCTACTAACTATCCTCATGGGACCACATAGATCAATATGCAATAATTCAAGAGGTCGGGTAGTGCTTACACACTTTTTAGATTTTAAAGAAGATCTGACTTGTTTTCCTTTTGCACAAGCTTCACATACCTTATCATCATTATACTTGATGGAAGGTAGTCCCACAACCAAATCTTTGGAAACAAGTTTGTTTAACAAGGACAGGCTTGCATGACCTAGTCTCTTGTGCCATAGCATTATATCATCATTTAATGCATTTAAACAAGTCAGATTATTTTGGGGAAGAGTGGAAATACAAACTTTATAAACATTTTGACATCGCTTCCCCCTCAACACAACATCTCCTGTGTCGTCATTCACAACCAAGCAACGTGTTTTTGAAAACAATTTAGGTTGTTCTTGTCACACAGTTGGGACACACTTAGCAAATTGTGTTTTAACCCATCAACTAAGTGCACATTATCAGTTGAGTGGGAGAGAGTTTTACCAATATTACCTATACCGACAATTGTCCCAGACTTGCCGTTTCCAAATTCTACACTCCCACCATTCAAAGCTGTAAGTGAGAGAAAATTTGATCTTTCACCAGTCATATGTCGTGAACACCCACTATTAACAAACCACAACTGCCTGTTTTCAAGGGTGTTAGTGGGGTTATTCGTAAGGTTGTTCTCTCGCACTTCAGCCTGCAAAACAAATCACGGGTTAGTTTTGGGAACCCAGATCCACTTGGGTCCCATTCTTTTAGACATGTAAAGCTCATCTTTTCTAATCCAGATTTGTTTCACATACCTTTCATTCTTTTCATTGGCATGTTTTCTTAAAGGGCAAGTGTATCTATAATGACCTGTTTTACCACAATGAAAGCAAACGATGTTTTCAGGTAATCCCACATACTTTCTATGTATTGGGTAAACGGTCCGTTTATGCTTGTAACTAAGTCCCCTTTTGTTTCTACTGTGATGAGTGTTTAACCAATCAAGGGCTTGTGAAGATTTGTTCCAGCGTTTGTTTGTGGCAAGATCAGTTTCTAATTTTTTCTATGGTGGCATTCAAGCTCTGCTTTTCATTTAGCAGGGATTCAACTATTTCTTCCACTTCAAAGAGTTTTTTCTCTACTTGTGTATAATCGCCTTCTTTTAGAAAGAGGTCTTCTCTAAGCATGTTAATATTCTCATGTAAACCGAGTTTTTCATTTTTGGGAATTTCATTTTCAAGCTCTAGGTCACGAGCTTCTCTTTTTAGATCAGCACAGGTGTCTATCAAATTATATAGAAGTTCTTCTAAAGTGGCTTTGTTAAGACCATGTACCTTGTTCTTGAGATCTGAGAAGCTGATTGTTGATTCATCATCTGAATCTGAATCACTTTGTGCCATAAGTGCTACGACCCCTTCTTCAGCTTCAGATTCTCCTTCATCCTCAGAGGAATCTCCCCAAGCAGCCAGCATAGCTTTCGAGAATCGCTTGCCCAGATTGTTTACAGGGTGTTTTCAACCCTGTTTTCGAGGGTGTTCGGGCATCTGATCTTCTCGAAGCAGAGGGCAATTTTTGACTAAGTGATCTGGTTTGCCGCACTTGAAACACCCTGTGAGCTGTTCTTTGGAGGTGTTTCTGGACTTGCTGAAGTCTTTTCTTTTGTTGTTTTCCTTGACCTTTTTGAAGAATTTCTTGAATTTTCTGGACATTAGGGCCATATCTTCATCTTCAAGGTCAGAGTCAGTATCCTCATGTGCTTTCAAGGCAAGCCCACGATCCTTCTTTTGCTCCTCTCTTTGTTGTGAGTTCTTTCGGAGTTCATAGGTCTGGAGATTACCAATCAACTCGTCGAGGGTGATCTTGTTCATGTCTTTAGCCTCTTGGATGGCTGTTACTTTGGCCTCCCACGTACGAGGTAAAATTCTGAGGATTTTCCTCACCAACTCTTCAGTGGTGAAAGATCTTCCCAGGGATTTTAACTCGTTCGTGATGTGGGTAAACCGTGTATACATATCCATCACAGTCTCACGATCACCCATATCAAACAACTCATATTGTCGCATAAGTAGCTCAATTCTAGATTGTTTAACCTGACTCGTACCTTCATGAGCAACTTGCAGGGCGTTCCAGATAGCTTGGGCTAATTCACACTTAGAGATGCGAGTGTATTCATCGGGTCCTAGGCCAAAATATAGAAGCTTTTTGGCCTTGGCATTTTTCTCCATCTTTTTGTAGTCCTCGGCATCAAACTCATGAGGTTCTTTGGGAGCTGTTTTTCCTTCAGGAAGGGTTTTTATGGGAACAAAAGGCCCGTTCTTGATGAGCATCCATAACTCATAGTCTTCGGCTTGTATATAGTTCTCCATCCTATTCTTCCACCAACTATAGTGTTGGCCATTGAAGTAAGGAGGGCGAGTAATGGATTGTCCTTCAAGAATTCCTTGTGGAGTACTCATTTTCAGAATCTCTCAAGGTGTTAATCTTTTGTAGGAGAACCTGCTCTGATACCACTTGTTAAATTCGTGAGTATACAACCACAAGAGGGGGGGTGAATTGTGGTGTCTGATTTTCGCGTTGTAAATAACAAACACCCTCACAGAGGTTATTCTCAGATGACAAACACCCTAGTGACTTGTTTGCAGGGGGTGTTCTCAAATATTGCAAATGCAAAAATCACCAAGATAAATGCGGAAAATAAAGCACACACACAATTTTTACGTGGAAAACACCTCTAGCCCAACTGAGGTGTGAAAAACCACGACCTACCTCGTGTAGGATTTAACCACTTTCACTAATGGGCTTCACACGTTACAAATGTAACACACCTTGTTACAACTTGCAACCACGTAACCTTCTTCTCTAAGAAGGGTTACACCACGTCCAAATCTCACCAGATTGGACACGTCCAAAGTCCACACGACTGAGGACCACTCACTCACTTTTCTGATCCAAGATCAGGGTTACAAAACACCTTACGGGGGTGCTTCTGATTTAAGCAGATGTAAGGTACAATGAGGTCCTAGTATGCCAATATCTTGAAAGCTCAGTTTAAACACAACTTGTCTCGGTTTTTCTTTTCTCAAGCGTAACTCGAAAAATTCTTCTCACTAAAAAAACCACTTTTGAAATTTTCCCTTTTTTGCGTATGTTATGTATGTTTCTCGTCTTTTCTCATCTTTTCAAATGGGAGTGAAATGCTGAGATTTTAAACACAAAATCCAACAGTCAAAAACAAGGAGAGGTGAAAGAATCAGCTAAGTATGGAAAACGATTTTCAAGCAAGAAATACTCCCCAACGGCTAGTGATAAATTTTTCCCAAAATATAAGGGATTTGTTATCTTAAGAGATAACCCTTATCTTCCCATAGCCGTGAAGAAGATTCAAATGACAACCAGAAATCTTCAGCTTTTGAAATTTTATCATATCCGAAAATATAGGCAAAGGGAATCTTTTAGTTTTGGCAATTCTCCCAAAACCTATTTTCGCAAATCTCCCATAATATTTTCAAGAGATATCCTTTCCAGAAAAATAGCAATCTTGGAATTTAAAGAAAGTATTCTGGAGATCTTGGCCAACCGAAATGAATTTTCAAAGATAATCGGGTATGGCCATTTCAGTTCAGAAACACCCTAGGCACCCTGTTTGCAGGGTTGTTCACAACTGGTGTTCTGAAGCACTTAGCGCAAATACCAATTCAAAAGGTGTTTAAAATGACGTTTTCAATATTGGCATATTAACAAGAGTCTAAATAAATAAAACCTATATACCCAAGACTTCTTGTTTTGAACCAGTCATCTTGTCCAAAATTTGTAGAGCTGCTATGAACACCAAGGCCACCTTGTTTGCTGGGGTTGTTCTTTGCATTGCTAGAGTTCAGGAACATGCCTTACAATCAACTGTCGAGGTGGTGTTCTTGACTTAATATAGAATCACCAAGTAAAACCTATTTTGAAGACTTGTTCTCACATGTAGCAAACCAGTTAATACAATAAAGATCACAAACACCAGTTAGGCCTGTTTGGAGATCGTGTTTGGAGCAACATTACTTGGATAAATTTTTACACTTGGATTTGTCATCGTCAAAACTAAATATAATAACTCAACACCCACTTCAACCCACCGCATAAAAAATATACCAACTTCAACCAACTTCAATCAACATCAACCCTCTTCAACCTACTTCAACCTATTTTAACCCACCTCAAAAAAAAAAAAAATACCAACTTCAACCTACCGCAACTCACTTCAATCTACTTCAACCTACTTCACCCTTTTACCCACCCAATTTACCCACGAAAAGAACAGAGCCTTAATAATGTAGTTGATGCCAGTCAAGTGGATTGAGTAGAATTTTGGTTAGCTTAACTTTGAGGATGATGCATTGATGCTACTCTTTCACACAAAGTACCAAGATGTATTCAATGGTTCGATGCATCGTGGGGGTGAAAGTTGATGTTTGAATGCCATTCCTAGGAATGAAGAGTCTTGAAATGCATATGATGCCTGTGTATAGACTGAAACTTGAGTTATAAGGGTGATATGGTTTGCTTAATTGTGTATAGTTTTCCCCAGTGTATATATATTTTGTGCTTTGTTCATTAGCCCAAAAAGATTTTTTTTGGTTTCCCTTTATCTTTTTACATTTTCTTTTAAATATTTTATGGGTATATCTTCTACAAACCCTCATGAGACTTCACTCGTGAACATGAGAGAACGAAGTGGTTTAAAGGGTTTCTTGCATACGCTAAATGCAGTTGTGATTCCTACGAAAGTGAATTAGGCTCATAGTTTAGTTTTTATTTTGTTTTGCTCAAGGACGAGCAAAAGGCAAGTGTGGGGTATTTAATAGACCTTTACTTGACCTGATTTTTGCTCCTATTTGATCACTTTTTCTGATGGTTTTTATGTCGAATTTAGATGAGGAAGGGTCAAATTCACTTCCTTCGATTCATATTGTGCTTATAATGTGTTTTGCCTTGCTTTCAGGACAAATGCTCGGATTTTGAAAGAAAAGAAGGTTTTGGGAATGAATTCAAGGAATAATAGAGGTCCGAGCCCCGAGCACGAAAGGAAGCAGAGCTGAAGGAAACAGTAGAGCATACGACCACACAATAGGAAGCACGACCATGCTGCCATGCCGTCAATTTTTAGGGAGCATGGTCTGCCCATACATCGAGGCACTACCGTGCCCCCCCTCCGTCCATACGATTTGATTCTTTTCGACCTTTATAAGTGTGTGCCCTTTTCTTCATTAGGAGGCTCTCTTCATAGGGTTTTTGGTGGGGCGATTTAGGGTTCCCTTTTACACTCCCATACAACATTAAGGGCTGAATAAAGTAGGATAATTAGGTTAGATTAGATGATTATTTTTTGATTTAAACTCATGGATTCGATCTTCAATTCAGTTAAGCATAAGTTTTCCCTCCTCTTTCTCTCTTTTTGTGTGTATTTAAGTTCATGTTTTGTTCACATGCTTTTGTGATGCTTAGTGGTTAGGTTTTGTTGCTTTGATTGTAATTAGCCTCTTGATGGCTAATTGATTCTGTTTAAAACTTTACCTCCCCTCGGTTTATGCTAGAACTTAGGGTTTTCTCTCGCGCCCTCCATGTGTTCGATGAAATTGTTAACAGAGCTTTCATCCGTACTTTGGCACAATTGACTTATACTGAATGTTGAGGTTGATTGTCTAGTGTGGGTAGAGAATAGCTGGTATTGGGACATGAATATAATTTCAGTCGCTGTATATGTCAAGGGTTGCTAATCTTGCAATTTACTTAAGCTAATCTCATAAAAATAGGTGGGTAAAACAGTTAAACTAGCCTATAGGCCCTTGAGAGAGGGATTAGGTGGGCTTTAATGATATAATCGATCAACCTGTTTATTGTTTTAGAGATATTATGACAGATTACATGTTTTTCTTGCTCATTGTGATTATTGCCTTAAAAGGTCAGAAACTTTAAATACAGTCTATGAGGGTGTGAATTGTGAGACCACTGCTCTTTTAGAGCATTCAGATTTTTTTGGCTAAAAATATTGATTAAACTTGTGGTTTTCTTGACTGGTTAGCTTGGGATGGTTATGAAATTGAGACTCGTACTTTTGATTCCTATAACCCACCCCCTTGCAAAACTTGTCATTGTTCTGATTATAACAGTAATTATTGTCCCTATTATATTTCTACTGATGGTTTTGCTGGGCTTACCAGTATGATAGAGATGATGAATGAAGAACAAATTGAGTTTGCTAATAAAATGCGAGAGTCTGATCGGTCACATAAGACCGACCTCACGCTTAGTTTGCTTAGACTTGATGTTAACTTGTGTGATGATGGTGCGTCTTTTCTTTCTCTCAAATTGGGCCTGGAGGAAGTACCAGACGTTTCCTTGACTACTCTACCCATTGTTGCTCCATCCTTAGCCAATACCCTTAAGGACAATAGGGCACCATTCATGACCTCTCTTAATCCACCTTTCCCTTTAGCTCAGTCGATGGAGTTTGAGATTGGTGAGACATTTGGCGTTGGTGCTAATGTTGATGACGATGATATATGTTGTGAGTCAGACGATGTTTTTATTGAGGTGTAGGCTCTTCATGAGACTCCCACAGGGACTTCTTGTGTGGATGTTGTGGTTGCGAGGCTAGCTAGTCCTGATCTTATTGATAATATATCCCCGAACTCTCTTGATACGCTCCATGCTTTCTCGTCATGTTCATTACCCTCCCCTTCCCTTGAGTGTTGTAAGATGTCATCTATTGATCATCATGACATACTTGAGGGGAATGTGGTTGATTGTCTAGAGTCTCTAGGTACCTTTAGAGGGTATGACCCCTCGTTTGACCCTTACAGTTTGTAGCTAGAGACCATGCCTGCAAAATTATGTTGACCATTGCATTTGATAATGGTGGTGATTTTTTCAAGGCATTCGATAAGTTTACAAGAGCACTTGCTGTTATTCTTTGATTCATGTTTGAGTGCTCCTACTCACATTTATCTTAGTTGCATGCTTAAGTGTTTGATAAGCTCCTATAAGCTTTGACAACATTTGAATTAGTGGCTTGGATCTTTAGATAAGAAGGAGTGACTGATGCTCCTTTAACCTCCCACAGTACTGTCTTGAGGAGGCAGTAGTTTGGGTGTACCCAGCACCTAACTTGGTAAATTCGTTCCTTCTTTTCAATTTATTTATTTTTTTTTATCTTGTGAGTATCTGTCTTCCTTTTCCCTATTTGTTTTTTGTTTCTGTATAGCTATTTCATAGGTTTTTTCTTTTTGTACATATGGGTTTTGTTGTGTGGTGGCTCTTTTGGTCCCAACGATGACATTGTGAGATTTAGATGTGGGCGAGGAGAAGCCACGCTACCTACTTTTGAAAATTAAAAAAAATAAATTAATGGTTTTGGGGAGTTTTGTACTATTTTCATTGGCCTTTGTCTCTTATACTTGGGCTATTAGCTTGTATATAAGTCTGATGTGCATGCTAGGTCTCCGTTCCACGTGTGTCATTCTAGGCCTCTGTTCCAACCTCAACAGTCCATTTGTTTTGCTATTTAGTCTTGATTTGTATATTATCATTATCTTAGGGTCTTAGTCTTGACCTTTGACTTTCGCACTTGCTTGTGTGCACAACTACTTTTGTTTTCACTTCCCCCCAAAAAAAAAAACAAAAAAAAGAATGAGAAAAAAAGAATCAAAGAGAGTTTAAGAGTCGATAATGACAAGTATCCCTTTGAGGCATGCACTATTGGGACCCTTCGAAGCAATACTGCTACTAGGAAGGCTAGCTACCTATGTTAATAAGTTAATAATGTAGTTGATGCCAGTCAAGTGGATTGGGTCGAATTTTGGCAAGCCTAACTTTGAGGATGATGCTACACTTTCACACAAAGTAACAGGATGGATTTAATGGTTCAATGCGTAGTGAGGTGAAAGTTGATGTCTAAATGCCATTCCTTGGGAAGAAGAGTCTCGAAATGTATATGATGAATGTATATAGACTGGTACCTAACTTATAAGGGTGATGTGGTTTGCTCAACTGTGTACAGTTTTCTGAGTGTATATATTTTGTGATTTGTTTATTAACCCAAAAAGGTTTTTTTTTTGTTTCCCTTTGTCCTTTTACTTTTTCTTTTAAAGATTATGTGCGTACATCTTTTGCTAACCCTCACAAGACCTCACTTGTGTACTTGGGGAACCAAGGGGTTTAAAGGGCTTATTGCATACGCTAAATGCAACTGTGATTCCTACAAAAGTGAATTAGGCACGTAGTTTATTTTTTATTTTGTTTCGCCCGAGGACAAGCAAAAGGCAAGTATGGGGGTATTTGATAGACCTTTATTTGACCTAATTTTAGCCCCTATTTGATCACTTTTTCTGACAGTTTTTATGTCAAATTTAGATGAGGAAGGGTCAAATTCACTTTCTTCTATTCATATTATGCTTATAATGTGTTTGGCCTTACTTTCAAGAGAAATCCTTGGATTTTTGATAGAAAAACATGTTTTGGGAATGAATTCAAGGAAGAATAGAGGTCTGATGAAGCCCCGAGCACCAAGCGAAGCAGCATTGAGGGAAACAGAAGAGCGTACAACCATACAATAGGAGGCACGATAGTGCTGCCATGCCACCAATTTTTGGGGAGCACGGTCTGCCCATGCTGCAGGGCACGGTGTTGCGCCCCCCGTCCATGCAATTTAATTTTTTCGGCCTTTATATGCGTGGGTCCTTTTTTTCATTAAGGGGCCCTCTTCACAGGGTTTTTGAAGGGGCGATTTACGGTTCCTCCTTGCACTCCAAAACCCCATTAGGGGTGAATAAAGTAGGATAATTAGGTTAGAGTAGATGATAATGTTTTAATTCAAACTTGTGGATTCGATCTTTAATTCTATCAAGCATACTTTCTCTCTAATTTTGTGTATTTAAGTTTGTATTTTGTTTACATGCTTTTGTGATGTCTAGTAGTTAGATTTTGTTGCTTTGATTGTAATTAGCCTCTTGATGGCTAATTGACTCCGTTTAGACCTTTATCCCCCTCATTTATGCTAGAATTTAGGGTTTTCTCCCACGCCTACCATTGGTTTGATGAAATGGTTGAAAGAGCCTTCATCCGTATTTTGGCGCAATTGACCTATGCTGAACGTTGAGGTTGATTGTCTAGTGTGGGTAGAGAATAGCCGAGATTGGGACATGAAAATAATTTCAGTCGCTCGCTAGGTTAAGGGTTGCTAATCTTATAGTTTAGTTGAGCTAATCTCATAAAAATAGGTGCGTAGAACGGTTATACTAGCTTATAGACCCCTGAGAGAGGGATTAAGTGGGCTTTAATGATATAACTGATCTACCTTGAATGCTCGCATAACTCGGGAAGGCAAGGGTTTGACTTGATTAGTTGGTCCACCTTAGGTTAATTACAACTGAAGTCTTCTCACTTTAGTAGTTTAGTTCTACTTTCCCTTCATCCCTACTCGCCGGTTGGTAGCTACAACTACACTGTGTGCTTGCAGTAGATTATAACTCAATAAGTTTTCAGCGCCTTTGCTGGGGAGTTGGTGCTTTTCAATATCAGAGCTCACTTGAGTATTCAAGACTAGGCTTTCTTTTTGAGAAAAAAATCAAAAAAAATAAATAAAATTAAAAAAATAATCTTTTATTCTCAGTTCTCTTAATATAAGCATGAATTATTTTGGAGATATTATGACAGATTACACGTTTTTCTTGCTCATTGTGATTATTGCTTTGAAAGATCGAAAATTTTAAATACAGACTATGAGGGGTCAATTGGGAGACCATGTGTTCGATGAAATGGTTGAAAGAGCTTTCATCCGTATTTTTGAACGTTGAGGTTGATTGTTTAGTATGGGTAGAGAATAGCCGGTATTGGGACTTGAAAATATTTTCAGTCACTGGTTAGGTCAAGCGTTGTTAATCTTGTAGTTTACTTGAGCTAATCTCATGAAAATAGGTCGGTAGAACAATTAGACTAGCCTGTGGACCCTTGAGAGAGGGATTAGGTGGGCTTTAATGA
The DNA here is from genome assembly GCA_029747015.1 of Carnegiea gigantea. Classification (NCBI taxonomy): domain Eukaryota; kingdom Viridiplantae; phylum Streptophyta; class Magnoliopsida; order Caryophyllales; family Cactaceae; genus Carnegiea; species Carnegiea gigantea. Next base: position 205,639 of record JAKOGI010000106.1, on the reverse strand, counting down.
TATAACTGATCAACCTTGAATACTCGCATAACTAGGGAAGGCAAGAGTTTGACTTGATTAAGTAGTCTACCTTAGGTTTACTTATGACTGAAATCTTCTCGCTTTAGTAGTTTAGTTCTACTTTCCCTTCACCCTTTTATCTTGCCTAGATTGATACACTTGAGTCAGCTCAGGTAATTGAAAACACAAGACCCTATGGACACGACCCGTACTCGCCGGTTGGTAGCCATAACTACACCGTGTACTTGCGGTAAATTCTAACTCAAAAAGTTTTTGGCGCTGTTCCTGGGGAGTTGGCGCTTTTCAATATCAGAGCTCACTTGAGTATTCGAGAATAGGCTTTCTTTTTGAGGAAAAAAAATAAAAAAATTAAAAAATTAAAAAAAATGCCTTATTCCCACTTCTCATAATATAAGCATGAATTGTTTTGGAGATATTATGACAGATTACATGTTTTTCGTGCTCATTGTGACTACTGATTTCAAAGGTTAGAATTTTTAAATACACTCTATGAGGGTGTGAATTGTGAGACAAGTGCTCTTCTAGAGCATTGGGATTTTTTCGCTAAAAATGTTGATAAAACTTGTGATTTTCGTTACTGGTTGACTTGGGATACTTATGAAATTGAGGTAGTTGGTTTGATTCTTACAACCCACCCCTTGCGAAATTTGTCATTGTCCTGATTATAACAGTAATTCTTGTCCCTACTATATTTCTGCAAACAAAATGCTAGAGTATGACATGTCACATGAGACCGACCTTACATTCAATTCGCTTAGACTGGATGTTAACTTGTGTGATGATGGTGCAACTTTTCTTACTCTTAAAAATAGACTAGAGGAAGTACCAAATGCTTCCTTGACTACTCTACCCATTGTTGCTCCATCCTTGCCCAATACCCTTGAGGACAATGCTACACTGTTCATGACCTTTCCTTATTCACCTTTCCCTTTAGCTCAGTCGATGGAGTTCGAGATTGGTGAGACATTTGGTGTTGGTGCTAATGTTGATGACGATGATATATGTTGTGAGTAAGGGGATGTTTTTATTGAGTTGCAGGCACTTCATGAGACTCCCACAGGGGCTTCTTGTGTGGATGTTGTGCCTGCGAGGCCAGCTAGTCCTGATCGTATTGATAATATATCCCCCAACTCTCTTGATACATTCCATGCTTTCTCCTCATGTTCACTACCCACCCTTCCCCTGAGTATTGTAATATGTCATCTATTAATCATCATGATATGCTTGAGGGGAATGTGCTTGATTATCTTGAGTCCTTCACCCTTATAGATTTTTCCTAGAAACCATGCCTGCGAAAGTCATGTTGACCATTGCATTTGATTATTTTGCTGATTTTTTTAAGGCATTTGATAAGTTTACAAGAGCACTTACTGCTATTCTTCAATTCATGTCTAAGTGCTCTTACTCACATTCATCTGAGTTGTATGCTCAGGTGTGTGATAAGCTTCTATGAGCTTTGACAGCATATGAATTAGTGCCTTAGATCTTTAGATGAGAAGTAGTGACTGATGTTCCTTCAATCTACCATAGTACTATCTTGAGGAGGCGGTAGTTTAAGTGCACCCAACACCTAACCTGGTAAATTCCTTCCTTCTTTTCTCTTTATTTATTTTTTTATCCTATGAATATATCTCTTCCTTTTCCCTATTTGTTTTTTATTTATATATAGTTATTTTCATAGGTTTTTTCTTTTCGTAGATATATGTTTTGTTGTATGGTGGTCTTTTGCTCCAAATGAGGACATTGTGAGATCCAGGTGTCTGGGAGAAGAAGCTATGCCGCCTGCTTTTGAAAATTAAACAAAAAATTAGTGGTTTTTGGGGAATTTTTCACTATTTTGGTTGGCCTTCAGCTCTTGTACTTGGGCTACTAGCTTGTATATAAGTATGATGTGCACGCTAGATCTCCGTTCCAAGTGTGTCATTCTAGGCCTTAATTCTAACCTCAATAGTCCATTGTTGTTTTGCAATCTAGTCTTGATTTGTATATTATCATTATCTTAGGGTCTTAGTCTTCAACGTTTCACTCTCACACTTGCTTGTGTGCACAACTACATTTGTTTAAAGAATCAAAATGAGTTTGAGAGTCAAGAATGACAAGTATCCCTTTGAGGCGTGCGCTACTAGGAGTTACCCCATAAGGCAATACTGCTACTGGTAATGCTTGCTTCCCATGTTAATAAGTTAATAATGTAGATGATGCCCGTCAAGTGGCTTGAGTCGAAATTTTATGAGCCTACCTCTGAGGATGATGCTACACTTTCACACAAAGTACAGGACGGATTCAATGGGTCGATGCGTCCTGGGGCGAAAGTTGATGTCTGAATGCCATTCCTTGGGATGAAGAGTCTTGAAATGCACATGATGCCTGTGTATAGACTGATACCTGAGTTATAACGGTGATATGGTTTGCTTAATTGTGTACAGTTTTCCCTAGTGCATGTACTTTGTGCTTTGTTCATTTACCCAAAAAGATTTTTTTCCTTCCCTTTGTCTTTTTACTTTTTCTTTTAAAGATTTTGTGGGTACATCTTCTACAAACCCTCACGAGACCTCACTCGTTCACTTAGGGGAACCAAGGGATTTAAAGGGTTTGTTGCATATGCTAAATGCAATCGTGATTCCTACAAAAGTGAATTAGGCTCATAGTTTAGTTTTTATTTTGCTTTGCTCGAGCACGAGTAAAAGGCAGGTGTGGGGGTATTTGATAGACATGTACTTGACTTGACTTTAACCCCTATTAAATCACTTTTTCTGATGGTTTTTACGCTGAATTTAAATGAGAAAAGGTCAAATTCACTTCCTTCGATTCATATTGTTCTTATAATGTGTTTTGCCTTACTTTAAGGAGAAATCCTTAGGTTTTAATAGAAAAAAAGGTTTTGGGAAAGACGTCAAGGAAGAATAGAGGTCCGATGAAGCCCCAAGCACCAAAGGAAGCAAGGCTGAAGGAAATAGTAGAGCATACGAGCATGCAATAAGAGGCACGACCGTGCTACCATGCCACCAGTTTTTGGGGAGCGCGGTCTACCCATGCTACGGGGCACGACCATGCACCCTTTTGTCCGCACGATTTAATTCTTTTCGGCCATTTTAAGCTCGGGTCCTTTTTTCATTAAGGGGCTCTCTTCATAGGGTTTTTGGAGGCGTGATTTAGGGTTCCTCCTTACCCTCCCAAACCCCATTAGGGGGTGAATAAAGTAGGATAAGTATGTTAGATTAGATGATTATTTTTTGATACAAACTTGTGGATTCGATCCTCAATTTAGTCAAGCATAAGTTTTCTCTCTTTTTTTTTTCTCTTATTTTGTGTATTTAAGTTCATGTTTTGTTTACATGCTTTTGTGTTGTTTAGTAGTTAGATTTTGTTGCTTTAATTGTAATTATCCTCCTGATGGCTAATTGTTTCTGTTTAAAACTTTAGCCCCCGCGTTTATGCTAGAATTTAGGGTTTTGTCTCACGCCCACCATGTGTTCAATGAAATGGTCGAAAGAGCGTTCATTCATATTTTGGCACAATTGACTTATGCTGAACGTTGAGGTTAATTGTCTAGTGTGGATAGAGAATAGCTGGTATTGGGACATGAAAATAATTTCAGTTACTGGCTAGGTTAAAGGTTGTTAATCTTGCGGTTTAGTTGAGCTAATCTCATAAAAATAGGTAGGTAGAACGGTTAGACTAGCCTATAGGCCCTTGAGAGAGGGATTAGGTGGGCTTTAATGATATAACTGATCGACCTTGAATACTTGCGTAACTTGGGAAGGCAAAGGTTTGACTTGATTGGTTAGTCTACCTTAGGTTTAATTACAACTAAACTCTTCTCGCTTTCGTAGTTTAGTTCTACTTTCCCTTCACCCTTTATCTCGCCTAGATTGATACACTTGAGTCGGCTTCTGGTAATTGAAAACACAAATCCCTGTTGACACGACCCGTACTCACCGGTTGGTAGCTACAACAACACTGTGTGCTTACAGTAGATTCTAAGTCAACAAGTTTTTGGTGTCGTTGTCGGGGGGTTGACGCCTTTCATTATTAGAGCTCACTTGAGTATTCAAGAATAAGCTTTCTTTTCGGGGAAAAAAATTGAACAAAAATTTAAAAAACTGAAAAAAAATATCTTATTCCCACTTCTATTAATATAAGAATGAATTGTTTTGGAGATATTGTGGAAGATTACATACTTTTCTTGCTCATTGTAATTATTTCTTTGAAAGGTTGAAAATTCTAAATATAGTCTATGAGGGTGTGAATTGTAAAACCTGTGCTCTTTTAGAGCATTAGGATTTTTTTGGCTAAAAATGTTGATGAAACTTGTGATTTTCTTGACTGGTTGCCTTAGGATAGTTATGAAATTGAGACTAGTTGTTTTGATTCTTACAACCCACCCCCTTACGAAATTTGTTGTTGTTCTGATTATAACTGTAATTCCTATCCCTATTATAATTCTGCTGATGGTTTTACTAGGCTTACTAGTATGATAGAGACAATGGGCGAAGAACAAATTTAGTTTACTAATAAAATACGAGACTGTGACCTATCACATGAGACTGACCTTATGTTTAGTTTGCTTAGACTTGCTGTTAATTTGGGTGATGATGGTGCGTCTGTTCCTACTCTCAAATCCGGACTAGAGGAAGCACCAAACGCTTCCTTGACTACTCTACCCATTGTTGCTCCATCCTTACCCAATGCCCTTAAAGACAACACTATACTGTTCACGACTTTTCCTGATCCACCGTTGCCTTTAGCTCAGTCGATGAAGTTCGAGATTGGTAAGACATTTGGCAGTGGTGCTAATGTTGATGACGATGATATATGTTATGAGTCAGGCGATGTTTTTATTAAGGTGCAGGCTATTCATGAGACTCCCACAGGGACTTCTTGCATGAATGTTATGGTTGCAAGGCCAGGTGGTCCTGATCTTGTTGATAATATATCCCCAACTCTCTTGATACATTCCATGCTTTCTCGTCATGTTCACTACCCTTTCCTTCCCCTGAGTGTTGTAATATGTCATCTAATTATCATCATGATATGCTTGAGCAGAATGTGGTTGATTGTCTAGAGTCTCTAGGTACTTTTAGAGGGTATGACCCCTCACTTGACCCTTATAGTTTGTACCTGGAGACCATGCCTGCGAAAATCATGCTGACCATTGCATTTGATTATTCTGCTAATTTTTCTAAAGCATTTGATAAGTTTACAAGAGCACTTACTGTTATTCTTCGATTCATGTTTAAGTGCTCTCACTCACATTCGTCTTAGTTGCTTGCTCAGTGTTTGATAGGCTCCTATGAGCTTTGACAGCATTTGAATTAGTGGCTTGGATCTTTAGATGGGAAGGAGTGACTGATGCTCCTTCAACCCCCAATAGTACTGTCTTGAGGCGGTGGTAGTTTAGGTACATCTAGCCCCTAACCTGGTAAATTCGTTCCTTCTTTTCTTTATATTTGTTTTTTTTTTTCCCTGTGAATATATCTCTTCCTTTTCCCTATTTGTTTTTTATTTTTATATATAGTTATTTTCATAGGTCTTTTCTTTTCGCGGATATGTGTTTTGTTGTGTGATGGCTCTTTTGCTTTCAAGGAGGACATTGTGAGATCTAAGTGTGGGGGAGGAGAAGCCACGCTGCCTCTTTTGAAAATTTAAAACAAAAAATTTTTGGTTTCTAGGGAGTTTTGTGCTATTTTGATTGGCCTTTATCTCTTGTACTTAGGCTATTGGCTTGTATATGAATATGACGTGCATGCTCGATCTCTATTCTAAGTGTGTCATTCTAGGCCTCAGTTATAACCTCAACAGTCCATTGTTATTTTGCAATATAGTCTTGATTTGTATATTATCATTATCTTAGGGTCTTAGTCTTCAACGTTTGACTCTCGCACTTACTTGTGTGCACAACTACTTTTGTTTTCACTTCAAAAAAAGGATAAAAAAAAAAAGAATCGATAAGAGTTTGAGAGTCGAGAATGACAAGTATCCCTTTGAGGCATGTGCTACTAGATGCTACCCTTTGAGGCAATACTGCCACTGGGAACACTTGCTTCCCATGTTAATAACTTAATGATGTAGTTGATGCTGGTCAAGTGGATTAAGTCGAGTTTTGGTAAGCCTAACTCCGAGGACGGTGCTACACTTTCGCACAAAGTACCAGGATGGATTCAATGGTTCCATGTATCATGGGGTGAAAGTTGGCGTTCGAATGCCGTTCCTTTGGATGAAGAGCCTTGAAATGTGTATGATGCACGTAGATTGATACCTGAGTTATAGGCGTGATATGATTTGCTTAATTGTGTACAGGTTTTCCTAGCGTATATATTTTGCGCTTTGTTTATTAACCCAAAAAGATTTTTCTTGTTTCCGTTTCTCTTTTTACATTTTCTTTTAAACATTTTGTGGTTACATCTTCTGTAAACCCTCATGAGACCTCCCTCGTGCACTTGGGGCAACGAAGGGGTTTGAAAAGCTTGTTGCATACGCTAAATGCAACCATGATTCCTACGAAAGTGAATTAGGCTCGTAGTTTAGTTTTTATTTTATTTTACTTGAGGACGAGCAAAAGGCAGGTATGGGGTTATTTGATAAACCTTTATTTAACATGATTTTAGCCCCTATTTGAACACTTTTTCTGATGGTTTTTATGTCGAATTTAGATGAGAAAGGGTCAAATTCACTTCCTTCGATTCATGTTGTGCTTATAATGTGTTTTGCCTTACTTTCAGGAGAAATCCTCAGATTTTAGTAGAAAAGAAGGTTTTGGGAATGAATTCAAGGAAGATTAGAGGTCTAATGAAACCCCGAGCATCAAACGAAGCAAAGCTGAAGGAAACAGTAGAGCATATGACCATGCAATAGGAGGCACGACCATGCTGCCATGCCACCAATTTTCGGGGAGCACGATCTGCCCATGCTGCAGGGCACGGCCGTGCTCCCCCCTCCGTCCGCGCGATTTTATTCTTTTTGGCCTTTATAAGTGTGGGTACTTTTTTTTCATTAGGGGGCCCTCTTCACAAGGTTTGTGGAGGGGCGATTTAGGATTCCACCTTACACTCCCAAACCCCATTAGGGGGTGAATAAAGTAGGATAATTAGGTTAGATTACATGATTATTTTTTGATTCAAACTTGTGGATTTGATCTTCAATTCAGCCAAGCATAAGTTTTCCCTCCTCTTTCTCTCTTATTTTGTGTATTTAAGTTCAAGTTTTATTTACATGCTTTTGTGATGCCTATAGACCATGCCTACGAAAATCATGTTGACCATTGCATTTGATTATTCTGATTATTTTTCCAAGGCATTCGATACTACAACACTTACTATTATTCTTCGATTAATGTTTAAGTGCTCTTACTCACACTGATTTGAGTTACGTGCTCAAGTGTTTGATAAGCTCATACGAGCTTTGACGGAATTTGAATTAGTGGCTTGCATCTTTAGATTAGAAGGAGTGACTGATGCTCCTTCAACCTCCCATAGTATTGTCCTGAGGAGACGGTAGTTTAGGTGCGCCCAACACCTAACCTAGTAAATTCATTCCTTCTTTTCTTCTTATTTAATTTTTTTATCCTGTGAATGTATCTTTTCCTTTTCCCTATTTGTTTTTGGTTTCTTTATAGTTATTTTAATAGGTTTTTTTTTTTTTTTTTGCGTAGATACGTGTTTTGTTGTGTGGTGGCTCTTTTGCTCCCAATGAGGACATTGTGAGATCTTGGTGTGGGGAGGAGAAGCCGCTCTGCCTGCTTTTGAAAATTAAATAAAAAAATTAAGTGGTTTCTGGGGAGTTTTATACTATTTTGATTGGCTTTTGTCTCTTGTACCAGGGCTATTACCTTGTATATAAGTATGATGTGCACGTTAGATCCCTGTTCCAAGTGTGTCATATTATGCCTCAGTTCTAACCTCAACAGTCAATTGTTGTTTTGCAATGTAGTCTTGATTTGTATATTATCATTATCTTATGGTCTTAGTCTTCAACGTCTGACTCTCGCACTTGCCTGTGTGCACAACTACTTTTGTTTTCACTTCCAAAAAAAAAAAAGAATGAAAAAAAGAATCACAAAGAGTTTGAGAGTCGAGAATGACAAGTATCCCTTTGAGGCATACGCTGCCGGGTGCTACCATTTGAGGAAATGCTGCTATTAGGAACGCTTGCTTCCCATGTTAGCAAGTTAATAATGTATTTGATACCAGTCAAGTGAATTGAGTCGAATTTTGGCAAGCCTAGCGCTGAGGATGATGCTACACTTTCACAAAAAGTACCAGGATGGATTCGATGGTTCGATGCATCGTGTGGTGAAAGTTGATGTTTGAATGACATTCCTTGGGGGTGAAGAGTCTTGAAATGTATATGATGTCTATGTATAGACTGATACCGAAGTTATAAGGGTGATATGGTTTGCTTAATTGTGTATAGTTTTGCCCAATGTATGCATTTTATCCTTTGTTCATAAACCTAAAAAGATATTTTTGTCCCTGTTTGTCTTTTAACTTTTCCTTTTGAACATTTTATGGGTGTATCTTATGCAAACCCTCACAAGACCTAACCATGCACTTGGGGGAAGCAAGGGGTTTAATAGGCTTGTTGCATATACTAAATGCAACCGTGATTCCTATGAATGTGAATTGGGCTCGTAGTTTAGTTTTTATTTTGTTTTGCTCGAGGATGAGCAAAAGGCGGGTGTGGGGTATTTGATAGACCATTATTTGAACTGGTTTTAGCCCCTATTTGATCACTTTTTCTTATGGTTTTTATGTCGAATTTGGATGAGGAAGGGTCAAATTCACTTCCTTCGATTCATATTGTGCTGATAATATGTTTTGCTTACCTTCAGAAGAAATCCTCGGATTTTGATAGAAAAGAACGCTTTGGGAATGAATTCAAGGAAGAATAGAGGTCTGGCGAAGCCCCGAGCACCAAGGGAAGCAGAGCTGAAGGAGATAGTAGAGCGTGACCATGCAGTGACCGTGCTACCATGCCACTAGTTTTGGGGAAGCACGGTTTGCCCATGTTGGGGGGCACAGCCATGCCCACCCTTCGTTCACGTGATTTAATTCTTTTCGGCCTTTATAAACGTGGGTCTTTTTTTAATTACGGGGCTCTCTTCACAGGGTTTTCGGAGGCGCGATTTAGGGTACCTCCTTACACTCCCAAACCCCATTAGGGTGTGACTAAAGCAGGATAATTAGGTTAGATTAGATGATTATTTTTTGATTCAAACTTGTGGATTCGATCTTCAATTCAGTCAAGCATAAGTTTTCTCTCCTCTTTCTCTCTTATTTTGTGTATTTAAGATCATGTTTTGTTTACATGCTTTTGTGATGTTTAGTAGTTAGATTTTGTTACTTTGATTGTAATTAGCCTCTTGACGGATAATTGATTCTGTTTAAACCTTTAACCCCATCGTTTATGCTAGAATTTAAGATTTTGCCTCATGCCTGCCATGTGTTCGATGAAATGGTTGAAAGAGCTTTCATCCATATTTTGGCGGAATTGACTTATGCTGAGCGTTGAGGTTGATTGTCTAGTGTGGGTAGACGACAATAGTCAGGATTAGGACATGGAAATAGTTTCTGTCACTGGCTAGGTCAAGGGTTCTTAATCTTGTAGTTTAATTGAGCTAATCTTATAAAAATATGTGGGTAGAACAATTAGACTAGCCTATAAACCCTTGAGATAGGGATTAGGTGGGCTTTATGACATAACCGATCAACCTTGAATACGCGCATAACTTGGGAAGGCAGGGGGTTGACTTGATTAGTTAGTCTACCTTGGGTTTAACTACAACTGAAGTCTCCTCGCTTTAGTAGTTTAGTTCTACTTTTCCTTCACCCTTTATCTCGCCTAGATTGATACACCTGAGTCGGCTCTAGTAATTGAAAACACAAGTCCCTATGGACACGACCCGCACTCACCGATTGGTAGCTACAAGTACACTGTGTGCTTGCGGTAGATTTTAACTCAACAAGTTTTTGGGGCCATTACGAGGGAGTTGGGTCTTTTCAATATCAAAGGTCACTTGAGTATTCGAGACTGGGCTTTCTTTTTGAGAAAAAAATCAAAAAAATTGAAAAAATTGAAAAAAATTGTCTTATTCCCACTTTTCTCATTATAAGCATGAATTGTTTTGGAGATATTATGACGGATTACATGTTTTTCTTGCTCATTGTGATTATTGCTTGGAAAGGTCGGAAATTTCAAGTACAGTCTATGAGGGTGTGAATTATGAGACCGGTGCTCTTTTGGAGTATTGGGATTTTTTTGCTAAAAATATTGATGAAACTTATGATTTTCTTGACTGGTTGGCTTGGGATAGTTATAAAATTGAGGCTAGTTGTTTTGATTCTTACAATCCACCCCCTGCTAAATTTATCATTCTTCTGATTATAACATTAATTCCTGTCCCTATTATATTTCTGCTGATTGTTTTGCCGGGCATACCAGTATGATAGAGACAGTGAATGAAGAACAAACAGAGTTTGCTAATAAAATGCGGGACTGTGACCTGTCACTTGAGATCGATCTTGCGTTTAGTTTGCTTAGACATGATGTTAACTTGTGTGATGATGGTGCGTCTTTTGTTACTCCTAAATCTGGACTAGAGGAAGTGCTAGACGCTTCCCTCACTACTCTACCGATTGTTGCTCCATCCTTACCCAATACCCTTAAGGACAACATTCCACTGTTTATGAACTATCCTGATCCACCTTTCCCTTTAGCTCAGTCGACGGAGTTTGAGATTGGTGAGACGTTTGGCGTTAGTGCTAATGTTGATGATGATGATATATGTTGTGAGTCAGGTGATGTTTTTATTGAGGTACAGGCTCTTCATAAGACTCTTGCAGGGGCTTCTTGTGTGGATGTAGTGGTTGCGAGGCCAGCTAGTCCTGATCTTGTTGATAATGTATCCCCCAACTCTCTTGATACATTCTATGCTTTCTCGTCATGTTCACTACCTTCCCCTTCGCCTGAGTGTTGTAATATGTTATCTATTGATCATCATGATATGCTTAAGGGGAATGTGGTTGATTGTCTAGAGTCTATAGGTACCTTTAGAGGGTATGACCTTAACCCTTATAGTTTTTACCTAGAGATCACGCTTGTGAAGATCATGTTGACCATTGCATTTGATTATTTTGCTAATTTTTCCAAGGCATTCAATAAGTTTACAAGAACACTTATTGTTATTCTTCGATTCATGTTTTAATGCTCTTACACACATTCATTCGATTTGCATGCTCAGGTGTTTGATAAGCTCCTACGAGCTTTGACTGCATTTAAATTAGTGGCTTGGATCATTAGATGAGAAGGAGTGACTGATGCTCCTTCAACCTCCCATGGTACTGTCCTGAGAAGGCGGTGGTTTAGGTGCACCTAACACCTAACCTGGTAAATTCGTTCATTCTTTTCTCTTTATTTATTTTTTTTATCCTGTAAATATATCTCTTCCTTTTCCCTATTTGTTTTTTTATTTCTATATAGTTATTTTCATAGGTTTTTTCTTTTTGTTGATATGCGTTTTGTTATGTGGTGGCTCTTTTGCTTCCAACGAGAACGCTGTAAGATCTAGGTGTGGGGAAGGAGAAGCCACGCTGCCTGCTTTTGAAAATTAAAAAAAATTATTGGGTTTTAGGGAGTTTTTGTACTATTTTGATTGGCCTTTATCTCTTGTACTTGGGCTATTAGCTTGCATAGAAGTATGATGTGCATGCTAGATCTCTGTTCCAAGTGTGTCATTCTGGGCCTTAGTTCTAACCTCAGCAGTCCATTGTTGTTTTATAATCTAGTCTTGATTTGTATATTATCATTATCTTAGGGTCTTGGTCTTCAATGTTTGACTCTCACACTTACTTGTGTGCACAAATACTTTTGTTTTCACTTCAAAAAAAAAGCAAAAAAAAGAATGGGAAGATAGAATCAAAAAGAGTTTGCGAGTCGAGAATGACAAGTACCCTTTTGCTACCCTTTGAAGAAATACTGCTGCTAGGAACGCTTGCTTCCCATGTTAATAAGTTAATAATGCAGTTGATGCTAGTCAAATGGATTGAGTCGAATTTTAGTGAGCCTAACTCTGAGGATGATGCTACAGTTTCACACAAAGTACCTGGATGGATTCAATGGTTCGATGCATCGTGGGGTGAAAGTTGATGTCTGAATGACATTCCTTGCGATGAAGAGTCTTGAAATGTATATGATGCCTATGTATAGACTGATACCTGAGTTATAAGGGTGATATGGTTTTCTCAATTGTGTATAGTTTTGCCCAATGTCTATATTTTGTCCTTTGTTAATTAACTTAAAAAGAATTTTTTGTTTCCCTTTGTCTTTTTACGTTTTCTTTTAAACATTTTATGAGTACATCTTATGCAAACCCTCATGAGACCTCACTCGTACACCTAGGGGAACCGAGGGGTTTAACAGGCTAGTTGCATACACTAAAGACAATTGTGATTCCTATGAATGTGAATTGGGCTCGTAGTTTAGTTTTTATTTTGTTTTGCTCGAGGACGAGCAAAAGGCGAGTGTGGGGGTATTTGATAGACCTTTATTTGACCTGATTTTAGCCCCTATTTGATAACTTTTTCTGATGGTTTTTATATCGAATTTAGATGAGGAAGGGTCAAATTCACTTCCTTCGATTCATATTATGCTTATATTCTATTTTACCTTACTGTTAGGAGAAATCATCGGATTTTGATAGAAAAGAAGGTTTTGGGAATGAATTCAAGGAAGAATTGAGGTTTGGCGAAGCCCCAAGCACCAAGGTAAGCAGAGTTGAAGGAAATAGTAGAGCGTACGACCATGCAATAGGAGGCACGACCATGCTGTCATGCCACTAATTCTTGGGAAGCACGGTCTGCCCATGCTACGGGGCACGGCCATGCCCGCCCTCCGTCCACGCGATTTAATACTTTTCGGCCATAATAAGCACGGGTCCTTTTTTATATCAAGGAGCTCTCTTCACAAGGTTTTTGGAGGGGCGATTTAGGGTTCCTTCTTACACTCCCAAATTCCATTAGGGTGTGACTAAAGTAGGATAATTAGGTTAGATTAAATGATTATTTTTTGATTCAAACTTATCGATTCGATCTTCAATTCAGTCAAGCATATGCTTTCTCTCCTCTTTCTCCCTTATTTTGTGCATTTAAGTTCATGTTTTGTTTAAATGCTTTTGTGATGTTTAGTAGTTAGATTTTGTTGCTTTGATTGTAGTTAGCGTCTTGATGGCTAATCAATTCTGTTTAAACCTCTAACGCCCTCATTTATGCTAGAATTTAGGATTTGCTCTCACGCCCGCCATGTGTTCGATGAAATGGTTGGAAGAGCTTTCATCCGTATTTTTGCGCAATTAACTTATGCTGAACGTTGAGGTTGATTGTCTAGTGTGAGTAGAGAATAGCCGGGATTGGGGCATGAAAATAATTTCAGTCGCTGGCTAGGTCAAGGGTTCTTAATCTTGTTATTTAGTTGAGCTAATCTCATAAAAATAGGTGGATAGAGCAGTTAGACTAGCCTATAGACCCTTGAGAGAGGGATTAGGTGGGCTTTAATGAAATAACCGATCAAGCTTGAATACGCGCATAACTTGGAAAGGCAGGAGTTTGACTTGATTAGTTAGTCTACCTTCAGTTTAATTACAACTGAAGTCTTCTCGCTTTAGTAGTTTAGTTCTACTTTCCCTTCACCCTTTATCTTACCTAGATTGATACGCTTGAGTCAGCTCTGGTAATTGAAAATACAAGTCCTATGCACGTGACCCGTACTCACCGATTGGTAGCTGCAACTACACTGTGTGCTTGCGGTGGATTTTAACTCAATAAGTTTTTGGTGCCGTTGTCAGGGAGTTGGCGCTTTTCAATATCAAAGGTCAATTGAGTATTCGAGACTAGGCTTTCTTTTTGAGAAAAAAAAAATCAAAAATAACTAAAAAATTAAAAAAATGTCTTATTCCCACTTCTCTTAATATAAGCATGAATAGTTTTGGAGATATTATAACAGATTACGTGTTTTCGTTGCTCACTGTGATTATTGTTTGGAAAGGGCAGAAATTTTAAATACAGTCTATGAGGGTGTGAATTGTGGGACTAGTGCTCTTTTAGAGCATTGGGATTTTTTTGCTAAAATTGTTGATGAAACTTATGGTTTTCTTGACTGGATAGCTTGGGATAGTTATGAAATTGAGACTAGTTGTTTTGATTCTAACAACCCACCCTCTTACAAAATTTGTCATTGTTCTAATTATAACAGTAATTCTTGTCCCTATTATATTTCTGCTGATGGTTTTGCTAGGCTTACCAGCATGATAGAGACAATGAATGAAGAACAATTGAGTTTGCTAATAAAATGTGAGAGTATGACCTGTCATATGAGACCGGCCTTGCGTTTAGTTCGCTTAGACTTGATGTTAACTTATGTGATGATATTACGCCTCTTGTTACTCTCAAATCCGGACTAGAAGAAGTACCAGACGCTTCCTTTACTACTCTACTCATTATTGCTCCATCCTTACCCAATACCCTTAAGGACAACACCGCGCTGTTCATGAACTTTCCTAATCCACCTTTCCCTTCAACTCAGTCGACGGAGTTTGAGATTGGTGAGACGTTTGGCATTGGTGCTAATGTTGATGATGATGATATATGTTTTAAGTAAGATGATGTTTTTATTGAGGTGTAGACTCTTCATGAGACTGCTACAGGGACTTCTTGTGTGGATGCAGTGGTTACGAGGTCAGCTAGTCCTGATCTTGTTGATAATGTACCCCTAACTCTCTTGATACATTCCATGCTTTCTCGTCATATTCACTACCCTCCCTTTCCCCTGAGTGTTGTAATATGTTATCTATTGATCATCATGATATGCTTGAGGGGAATGTGGTTGATTATCCAGAGTCTTTAGGTACCTTTAGAAGGTATGACCCCTCGCTGGACCCTTTTAGTTTTTACCTAGAGACCACACTTGTGAAAATCATCTTGACCATTGCATTTGATTATTCTGCTGATTTTTCCAAGGCATTTAATAAGTTTACAACAACACTTATTGTTATTCTTCGATTCATGTTTAAGTGCTCTCACACACATTCATTCGAGTTGCATGCTCAGGTGTTTGATAAGCTCCTACGAGATTTGACAGCATTTGAATTAGTGGCTTTGATCTTTAGTTGAGAAGTAGTGACTGATGCTCCTTCAACCTTCTATAGTACTGTCTTGAGAAGGCGGTGGTTTAGGTGCACCAAACACCTAACCTTGTAAATTCGTCCATTCTGTTCTCTTTATTTAATTTTTTATCTTGTGAATATATCGCTTCCTTTTCCCTATTTGTTTTTCATTTCTGTATAGTTATTTTCATAGGTTTTTTCTTTTCGTAGATATTTGTTTTCTTGCGTGGTGGCTCTTTTACTCCCAATGAGTACATTGTGAGATCTAGGTGTGGGGGAGGAGAAGCCACGCTGCCTGCTTTTGAAAACTAAAAAAAATTATTGGCTTTTGGGGAGTTTTGTACTGTTTTGATTGGTCTTTATCTCTTTTACTTGGGCGATTAGCTTGCATATAAGTATTATGTGCATGCTAGATCTCTGTTCCACGTGTGTCATTCTGGGCCTCAGTTCTAACCTCAATAGTACATTATTATTTTGCAATGCAGCCTTGATTTATATATGATCAGGTCTTAGTCTTAAACGCTTGACTCTCACACTTGCTTATGTGCACAACTACCTTTGGTTTTACTTTTTTAAAAAAAAAAGAATGAAAAAAAGAATCAAAAGGAGTTTAAGAGTTGAGAATGTCAAGTATTCCTTTAAAGCATATGCTACAGGGTACTGCCCTTTGAGACAATACTGTTGCTAGGAATGCTTGCTTTCCATGTTAATAAGTTAATAATGTAGTTGATGTCAGTCAAGTGGATTGAGTTAAATATTGGTTAGCCTAACTCTAAGGATGATGCTACACTTTCACACAAAGTACCAGGATGGATTCAATGGTTCGATGCATCCTGAGGTAAAAGTTGATGTCTGAATGACATTCCTTGGGATGAAGAGTCTTGAAATGTATATGATGCTTATGTATAGACTGATACCTGAGTTATGAGAGTGATATGGTTTGCCTAATTGGGTGCAGCTTTCCTTATTGTATATATTTTGTGCTTTGTTCATTAACCCAAAAAGATTTGTTTTTTGTTTCCCTTTGTATTTGTACTTCTTCTTTTAAACATTTTGTGGGTACATGTTGAACGGTAAATTTACCTATTTTACGTGCCTCTTTCACCTACTTTTCGCTCGTATAATAACTTAATCTTTAGAATTTTTACTCGTTTTATTTATGTTTTGTAGGAAATAACTCTAAATCGAGCAAACGTCGCGGAAAGGGACAAAGATGGGACAAAACGATGAAAATCAGCGAAAACGGGCAAAACACAGCAGAGAAGGACAGTGCACGGCCGACCTGCAGGGAGGCACGACCGTGCACTGGCGGCAGAAGCCACGCACGGCCAGGCGCACGGCCGTGCGTGGTGGCGCACGGCCAGGCGCACGGCCGTGCGTGGTGACGCACGGCCGTGCGTCAGGCCTGGGTTCGCGATAAAAGCCCCTTTTTCGGGCGTTCATGAGGGGAGTTCGTTCGGGGTTTCTCCTTGGGCGATTCTTAGGGTAGTTTAGGTTAGGTTTATCCAATAAAAACCTCAATAGGAGGATTAGATTAGGATTGTAGTTTGTATTTTGGGATTCAAGCTTGTGGATCTCAAGTTCTTCAATCGATTCAAGCATAAGTTTCCCTCTTCCTTTTCTCTATTTATTTCATTGTTCTTGTTTATGTTTTGTTAGTTTTAATTCTTGTATTTATTTTGCTTAAGTTTATATGTTTAGTTTTTGTTGTTAATATATGTTATTTACTTGTTTAAATTCGTTTGATTTCATTTCCTTCGCTTTGTTCTTCAAGTTTATGTTCTTGTTTGTTAGTTTAGGTTTTCATGCGTTTTTCATGATTTGTTGGTAGATTGTGTTGGCTTGGATTGTGATTAGCCTCTTGATGGCTAATTGATCTTGTACTAGGCATAGCCATACCCAATCTATGCCTAGAACCTAGAGATTTCCTTCACGCCCGCCAAGTGTTCGATGAAATGCCTGAGAGGGCTTTCATCCATATTATTGGGCGATTGACTTATGCTGAGAGGTGAGGTCAATTAGCTAGTGTGGGAGAGGGAATAGCCGAGTTCGGGACATGAAAATAGTATCCGAATCGAGCTAGGTCCGGGGTTGCTAGTTTTGTGGTCTAATTTGCCTAACCCCACGAAAGTAGGTGGTTACACGAGTTAGACTAGCTCATGACCCTTGAGAGAGGGCTTGGGTGGTCTTTGATGGTGCAACCGACCATCACTTGTTCATAGTATGGTTTGGGTAGGTTAGGACTCATCTTGGTTAGTGAGTTCATCCATTGGTAAAATCATAACTCTAAGTCACTTGTTTTTGTGTTTGTAGCGTAGTTTAGTTTCCCCTTTTCACTCTTTGATCTCGCCTAGATTGAGACGCTCTAGTGAACTCTGGTAGTTGAAAACCCAATTCCCTGCGGACGACACCCCAAGTACTCAACGATACACCTTGCACTTGGGGTTTATAAATATTAAAACTCTGTTTTTCTCGCAACAGTACATCTTCTGCAAACCCTCACGAGACCTCACTCACACACTTGGGGGAACCAAGGGGTTTAAAGGGCTTGTTGGATACGCTAAGTGCAACTGTGATTCCTGTGAAAGGGAATTAGGCTCGTAGTTTAGTGTTTATCTTGTTTTCCTTAAGGATGAGCAAAAGACAGGTGTGGGGGTATTTGATAGACTTTTTTTTGAACTGATTTTAGCCCCTATTTGATCACTTTTTCTTATTGTTTTTATGTCGAATTTAGATGAGGAAGGGTCAAATTCACGTCATTCGATTCATGTTGAGCTTATAATGTGTTTTGTCTTACTTTCAGGAGAAATCCTCGGATTTTGATAGAAAAGAAGGTTTTGGGAATTAATTCAAGGAAGAGTAGATGTCCGATGAACCCTGAGCACCAAGGGAAGCAGAGCCGACGGAAACAGTAGAGCGTACGACCATGCAATAGGAGGCGTGACCGTGCTGCCATCCGCGCGATTTAATTCTCTTCGACTTTTATAAGCATGGGACCTTTTTTTCATCAGGGGGCTCTTTTCACAAGATTTTTGGGGGGTGATTTAGGATTCCTCCTTACACTCCCAAACTCAATCCCGGCGTGAATAAAGTAGGATAATTAGGTTTGATTAGCTGATTATTTTTTGATTCAAACTTCTGGATTCGATCTTCAACTCAGTCAAGCATAAGTTTTCTCTCTTCTTTCTCTCTTATTTTGCGTATTTAAGTTCATGTTTTGTTTACATGCTTTTGTGATGTTTAGTAGTTAGATTTTATTGCTTTCATTGTAATTAGCCACTTGATGGCTAATTGATTCTGTTTCAAACTTTATCCCCCTCGTTTATGCTAGAATTTAGGATTTTCTCTCATGCCCACCATGTGTTCGATGAAATAGTTGAAAGGGCTTTCATCCGTATTTTTGGCGCAATTGACTTATGCTGAACGTTGAGGTTGGTTGTCTAGTGTGGGCAGAGAATAGCTGGTATTGGGACATGAAAATAATTTCAGTCGTTGACTAGGTCAAGGGTTGTTAGTCTTGCAGTTTAGTTGAGCTAATCTCATAAAAATAGGTGGGTAGAACAGTTTGACTAGCCTATAGACCTTTCAGAGAGGGATTAGGTGTGCTTTAATGATACAACCGATCAACCCTGAATACTAGCATAACTTGGGAAGGCAAAGGTTTGGCTTAATTAGTTAGTCCACCTTGGGTTTAATTGCAACTGAAGTCTTCTCGGTTTAGTAGTTTAGTTCTACTTTCCCTTCCCCCTTTATCTGGCCTTGATTGATACAGCTGAGTCAGCTCTGGTAATTGAAAACACAAGCCCCTGTGGACACGACCCGTACTCGCTAGTTGGTAGCTACAACTATACTATATGCTTGCGGTAGATCCTAACTCAACAAGTTTTTGGCGCCATTGCCGAGGAGTTGGCGCTTTTCAATATCAGAGTTAACTTGAGTATTCGAGACTAGGCTTTCTTTTTGAGAAAAAAATCGAAAAAAATAAAAAATTGAAAAAAAAATGCCTTAATTCCCACTTCTGTTAATATAAGCATGAATTATTTTGGAGATATTATGACAGGTTACATGTTTTTCTTGCTTATTGTGACTATTGCTTTGAAAGGTCGGAAATTTTAAATACAGTCTATGAGAGTGTAAATTCTGGGACCGATGCACTTTTAGAGCACTGGGGTTTTTTTACTAAAAATGTTGATGAAACTTGTGATTTTCTTGACTGGTTGGCTTGGATAGTTATGAAATTGAGACTAGTTGTTTTGATTCTTGCAACCCACCCCTTTGTAAAATTTATCATTGCTCTAATTATAACTGCAATTCTTGTCCCTATTATATTTCTGCTGATGGTTTTGCTGGGAATACCAGTATGATAGAAACAATGAATAAAGAACAAATAGAGTTTGCTAACAAAATGCGAGAGTATGACCTGTCATATGAGATCGACCCTGCGTTTAGTTCGCTTAGACTTGATGTTAACTTGTGTGATGATGGTGCGTCTTTTGTTACTCCCAAATTCGAACTAGAGGAAGTAGCAGGCGCTTCCTTCACTACTCTATCCATTGTTGCTCCATCCTTACCCAATACCCTTAAGGACAACATTGCACTGCTCATGACCTTTCTTGATCCACCTTTCCCTTTAGCTCGGTCGACGGAATTCGAGATTGGTGAGACATTAGGCGTTGGTGCTAATGTTGATGACGATGATATATGTTGTGAGTCAGGCGATATTTTTATTGTGGTGCAGGCTCTTCATGAGACTCCCACAGGGACTTCTTGAGTGGATGTAGTGGCTGCGAGGCCAGCTAGCTCTGATCTTGTTGATAATATGTCCCCCAACTCTCTTGATACATTCCATGCTTTCTTGTCATGTTCACTGCCCTTCGCTTCCCAAGAGTGTTGTAATATGTCATCTATTGATCATCATGATATGCTTGAGGGGAATGTGGTTGATTGTCTTAAGTCTTTAGGTACCTTTACAGGGTATGACCCCTTGCTTGACCCTTATAGTTTTTACCTAGAGATCATGCCTGCAAAAATCATGTTGACCATTGCATTTGATTATTCTGATGATTTTTCCAAGGCATTCAATAAGTTTACTACAGCACTTACTGCTATTATTCGATTCATGTTTAAGTGCTCTGACTCACACTCATCTTAGTTGCGTACTCAAGTGTTTGATAAGCTCCTATGAGCTTTGATAGCAATTTAATTAGTGGCTTGCATCTTTAGATGAGAAGAAGTGACTGATGCTCCTTCAACTTCCCATAGGACTGTCTTGAGGAGGTGATAGTTTAGGTGCGTCGAGCACCTAACCTGATAAATTCGCTCCTTCCTTTCCCTTTATTTATTTATTTTTTTATGTGAATATATCTCTTCCTTTTCCCTACTTGTTTTTTATTTCTATACAATTATTTTCATAGGCTTTTTCTTTTCGTAGATATGTGCTTTGTTGTGTGGTGGATCTTTTGCTCCCAATGAGGACATTGTGAGATTTTGGTGTGAGGAAAAGGAAGCTACACTGCCTGTTTTTGAATATTACAAAAAATTTAATGGTTTTTGGGGAGTTTTATACTATTTTGATGAGCCTTTATCTCTTGTACTTAGGCTATTAGCTCGTATATAAGTATGATGTGCATGCTAGATCTCTGTTCCAAGTGTGTCATTCGAGGCCTCAGTTCTAACCTCAACAGTCCATTGTTGTTTTGCAATCTAGTATTGATTTGTACATTATCATTCTCTTAGGCTCTTAGTCTTCAACTTTGACTCTCGCACTTGCTTATGTGCACAACTACTTTTCTTTTCACTTGAAAAAAACAAAAACGTATCAAAAAAAGAATCAAAAAGAGTTTGAGAGTCGAGAATGACATGTATCCCTTTGAGGCATGCGTTACTGGGTATTGCCCTTTTAGGCAATACTGCTATTGAAAACGCTTGCTTCCCATGTTAATAAGTTAATAGTGTAGCTGATGCTAATCAAGTGGATTGAGTCAAATTTTGGTAAGCATAACTTTGAGGATGATGCTGCACTTTCACGCAAAGTACTAGGATGGATTCAACGATTCGATGCGTCGTGGGGTGAAAGTTGATGTCGGAATGTCATTCCTTGGGATGAAGAGTCTTGAAATGTATATGATGTCTGTGTGTAGACTGATACCTGAGTTATAAGGGTGATATGGTTTGCTCAATTGTCTATACTTTTCCCTAATGTATATATTTTTTGCTTTGTTTATTGACCCAAAAAGATTTTTTTTGTTTCCCTTTGTCTTTTTACTTTTTCTTTTAAACATTTCGTGGATTCATCTTCTGCAAACCCTCATGAGACCTCATTCGTGCACTCGGGGGAACCAAGGGGTTTAAAGGGCTTGTTGCATACGTTAAATGCAACCATGATTCCTACAAAAGTGAATTAGGCTCGTAGTTTAGTTTTCATTTTGTTTTGCTCGAGGATGAGCAAAAGGCAGGCGTGCGGGTATTTGATAGACCTTTATTTGACCTTATTTTAGCCCCTATTTGATCACTTTTTCTGATTGTTTTTATATCGAATTTAGATGAGGAAGGGTCAAATTCACTGCCTTCAATTCATATTATGCTTATAATGTGTTTTGCCTTACGTTCATGAGAAATCCTCGGATTTTGATAGAAAAGAAGGTTTCGGGAATGAATTCAAGAAAGAATAGAGGTCCGATGAAGCCCTGGGCACCAAGGGAAGCAAAGCTGAAGGAAACAGTAGAGCGTACGACCATGCAATAGGAGGCACGACCATGCTGCCATGCCACCAATTTTTGGGGAGCACGGCCTGCCCATGCTACGGGGCACAACCTTGCCCCCCCTCCGTCTGCGCGATTTAATTCTTCTCAGCGTTTATAAGCATGGATCCTTTTTTTCATTGACGGGCTCTCTTCACAGGGTTTTTGGAGGGGTGATTTAGGGTTCCCCCTTACACTCTCAAACCCCATTAGTGGGTGAATAAAGTAGGATAATTAGGTTAGATTAGATTATTATTTTTTGATTCAAACTTGTGGATTCGATCTTCAATTCAGTCAAGCACAAGTTTTTTCTCTTCTTTCTCTCTTATTTTGTGTATTTAGGTTTATGTTTTGTTTACATGCTTTTGTGATGTTTGGTAGTTAGATTTTGTTGCTTTGATTGTAATTAGCCTCTTGATGACTAATTGATTCTATTTAAAACTTTACCCCCCTCGTTTATGCCAGAATTTAGGGTTTTCTCTCATGCCCACCATGTGTTTGATGAAATGCTTGAAAGAGCTTTCATCTATGTTGGTGCAATTGACTTATTCTGAACGTTGAAGCTGATTGTCTAGTGTGGGTAGAGAATAACCGGTATTGAGACATGAAAAAAATATCAGTCACTGGCTAGATCAAGGGTCGTCAATGTTGTAGTTTAGTTGAGCTAATCTCAAAAAAATAGGTGGGTAGAACAGTTAGACTTGCCTATAGACCCTGGTGAGAGGGATTAGGTGGGCTTTAATGATATAATTGATCAACCTTGAATACTCGCATAACTTAGGAAGTTAAGGGTTTGACTTGATTAGTTAGTCTACCTTTGATTTAATTGCAGATGAAGTCTTCTCGGTTTAGTAGTTTAGTTCTGCTTTCCCTTCACCCTTTATCTTACCTAGATTGATACACTTGAGTCGGCTCTGGTAATTGAAAACACAAGTATCTGTGGACACGACCCGTACTCACCGGTTGGTAGCTACAACTATGCTGTGTGCTTGCGGTACATTCTAACTCAACAAGTTTTTAACGCTGTTACCGGGGAGTTGGTGGTTTTCAATATCAAAGCTCACTTGAGTATTCGAGACTAGGCTTTCTTTTTCAAAAAAAAAAATCAAAAAAAAAATGAAAAATGGAAAAAAATGCCTGATTTCTACTTCTCTTAATATAAGTCTGAATAGTTTTGGAGATATTATGACAGATTACATGTTTTTCTTACTTATTGTGATTATTGCTTTGAATGGCCGAAAATTTTAAATACAGTTTATGCGGGTATGAATTGTGAGATCGGTGCTCTTTTGGAGCATTGGGATAGTTTTTGCTAAAAGTGTTGATGAAACTTGTGTTTTTCTTGACTGGTTGGCTTGGGATAGTTATAAGTTGAGACTAGTTGTTTTGGCTCTTACAACCCTCCGCCTTACGAAATTTGTCATTGTTCTGATTATAACAGTAATTCTTGTCTTTGTTATATTTCTGCTGATGGTTTTGCTAGGCTTACCAGTATGATAGAGACAATGAATGAAGAATAAATTGAGTTTGCTAATAAAATGCAAGAGTATGACCTATCACACGAGACCGACCCTGCGTTTAGTTCAATTAGACTTGATGTTAACTTGTTTGATGATAGTGCATCTTTTCTTACTCTCAAATCTGAAGTAGATGAAGTACCAGACGCTTCGTTGACTAGTCTACCCGTTGTCGCATCATCCTTACCCAATACCCTTAAAGACAACATTGTATGTTCATGACCTATCCTGATCCACCTTTCCCTTTAGTTCTGTTGACGGAGTTCAAGATTGGTGAGACATTTGGCATTGATGCTAATGTTGATGGCCATGATATATGTTATGAGTCAGGAGATGTTTTTATTGAGGTGCAGGCTCTTCATGAGACTTCCACAGGGACTTCTTGGGTGGATGTTGTGGTTGCAAGGCCGGCTGGTCCTAATCTTGTTGATAATATGTCCCCTAACTCTCTTGATACATTCCATACTTTCTCGCCATATTCACTAACCTCGCCTTCCCCTGGGTGTTATAATATGTCATCTATTGATCATCATGATTGCTTAAGGGGAATGTGGTTGATATTCTGGAACCTCTAGGTACCTTTAGAGGGTATGACCCCTCACTTCACCCTTATAGTTTGTACCTAGAAACCATGCCTGCGAAAATCATGTTGACCGTTGGATTTGATTATTTTGTAGATTTTTCTAAGGCATTCGATAAGTTTATAAGAGCACTTACTGTTACTCTTCGATTCATGTTTAAGTGCTCTTACTCACATTCATCTGAGTTGCATGCTCAGGTGTTTGATAAGCTCCTACGAGCTTTGATGGCATTTGAATTAGTGGCTTGGACCGTTAGATGAGAAGGAGAGACCGATGCTCCTTCAACTTCCCATAGTACTGTCTTGAGGAGGTGGTAGTTTAGGTGGACCTAGCACCTAACCTGGTAAATTCATTCCTACTTTTCTCTTTATTTATTTTTTTAATGTTGTGAACATATCTCTTCCTTTTCCCTATTTGATTTTTATTTCTATACCGTTATTTTTATAGGTTTTTTCTTTTTGTAGATATGTGCTTAGAGTTTGAGACTCAAGAATGATAAGTATCCCTTTGAGGTATGCGCTACTGGGCGCTACCCTTTGAGGCAATACTGCTACTGGAAATGCTTGCTTCCCATGTTAATAAGTTAATAATGTAGTTGATGCCAATCAAGTGGATCGAGTCGAATTTTGGTAAGCCTAACTCTAAGGATGGTGCTATACTTTCACAAAAAGTACCAGGATGGATTCAATGGTTGGATGCGTCGTGGGGCGAAAGTTGATGTTTGAATGCCATTCCTTCGAATGAAGAGTCTTGAAGTGTATATGATGCCTGTGTGTAGACTCACACCTGAGTTGTAAGGGTGATATGGTTTGCTCTATCGTGTACAGTTTTCCCCAGTATATATATTTTCTACTTTGTTTATTAACCCAAAAAGATTTTTTTTTTGTTTCCCTTTTCTTTTTGCTTTTTCTTTTAAAGATTTTGTGGGTACATCTTTTGCAAACCCTCATGAGACCTCACTCGTGCACTTGGGGGAACCAAGGGTTTTAAAGGGCTTGTTGCATATGCTAAATACAGCTGTGATTCCTACAAAAGTAAATTAGGCTCGTAGTTTAGTTTTTCTTTTGTTTTGCTCGAGGAAGAGCAAAAGGCAGGTGCAGGGTATTTGATAGACCTTTAGTCGACCAGATTTTAGCCCCTATTTGATCACTTTTTTTGATGGTTTTTATGTCGAATTTAGATGAAGAAGGGTCAAATTCAGTTGTTTCGATTCATATTGTGCTTATAATGTGTTTTGCCTTACTTTCAGGAGAAATCCTCGGATTTTGATAGAAAAGAAGGTTTTGGGAATGAATTCAAGGAAGATTAGAGGTCCGATGAAGCCCCGAGCATCAAACGAAGCAAAGTTGAAGGAAGCAGTAGAGCGTATGACCATGCAATAGGAGCCACGACCGTGCTGCCATGCCATCAATTTTTAGGCAGCGCGGTGTGCCCATGCTGCGGGGCACGGCCATGCCCCCCCTCTGACCGCGTAATTTAATCCTTTTCGGCCTTTTATGAGCGTGGGTCCCTTTTTTCATTAGGGGGTCTCTTCATAGGGTTTTGGAGGGGTGATTTAGGCTTTCTCCTTACACTCCTAAACCCCATTAGGGGGTGAATAAAGTAGGATAATTAGGTTAGATTATATAATTATTTTTGGATTCAAACATGTGGATTCGAGCATCAATTTAGTCAAGCATAAGTTTTCTCTCCTCTTTCTCTCTTATTTTGTGTATTTAAGTTCATCTTTGTTTACATGCTTTTGTGATGTTTAGTAGTTAGATTGTGTTGCTTTGATTGTAATTAGCCTCTTGATGGCTAATTGATTCTGTTAAAACCTTTACACCCCCCTCATCTACGCTAGAATTTAGGGTTTTCTCTCGCGCCCACCATGTGTTCGATGAAATGGTTGGAAGAGCTTTCATCTCTATTTTGGCACATTTGACTTATGCTGAACATTGAGGTTGATTGTCTAGTCTGGGCAGAGAATAGCCGGGATTGGGACATGAAAATAATTTCTGTCACTGGCTAGGTCAAGGGTTGCTAATCTCGTAGTTTGGTTGAGCTAATCTCCTAAAAATAGGTGGGTAGAACAGTTGGACTAGCCTATAGACCCTTGAGAGAGGGATTATGTGGGCTTTAATGATATAACTGATCAACCTTGAATACTCGCATAACTTAGGAAGGCAAGGGTTTGACTTGGTTAGTTAGTCTGCCTTAGGTTTAAGTACAACTTAAGTCTTCTCGCTTTAGTAGTTTACTTCTACTTTCCCTTCTCCCTTATCTCGCCTAGATTGAGACACTTGAGTCGGCTCTGGTAATTGAAACCACAAGTCCCTACACTGTGTGCTTGCGGTAGATTCTAACTCAATAAGTTTTTGGCGCCATTGTCGGGGAGTTGGCGCTTCTCAATATCAAAGCTCACTTGAGTATTCGAGACTAGCCTTTCTTTTGAGGAGAAAAAATTGAAAAAAAATAAGAAAAATTGAAAAAAAAATCTTATTCCCACTTCTCTTAATATATGCATGAGTTGTTTTGGAGATATTGTGACAGATTACACGTTTTTCTTGTTCATTGTGATTATTTCTTTGAAAGGTTAAAAATTTCAAATACCGTCTATGAGGGTGTGAATTGTGAGACTGTTGCTCTTTTAGAGCATTGGGATTTTTTTGCTAAAAATGTGGTGCTTATAATTGTTTTGCCCTACTTTCAGGAGAAATCCTCAGATTTTGATAGAAAAGAAGGTTTTGGGAATGAATTCAAGGAAGAATAGAGGTCCCACGAAGCCCCGAGCACCTAACGAAGTAGAGCTAGAGGAAATAGTTGAGCGTATGACCATGCAATAGGAGGCACGACCGTGCTGCCGTGACAGAAAGGTGCACGACTGTGCCACCAATATTTGGCGAGCATGGTCTGCCCATGCTGCAGGGCATGGCCGTGCCCCCCCTCAGTCTGCGCGATTTAATTCTTTTCGTTCTTTATAAGCGTGGCTCCTTTCTTCATTAGGTGGCTCTCTTCCCAGGGTTCTTAGAGGGGCGATTTAGGGTTCCTCCTCAGACTCCCAAACCCCATTAGAGGGTGAATAAAGTAGGATAATTAGGTCAGATTAGATGATTAATTTTTGATTTAAGCTTGTGGATTCGATCATCAATTCAATCAAGCATAAGTTTTCTCTCCTCTTTCTCTCTTATTTTGTGTGTTTAAGTTCATGTTTGTTTGCATGCTTTTGTGATGTTCAGTAGTTAGATTGTGTTACTTTGATTGTAATTAGCCTCTTGATGGCTAATTGATTCTGTTTGAACCTTTACCCCCCTCATTTATGCTTGAATTTAGGATTTTCTATCACGCCCACCATGTGTTCAATGAAATGCTTGAAAGAGATTTCATCTGTATTTTGGGGCAATTAACTTTTGCTGAAAGGAGAGGTTGATTGTCTAGTGTGGGTAGAGAATAGCCGAGATTAGGACATGAAAATAGTGTCAACCGCTAGCTAGGTCAAGGGTTATTAATCTTGTAGTTTAGTTAAGCTAATCCCATAAAAATAGGTGGTTAGGATAGTTAGACTAGCCTGTAGACCCTTGAGAGAGGGCTTAGGTGGGCTTTAATGGTATAACCAATCAACCTTGAATATTCGCATAACTTAGAAGACAAGGATTTGACTTGATTAAATAGTCTACCTTAGGTTTTGTTACAACTAAAGTCTTCTCGCTTTAGTAGCATAGTTCTACTTTCCCTTCGCCCTTTATCTCACCCAGGTTGATACACTTGAGTTAGCTCTAGTAATTGAAAACATAAGTAGCTGTGGACATGACTCGTACTTGACGGTTGCTAGCTAGAACTACACCGTGCGCTTGCGGTAGATTATAACGCAACAATCGTTGAACTAAATGGAGGAGAGCATCTCTCAAACTTATCATCAAGGCTAGCTGGAGGAGAGCACCTCTCCAACTCATGTTCACCTAGCGGACGATGAGTTCTCTATTACTCATTACTTCCAAATAGAGAAACTGATTGGGTAGCCCCGTGTGGCTCGTTGTTGCCAAAAGGAAAAGCCAAGTGGAATATTCATTTTCTTATGGATATAATTACAGCTGTTCGTCTTACAACTAAACATATAATTGTTCCCCAAGGTTGCTCATAACAAAGTAGATAGGAGATGATGATGGAGAAGATGGTGCTGAAATCCAATACCTCTTCCCTTGAACACCCTTTTCCTTAGACTTTTAGACTTTTCTCAAACATGTTGTTTTCTTTCTTTGCTTACTTTGGATGAAGGAACATGTGTTATGAAACATCGTTTTGCTTGGAGTGCATGGTCACATTGTATGCTTTTGGTCGTACACTCGGTGATGTATCTATATGTTCCTCGTTTGTGAAATCTCTTCTCTTAATTGTTTGCTTAGCAAATACGCTTAGTGATCTAAAGGATTTCTGGCCCGTTAGGGCACAAAGGTGTAACCTTTGGTACCATGTTGAAAGGTTTCCATTGTTTCCCAACTGCCTTACAACCGCATAAGATCATTAAGTAGTTTCAAGTCAATTGCTCACTCATTATCCCCTAGAGACAAAAGGCATCACGGGATAAGGAATCAAGTTATATTCCTCCCCTGTCCGCCACTTGTAATCAAGATAACTCACCTTAATTTTGGATAGTTGCCGATTTAGCCAATCCTCGCACTAGCGCGTGATTTAACCTAAGTGTCATGCTCAGCTGGGCCCCTTTCTAAAGGGGGTGGGGCATGTTTAGTTGTAAGGTCGACACCCTATTATTCCTATCACCTATTGTGGTATTCATAGGAAAGGTTTGAACACCAGCTGGATGAGCTAATCCTTGCATCAGCGTATCACTCTAACCAAATGGTTGCACTCAGTTAGAACCCTTCCTTGAGGAAGTACATAGGATGAGTTCGGTTGCAAGATCTACATCCTATGGTTTTCACCACCTATCACGGTATTCAAAGGATACGTCCAAACTCCAGCTAGATGAGCCAATCCTTGCATCAGCATATCGTTAAACCAAACTGTCGTGCTCAGTTAGCACCCTTCCTTAAGGGCTAAAGACGAGTTCAGTCACAAGGCCGATGCCCTACCGTTCTCATCACCTATTGTGACATTCATAGGATAAGTCCGAATAGCAGTCACATGAGTTGATACTTGCATCAATGTATCATTTAACCGAACTATCGTGCTAGGTTAAACCCCTTTCTTAAGGTGGTAGGACAATTTCAGTTGTAAGATCGAAGCCCTATCATTCTCATTGCCTATCTCAACACTTGGGGTAACCTGACGAATTGGTCCTTTCATCAGTGTCTCCTAATCATCAGTTGGATTTGTCATTAAGTTGTTATATTTTCTCCTAATTTCAGGGCTTTCACTTATTCTATTTCGCTTTAAAATTTTACATGGTTAAATATTTCAATTTAGCGCTCTATTTCCTCCTTGCCATAAAACTTGACGATAAAGCATTAAGAAACGGATAGAAAGAAACTAACATTGATTAAAGTTCTTAAGAAATGAAATCAATGGCCAGCTAAACATACAACCACTATATTACATTGAAACAGACCTTTCTTAGACTTACACCACCCTAGCTACCATTCTCCTACATCATATGTAGTGTTTCCATAAGTTATCAAAGTGTCTAGTCCTTAGTACATCATCTCCTTTAAGGGTTGAAAGTCTGAATGCCCCAGGGCGCACTTCTTCAATAATTATGTGTGGACCTCCCCAGTTACGAGGGAGATTCCCTTGGATTTTCCCCTTTCTAGTAGATTTTGTCTTCCTCAGGACCATCCCCTTCTTTTGGGGCTCACTCTTGACATTCCGATTGTAGAACCGAGTCATCTTAGTTTGGGAAATCTATTCTCAAAGGTACCCATCGCCCCTCACTATAGGTAACACGTCGAGCACTTCTCTTAGTTCTTTGTTGTTAAGGTCCTCTTTGGTGGTGGTCAACCAATAAGTATGGACGGAAAGCATGGCTTCAGAGTCATAGACAAGGACCAATGAGGTCTCTCTAGTAGCAATTTTCTCGGTTGTCCATACAGCCTATAATATGGCTAGGAATTCACCTACCCATAATCTCTATGCCTCATCCAACTTTCTTTAGACTCCATTTAAGATTTGCTTATGTGCAAAATCTATTTGCCTATTTGCGGGCTTCTAGTAATAATTGTGAACCTTATTTGAATGTCGTACCTAACATAATAAACCCATACATTATCGGTGTCAAACTGACAACCATTATCGAAGAACATTTCCTAAGGACCCCAAACCGTGTGATGATGTTCTTCCATATGAATTTCTGAACTTCCCTTTCTAGGTCGGATGCCATAGCTTCTGCTTCTACCCACTTGGTCAAGTAGTGAGTGGAAACAAAGAGGAACTTGCACTCTTGAGTTGCCTTTGGGAAAGGTCCAGCTGTGCACATGCCCTACTTTGCAAATTGCAATGATAAATGCACAATGGTCAAGGGGAGTGAACGATTGTTGAGGGGTTAGTAAGTTATTTACAGGTTCTTTTATGCTCAGCCGTAGTGGAGAGCACCTTTGGTGCTTTCTTCCCTTGCTTCTTAGGTAGGACAACTCTGCTCGGTGAGTTTTTTTTTCTCTTCAGTTTATGACTTTAAGCTAACATAGTAGCATTCAGTTGGCATCTTCTGATCCCCATGTAGCCTTCCTACCTTACCATCATCTAACTCTAATTACATGAGTTGGAAGTACGATGCTACTATCACCTTGATAGCACTAACGGTTGGTTGACCAAATATGGCATTGTTGGCCATGGTGGCATCTATAAAAATAGAAAGTTCACTTCAGCTATCTGGGAGTTTCCTTTCTTTCCCACTTAGACCGATAACCTCTTGTTTTTAAGTGCATCTATTGGTTGTCCATCAAACCCTATGATCAGTGCCCCTAATGCTTTGAAGTCCTTCACCTCATATCGTAATTTCTTGAGGCAAGGGACGGAGATGATATCCACTGAGCTTCTAGTATGCACAAAAATATAGAAGACCATAACCGTTTAAGTCTTGAGTTATATTACCATAGGATCATTATGAGGGGCTTGTAAAGGATGGATGTCTTTTGGTTCGAATGTTATGGCAGGCCCTATCACTAGCTTCAACTCTTTACGAAGCATGATTGAGCTATGCTCGAGAATTAGGGCTTTTTGATTCCTCGCATTCAACTCCTTTTTGTCCACCCCTCCAGCTATAGTTGTGATAACCTCCATGTCCTAATCGTCATCATTGCGCTTCCTTCGTTCTAGATTGTGATGATTGCGCTCGTCTCACTCTTGCTATCTTAAAAAGTGATTGAGTTGTCTCCACTTGACTAGCCTATTTAAAGCCTATTTTAGGTTGCAATATGCAGAGGTGGTGTAACTGCAATCTTTATGATATTCACTGTATTTGCCTAAAATTTTTAATTGAGTGAAAGTCACAATTGGCTTTGGCCTCCTTGACATGGGGTATTAATATCCATTAGGAATTTAGGATGTCCCTCTAGTAGGTGTGAAAGCATTCGAATTTCTCCTCCTGTTTCCTCATGCGTTTATCCAATTAGGTCTTGCCATTCTGTCCTCTTCCCTCTTCCTAGCATCATAACAAATGAAGTCATCTCCAGCACATATCTCTATAGCTTGTATAAAGTGTTAGGCCTTACATAAGGACTTAGCCAACATTGTGATTTTGCTTTCCGCAAGGGAGAACTTGAAGTGCCTAGTAAGTAGTCTATAGAGGGAGGCCACGTAGGCCACCCAATCTTATAGATGGGGAATTAGGATGGCTTTCTAATTGGACCCTGGCACATAGTTTTTCAAGTCTTCCCTTTTCTTTATCAGATCTGAGCAAGGTAGCAGCTAGTTCTCCTCTCCCTCTTATAAGCAATGAAGTAGGCCCTCAATAGCTCAGTAAGTTAGAGGAATGAAGTGATATTTCCGTTAGGAAGGCCATTGAATATTTTTAAGCCATTCCCTTCAACGTAGCGGGGAACAGCGATAGCAAGTGGCATCATCTACAACTTGAATGTACATCTGTGCCTTATAGACAAACATATGATCGTCTGGGTCAGGCGTACCGTCAAAAGGGTTGATGGTGAGCATTGTGACTTTCTTGGGCTTGCCCCTTCCATGATCTCTTCACTGAAAAGGGATCAAGGAGGTTAAGGAACCTCTTTCCACTGAGCCCCCAACCCTTAGCATGGGTGGCTGAGAGTAGCCTATCTCCATCAATAAGGAAGAGACACGATGCTTGTATAATTCGCCGTACTTCTGCCTACCTCTTAGCTTAAGCTATTCAGATAGAGGGTGAGTACTACGGGGCGATTAGGATTCCATTTTTGTCTATTTAACAAAATTGGTCGATGAAGGAGCTCTTCTCCCAAGCTTCCTTGCTTAAAGTAGCGAAGCCTCAAGGGTTTCTCCCGCTCCTCATTCCGTTCAACACCTCTGCTATTAGATACTCAGTGGGTTGTGGCTTACTGAGAGATTAGCAACGTTATGGTGAGTATTTTTACGAGTTTTCTTAGCCCTAATGATTCTTTAAGCATCTCTACCTCTCAAAATACTTAGTTATCCTTGGGGACGTTGATTTCGATTCTTTTGGTGGGGGGTCTACCCCGGAGTAGGCTCGTACTCAAATCCTTGTATGGGTTCCGACTCGTGCTCAGGAGCCTTCAGCTTTTCTCATTCCCCTCTCTGATCACCGCCTCTTACACTTATTTAGGTGCTTCCTTCAACTATTCTATGGTGACGAATTGTCAAACGGAATGGTGATTTGCTGAATTTTCTTCTAAAACTCTGACTTGGAGAGTTGTCGTGCTCCCTCAGCAGATTCTCATCAATTTTGCATCTGCCCTTGTCTTCTTGTTTTGATGTTTTAGATCGACTATTAACGATTTTTCCAATGCTTCCCCCTAGATAGCACGAATCTGTTTCTGAAGAAACTTGAATAAGTGAGAGAGAAACTCAAACTCACAACTGATTGACATATCAAGTCACTAGCAGTGCTAACATACTTCTTCCTAGACGACCTTCACGAAGGACAACCCTGGTGTTTTACCTGATGAACGCCTATCCTGACCCTCAATTCAATCTTAGAAATAGATAGTAAAAGAAAAGAGGTAAAGGGAATTTACTATTTTTAGGTGTGCGTTTAATATGTCAAATTTAGTAAAAAGTTGTTCTATAATTATATGACTGAAGTTATACCTTGGGCTCTGCACCCAAGGGTAGAATGGTCATTCCTCAATCTGAAGGTGAAATGACCATTACGCATCTCCTATTTCCTTCATCCTCACTTGAGGCCAATCCTTGAATTCTAGAGACTTGGTCTCTACCTCATGTCAGCTTGCGATTGGTGGGGGGTTCTGATTCCCCTACTCAAAAAGCATATTTAATTTCTAGCCAAGTAAGCAATATATATTCGCCCAAAATCATGGATACAATTACTATCGTCTAATTATATTTCCTCAATGGTTGTGATATACATTTGAACAATGTTAAAGCGTCTGCCTTGAGAATTTTACAATTGTTTAGGTAGGTACTCCTTGGGTTGAATTCAGAAGAGGGGGCTCTTGGCTTATTGATTGCCAAATTGTATGCCAAATGAACTAACTCAACTCAACTTTAGTGACATAAAAGTTTGACATAGCAAATTACTATTACTCCATGCATATCGTCATTCGTAAATACTAGTTTGGAATTGCATGGAATACATGCAGAGTCAAAAACCTTGAGATACTTGTGATGTACCTGCCGATGGTTCAAGCTAAAACTCAAATTAAGAGTGAAACCTTATAATCCAAAGGTAGATACAATCAAGGGAAAACCAAGGAAAGTGGACACATAATATGATGGTTGTGAAGCATCAAACATGTGAGGGAGGAATGGAACTTAGAATCAAGGGATTCTAAGTAAAAATCTAAACGGAACTTTGGGATATCTTCAAGGGGATTGTGTTGGACTTATGAAGGGTAGAAGATAACCAAGCTAAACACGAAGCAAACAAGAAAAAAAAAAAACCACACGGCAAGGGTGGCACGGTCGTGCACTTAGGCACGGTGTGGTCGTGCCATATTACTGCCAAGCATAGCCGGTTTTGTGGTGTGTCACGGTTTGAGTTTGGCTTTGTGTTTGTGTGGAAAGCTAAGCCAAAGGGGCTATCCCTAGCCTTGCATCAGCATGGTAATGGATGAATGAAGGTTTGTAAATGTATGGAATGAAGGAGAATTAAAGATAAGAAT
The DNA here is from genome assembly GCA_029747015.1 of Carnegiea gigantea. Classification (NCBI taxonomy): domain Eukaryota; kingdom Viridiplantae; phylum Streptophyta; class Magnoliopsida; order Caryophyllales; family Cactaceae; genus Carnegiea; species Carnegiea gigantea. The sequence continues at coordinate 171,403 of JAKOGI010000106.1, read as the reverse complement.
TCACTAACTCAATTTAAGCTAGCAAATCTTCCTTCACTTCTCTTTGAATACTTGAAGATTATCAAGGTAGTTGGATAGTGCTAAACTCAATGTTTGGATACAGATATCACCACCAAACTTAAGTTTAGAGTCTTTAACCTTGGATTAAGATACAGAAACACCACTTAATTCAAGATTAAAACCTACTTGATCACCACCTTAATTGACTAGATTAAGGATAAGCAAGTTGGAATTTGGTTGCACTAAGGCATGAAAGCACAAAGCTCTCAAAGAGGTTTTCTTTCAAAATCTGATATATGTTACAAGGGGGGGCCGTGTGCCTTTAAATAAGCAAGCTAGCAGCCACACAAGCACACACCTCACCTTTCCCTCCTAAGGAGGAAAGGTATTAAGAGCTAAACAAGCTGATTTGTGCTAATCTAAAATACAAGCTTGCTTAAACTAGTCTAATACATTCTAAACATGAAGTAAAACATTATTAATACTTATTATACATTAATCTACTCATAAACAAAGCTTAAACATGCTGATTTGCTTGCTGAATTCCTATTGGACAGCCGTAAAGTGCCTTCCCCTTTTCGGCTCACCAATCAGATTGCATGGTGCTGTTTTCTCCTTTGTTTTCTCATTGGTTCACACATTTCAAAGCCTTCTCAGCAGCAAATTATTGTGTTTCTAGCAATCCTTGGACGTGATGTGATGTAGGCAAGCAACCAAGCAGCTAGGAAAACCCACTTGAGAAGGAAAAACACCTCATGCTTAAACTGGGTTGTGCTGGCAGAATGCAGGGTCTGATTGCAGGCCACGTTTCCCAGGGCAAACGTGGTCATAACTTGTCTTGCCACACATGGTTGGAAAGCTTAAGAAGTCTTCTAACAGCTCCAAGTGGAATTACTCAATTTGGAGTTCATTTGCCTGATGAAAATATCAAAATGGCTAGGCTGGTCTGAACTGAGTCTCAGTCTGCACGGTTTGGAAGATTGACCTGGTTCTTCATCTTTCACTTGACTTCACTTGCTTTTATCAGTTGGACCACATAGCTAACATCTTGGGGACCCAAAATATGTAAAAATACAAGACTTATACCAAAATATAGCTTAAGAAATGAAAAGAACAAAACCGGATACTTTCTGACCCTGCTGGACAGTTTGTATATCTTGGGTTTATTAGCTAATTTGAGAGGGCAAATGAAGTCCAAATGGGATGAAACTTTTTTTGTTGCAAAGCTGACTTCTTGAACTTTAATCCCAATGCAAAATATTGGACTTAAACCTTAAAGGGTTTGACGTAATTAACCTCTCAAAACCGGGTTTGCTGCTGAAAACAAACCTGACCTGCTGTTTTAGGTCCTTAAACAAAACAAGGATGAATTATTCACCTTTTAATCACCAAAATGAAATTACCTAGCTTGATTTGATTTTTTAAATCAAAGGGCATGGAGGGATCTCCATCATCCTCCCCTTGTTAAAAAAATTTGTCCTCAAATCAATTTAGGTAATTACCTCCTCTTCTTGATTCATTGTATGGCTGAAACAGAATCAACCATTCGAATAACTTGCCTTTGATCTTGGAGGCTCTCTTCTCTTCATGTCCCTTGCTGATTTGGATGTTGTATATGGGGGACTCTTTAAACATGTCATGAACTACTTCCTCACTTACTCACGTCAAAGGAGGATAGAAAACAAGCAAACTCTCACGGCCAGGGGTGGCACGGCCGTGCTTGATGGCACGGGGTGACCGTGCCAATTCACTGCCTAGCTTGCCTAGGTAAGTCCCTTTCCACGGTTTGAGATGGCTTTGAAGGTTAAAGGAAGTTCGATGCAATCAGCTAAGTCAAGGCTTGATTTTGTGTGGAAAAGAGGGATCAAAAGAGTAAAGGAAGTGAGGAAAGTAATGGGGGATGAAAAACACTAAGAAGATCACCAAAGAGGCTCATGGTTTAAGAGGAGAGAAACCTAGAGCTTGCTTATGAACTTCAAGTGTGTTTAATGAATGTAGGATAGTTCTAAGCTAGATGATTAGATAAGATACATCACTAATCACTTAGCTTAGGGCCCTTAATCTTGGATTAGGATAAGATACACCACCTAATCAAGATCAAGACTCACTTGGTCACCACCTTAATCGGCCACAATTAAGGATAAGCAAGTTAAGTGTTTAAGAAATCTCAAGACACAAAGTCTTTACTCTCAACTTCAATACTCAAACTTCTTGTTTAACAAAAGAGCAGCCAAGGCACTTATATAGCCTTGTGATTACATGATAAGAGCTTTCCTTCTAGGCAAGGAAAGTCATTAAACTAATCCTATGCTTAGTAATACATGGTTTAAGCTAAAACATACATAAGCTGAAAGTTTAAGCTACAAAACACAAGATTTCCTTCTTAAACTCTTTCCTAAGTATTAAGAAACCTTGTTGACTCAATTTCCCTTCAAGGAAGGTAAGAGAGCATGGCTGCCACCTCAAAAGGACTGAAAATTGCATGTGTGCCATGTCATGCTTGAGTGGTCGAATGAGAGCTTGTAAAATGGTGGCGTTTCACTAGCTCCACGTGTCTCTCTCTCAAGTAGCTGAGTGGTGCTTAATCAAGCAGCTCAAAATGACCTGCTTGGCAGCCTTCCACCTTAAGCAAACCCCTTAAAGGAGGAAAACCACCAGGCTAAGCAACCGGGTGTCAAGCAGCCGGTTTCTGCCTCCACTTGCAACGCATGTTTGACACCTCAAATGATGACTAATTGCTACGTTTCTTACATGGTTGGAAACCTCAAGATGTCTAGTTTACCCTCCAATTGGAATCGTAGCATTTGGACGTCATTTGCCCCCTGATCAAACCAGAAAACCAAAACCGTGCATTTTGCAGTGCAATCCGGACAGGTTCAAAAGATGAACTGTTTTAAGTAACCAAATGAATTCCAAATGACATGAAACCAATTGGACTTAAAAGCTAACATCCTGAACTTGATAATCATCCAAAAAACGGACACCAAAATATGCTTTAGGCCGATGTAATAAGATAGCAAAGACCGGGTAAAAATCTGGATGAGAACCCGGGTGTATCACCTTGTGTGTTTGCCATCAAGTGACTCATGGTCGTGACTTTGGAGTTGATTTCTTGATTATTTTGGATCAATGAAACATTTTTAGACCTTGAGGATGGACCTCCATCAACTTGAAAGAATTCTAGGACTTTTGATTTATATCCTATTATAATATTTCCATACTTATGCTTGCACATAAACGTTTTGATATACGTGAAATGAAAAAACGGAATTAGGTGAGGATATGATTCTCATGCTCACCTCACTATCAACACTTTTATCTATATAAGTAAAATACACACAGAGTCTTTATTGAAAATATCTAGATCCTAAGAATACGAGATATATGGGTATGCATTTCTAAACAAGTAAAGAAATAAATACAGTGGAAATGATAAAGAATACGAAAAATGTGGTAATATCCTCTTAACACTGCCCCTCAAGTTGAAGCATGAAGATTGTTTACGCCTACGTTGAAGAGAATATTAGTGAGTTATCGTTCCCAAGAACCTTCATGAAAAATGTCTGCAGGCTGATGTTTAGAAGGCACAGGAGAAGTAACAATTTCACTAGACTAGATATGTTCATGATTAAAATGACTGTGTTTGTTGTGCTTATAGAAGATGAGATTTGAGAGTATCTGTATAACTACTTGGTTGTTACAAAATAAAAAGGGTAGATTGAGATTGTGGAACATATAAATCATGTAACAATTGACGTAACCAAACAATCTCGTTGACAGCAGTTGTCATGGCTCTACATTTGATTTCTCCTGAAGAGTGTGAAACCACTTGTTGAAAGCCAAGGAATTGGACATGAAGCTAGTGTCACAAAGTAACAAATGTTTCAGCGATAACTCAATGTACAAATTGCCCAATCAACATCACAATAGGTCGTTGAAGACAAATTATCATGAGTGAATTAAGATATCATTGGCACTCTAATAGTAACTTCAAGGTGAGCTTGATAAGAAGCATGTGAGGATTGCCTCAAGACATGAACTTAATACTATATGTTAGGCAGTGTGATTGCCAAATACAAGCGCCTACAGAACATTGATATTTGCCTACGTCATCTAATGTGTGCAGACATGTCAGTTCAGGTGGGCGGATAAAATACGGGTCGGGTGTATTCGGATTCGGGTAAAATACGGACCTGGTGTATTTTGGTTTCGAGTAAAATACGGGCGAATGTATTTCGGTTTTACAGATTTTGGATCAATCCAACGAGTTTAGAGCGCCTCTTTTGTGAGTTATTTTTCTTTTTCAAAATCAAAAATTATGTATATTTATTACTCAAAATTGTCACTATTTAATGAAAAGGCATGATGATTGTAATTTCTCAAAAGAATATTAAAAATATTCAAACTTTCTAGTATAAGATATGAACATCTTGTATGAGCGGGTAAAGAATTAAGCCCCACTTGATTTTGGGTAGATCGACCGGTACATTGAAAGAAGGTCAATAGAGGGGTCAACCATTTATGAGACACCCCGTCTAGAGCACTTTAATGGTTGCAGCAGTTTGATCGCTAATAATCTATTTAATAATTTAATATTTTTATTAACTAACCTACCACTGTCTAACCAGGTATAACTTTATTAATGGGCCGACCCCAATACGAATACAGCTAGCCATTGTCATACCACAAGTATCGTAGTTCCAGACTAATTAGAATGAATACCAAATAAAATTGAATAAATAATTACAAAATATTATCTTGCATTTATAACATAAAAAATTGAAAGTATTACAAATTAATTAATTTAAAAAATAATTGGACGTATTTGTTTAATCAAGTATATAATGGTATGACCTGCGCACCTTTAATGCCCGTCTTCTTTTGAATTAACTTTTTTTAAAAAATTAGATGGTTATTTCATGCAATTTTATGCCCATTTAAGACTTTTTTTCATTTAAAAGTTGGGTAAGATATTATTTTCAGATAATGGAGAAGAAAAAATAAGGTTATTAAATAGATGCAATAGTTATGCAATGTCTTTTAAAACGATTCGACAAAAATGACTAACCATTATTATTAAGAGGGAAAAATTAGAGAAAAATCAAAAACTAAGGATATAATGTTCGGGTCAAGTGGGCGGGTTCGGATCCGAGTCAGGTTTGACCTGCTAATTTGAGGGTTTTTTAGATTCAGATCGAGAAAATAATGTTCAAAACCCCAAATTTTTGTGCGGGTTCGGATTGCGTTTTCGGGTCACGTTAATTTTTGCTAGGCCTAAATGTGTGGCTATCATCTATGTGTAATATGTGGTTTTGCCGCACAAGGAAAGCTGACGGACCAGCGCCTAATGCATTGCGTCATCTGGAATACCAACAGCAAATTTACATTAGCTGGGAGCAATTCTCTCTCGTGACTGACCCACTTTGATACTAGGAAAGTACTCTGATGTAGGGGTGTGTAAAACTGATTGATCCGAGTTTCGGTTAATCGAAAATTGATTAAGCAATTTTTTGGTTCAAGAAAATTTTGAGCCGTAACCGAACCAAAAATTTTGGTTCATCCAAAACTCGAACCGTGACCAAACTGAAAAAATCAGTTAACCAGTTTTTTGGATCGGTTAACCGATTTTTCGGTTCGATTATCGGTTAATTGTTTATTGATAATATAAAAAGTGTGCTTTTTAACCTGAATTTTTTTTTTTATGTTTAAACCTTTTTTAAAAAATTAAATTTCATTTACCGTTCATAAACAATTTAAAAAAAGTGTACTTTATTACTAAATTTTTTCCGGTTCCGTTAACCGAACCAATTTGTTTAAAAGACTGCTCGATTAACTGGTTTTTTTCTTCGGTTTGTTCGGTTTTTTGGTTCGGCTTTAGGTTTTTTTTTTTTTTTACACCCCTACTTCAATGGACCTTGATCTTCAATTTGAAATTGGTGATCCAAATGCCTTTATGCAATTTTGTGGTTGTTGCTCCCTGTATAATTACATCATCCATATATATCAAAGTTGTTACAAAAGAGTTGGTCTTCCTGTGGACAAATGAAGAGTAATCTGCCTTGGATTGGGTAAAACTTGCTTGAAGAATTTGGTAGAACTATCTATAAGGATGCTTAAGCCCATAAAGAGATTTTGTAGAGTTGACATACATATGTCCCCCTTTGTTCAGCAAAAACCTAAGGTATTTTCTTGTACATCTCTTCATTTAAGTCACCATATAAGAATGCATTATTCACATCTAATTAATAAAGCTCCCAATTTCAAGTAGCTTCCACCACGAGAAAACAATGAAGGTCACTAATTTTATAGTAGGAGCAAATGTTTCACGATAATCAAGTCTTTCTATCTGTGCGTACCCTTTCGTTACCAATTGGGAGGTAAGTGCAGTCTAATTTAACGGTGGTTATTTCTTTCGCCATTGCTTCTCTGTATCTAACATCTGTAATCACCTATTCGAAGGTTTGGCTTAACCTGAGAGGTGATAGCCCTAAAAAAGAGATATAAGCAACAGAAGTTACTGTTCGGCAAATAATTAGATAAAAGGGCACACTGTACTTAAGTTTGCCAACGAAGTGGGTGTATGAGATGGGTCTAGAGTAGGGGGCATGTGAGACTAAAAACTATAATATTTATTCAGCATAAATCACTGATGTCCGGACGGGATCGTGCTAAATATTAGTTTGACCTCTGGTGGGTGCTCAACAAATATAGGCCCTATTTTTTTAGTAGTTTAATGAACTCAACTTACTTCTTTCTACTCCCACCCACTTCTTCTCTTTCTTTCCCATATCTTCCCACACTTTAAAAAAATATCACTTCTTTCCACTCTCAGCTACTTTCACCCACTCATTCCCACTCCTACATATAACTATTGTTTTCCATATTTTGAAAGCTTTTATAATTTATGTCATAGTGTGTACGAATTGTTTGCCAACAATTATGAAAAGTTTTATTTATTTTTCGAATTTTATGGAAATATTTGTTAGTCATGCCAGAAATTATAGATGACGTAATTTTTGTTATATGTATTGAAGAAATGATAATTTGTTTCTTCTTTGTTAAGCAAATGTTAGTTTTTTGTGATTGGTAGATATTTTGAGTTTGGTTCTGTATATGAAAGAGATGCTTAATTTTTTTTGCGCTGGTTACGAAATATTTGTTATAGGTCACCAAAGCGTAGATGGTTGTTGCTGTATGTACAACAAATTTATTTTTCGTTCATCGTAATTTAGGGCCAAATTTGCAGATATTTTTTCCAGCATAATGAAGAAACGTGTAAATTTTTTTGGTGCTGTTTGTAATTCGTGATAGGAAGTGCAGATGTATTGTACGTGTATTTTGAAGAGTTTTTTTCTGCGTGCGTTAGTAACAAAATATTGGAAGTTCTTCACAAACTGTATATTATTATTTTTCGTGTATTGAGGGCCTGTTCTTTTCGTTAAAAAATATAAGTTGGTAAATGAGTAAAGTTAGTTGAAATTGGTAGAAGTGGATTAAAGTAGATTGAAGTGAATTTTTTTTATTGAAGTGAGTTGAAGTAGGTATTTTTTTGTTGAAATTGATTGAAGCTGGTTGAAGTAGGTTGAACTTTATTGAAGTGGGTTGAATTTTTTTTATATGATGGGTAGAATTTGGTTAAAATAGTAAAAAATGGGTTGAAGTAAGTTGAAGTGGCTAAAGTTGATCGAAATTGGTTGAAGTTGGTTAAAGTTGATTGAAATTAGTATTTTTTTATTGATGTTCTTAAAGTGGGTTGATGTGGGTTGAAGTTGATTGAGGTTGGTACCAACGAAAAGAACAAGTCTTAAACATATGTGTATTTTTTTTTCATTGTTCGTAATAAATCTGTAATTTATTTTATGAATAACGAAAATTACAATTTTTTAGGGGATAACAACAACCACCAAAATAATATTTTCGTACTTGAGTCAACATAGAAAAATATTTTTTCAGTCTAAAATTTTTTTTATCATTGGTAATTATTATCACAAATAAAATATTACATTAAAAAAACAAAATACATAACTTACATCAACTCTCCCACTTCATTCAACTTCTTCCTACTCCTTCCCACTTCTTCCCACTCCTTTCCACTCCTTCTCTCCTTTCCCACACTTAAAAAAAAAAAAATACCACTCCTACTCACTTCCAGCCACTCCTCCCCTCTTTCCCACTTCCACCCATCCCACACGTGCAATTTCCCAATGAAAAGAGCAGGACCGTAGTAGGAGTAGAATCATGCTGAAGATAGATTCTGACATCTAGCGAGTTCTCAACAGAAGTAGAAATTGAATTAGATATGCCACCTTCACCAGAATAAAGAAATGAACCATGCGCTGGATCATTATTAGCAAGACACCTTAGATTATCTTCATAGGCCCTGCAACTATTAGTGGAAGGATTACTACTATGGACATTTTCATCATCCACGAACTGAAAAGGCGTGAATAAAAACCCCAGATATCTTCATTATACCATAAAGATAAGCTCTTTCATGCAAATAGAGAAATCTATCCTCATAAAATATGGCGTCCCTTAAAACGAGCAAACTTTCATCATCTAGATTTGGCAAACGATTTCCCTATCTATGAGGTTAACCAACGCAAATGCATTTATGTGTCCTTTTATCAAATGGATCACGTGGCATCGTCTAATTATGGGCATCATAAAGACTTCCTAAAACCCTATAAATGATTATATGATGGAGGCCTCTTAAACAAGGCATCAAAAGAGGTCTTGATTGATAATAATGATTCTGGAGTCAAATTTGTCAAATGGCGTGCGTTAAGTACACATTCATCCCAAAATCTTTTGAGTACGCTTGCTTGAAATCTCAAACTTCTAGCCACCTCTAGAAGGTGTCTATATTTTCTTTCAATACCGCATTTTATTGAAGTGTGTTTGTGTTTGAGGTTTGATGAAGGATGCCATTTTCACCATAAAATATAACATGGGTTCAGATTTAAACTCTTGATTATTATCACCTCATATGCATTTGACATTAGTCTGAAATTAAGTCTCTACCATTGCACAAAAATACATAAAAACATTTCACGTGCTTACAACTTATGTTTCATAATAAAAACCTAAGTACACCCTGTAAAAATCGTCCACCACAGTTGAGAAATAATGGGCACTCGTGAAGGATGCAACTTTGTAACCACCACAATGCCACAAGGGAGTAGTTCAAAAGGGGCAACAAGTTTGTTACCACTATTAGGAAAAAACAAGGATGTTAGCACAATGACAGACATTATAAATAAAGTCCTTATCATAGGAAACATCATCCCAAATACTACTAGTATGCCAAAGACAATGGAAACAGGCATGGCCAAATCTTTTATGCTAGAGTTGACCCAAAAAAGAAATTTCAGTGTATAATGCTGATGAGATCAATGCTTAATGTCTAAATAATTAGAAACATCAATCTCGTTGGTTACTTACTCCAATTAGCTTCCTCAAGTGTAGGTTTTGCATAGCACAAAAGTCCAAGAGAAAAATGAGGGCACAATTATTTCCTTTTTTGAAAATGCTAATAAATAATAAATTGCAATGAAAATTTGGAATCCAATACATGCTTTCAAGGTGACATTATCTTCAAGACTTGCTTGCCCCCCATGGTAACTTTAGATTTTTCTCCATTCAACAATTGCATAGACCAAAAATTGAGGTCGGTAGTAGCATGCTCTAATGGGTTGTGATCATTAGTCAAATGATCTATTGCTCCAATATCTATAATCCAATCATCAACAATACTTGACTTACCTGAAAGGTTAGCTGAGCTGGAGAGAGATATACCACCACCATTAAGAAGAAATATAAGTTGCTAGTGAATTGCTGTCACTCCTCGTACTGCAAACTGGTTCGAGGCTAAGCCACTGGTTGTACTCCCATCCGGACAATTTGTTGCTCTCGCATTTAATAAGACCTCACTCACATGCTGAATTGTTATTCCTTTACTATCTCCGAAATTGCTTGAGCCTTTTGCTTGCTTTTCCAATGTGAGGGATACCCAATTAATTCATAGCCATGATCCTTTTCATGCCTTAGGCATTTACAATATCTGTAAAATGGCCTATTAGACATACCACGGCGCATAGTATAGAATTGATGTCTCGGTGGTCACAGTCTTGTCTGAACTCATGCACTTTACGTGTAAGGGGTAGAGTATGTTGCATTGTTGACGACTTGGTGGCTAACACCATAGCTTCAAGTATTGTTGTACAAGCAACGACAATGGATTCTTGGTACTCCTCTTAAACAAGCATAGAGAATGTTGTCGGAAGTTAAAATACTTATTGACCTTAGAGCTATCTTAGAAAAATCAGGCTATGCCATAGCTATATGCTTACGGCATATATAAGACATCCATGTTGAGGATTTAGGAACAAATGATGCAATACCTTCCATCTAAGCCCATCAAAAAAATCATTCAATTCTTTCATCTTCTTTAATTTAGTAATTGCTTTTGATGCTCCAAAAGTTTAGTTTAGGATTTCAATGCATCCTAACAACTCTGCCCAGAGGCTTTTGAGGTGTGTATAGTATGTCGATATCATCATGTTTTCTGGTTCAAGAGAATTTATCTTTTTCTTAGTTTGATAGTATTTTGGAGAATTATCACAAGAAAACAACTTCAAAGTCCTTCCAAATTTTATGTGCCTCCTCTACATAGGCCATATTATCTCAAAAATCTTCAGTGTTTGAGCTCAAGAGCCAGGAAAGGGCCATAGAGTTGGTCTATGGCCATAGAAAGTACTTTAGATTACTTGAATCGAGCCGATTAATACTTCTATCAACAAAACCCATTTTATTCTTTTCACAGAATGGATTTTTTTATGGTTTACCTCCAACTGGAGCAGTTTTTTTTCTCCTTCCAATGATATGTTGGTTAGGACTTGCTCTAGATTATCCAAGGGATGTAGATAATATGGTGAACTTTGGTCTACAGCAATCCCTGATATGGTTGAAGTTTCTGGTGTTTTCTTTCCTTCATTTCCCATGGCTAATTAGTGAGAGAAGATGTGTAAGTGAAGGGGGAGGATTGGTGGCCAAACAATTAACAATGATTTGGTCCTCCTCTAGTGCCATGAAAAAGGGAATTAGATGAGAATATAATTCTCAGAACTTACCTACTATCGACACTGTTATTCATATAACTAAAAATATACAAAGAATCTTTATAAAGGTCAAATGTATAGTTGCCAAAAATATTTAGATCTTAAGAATAAGAGAAATATACATATCCCTTTTCGATCAAGTAAAGAAAATAAATACCGAAAAACTGATACGAAAAATACAAAAATGTGGTGATATACTTTAATATGCAATGCATACATAAATAAAATTTTGTCAAAGAAAAGAAGAAAAGTACATGACAAATTGACAAATTTTTTTAGGAAGAGGAAAGTTCACTGTAAAGCAAATTAGAAAATAAAATCATTTAATACAATCAAAGAGAAAATAAAATAATTAAAGTATAATCTACAATTTTTTTAAAAGGAAAGTTCATTGTAAACTTTGGTAAATCATGCATGTTTAGCCTCGAGTAACTAAAGGGTCACACTTTCTACCTCCTCAATAGGTTGTGCCCCATGAGAATACAACTTTAGCTCCAAGCGGCTAAATGGTCACGCTTCCAACCTCGTATACGACGTTGCCATACGATAACACTGCTCTTTGGAAAATCATTCATTTTTGGCCTTGGGTGGCTAGAGGGTCGTGAAATCTACACTTTCAAGGAGTTGGGTCCTATGGAATGGACCTCTAGCCCTAAGCAGCTAAAATGTTATGGTTTCTATCTCCTTAAGGGATTGTTCCCTAAGGAAATGGCCCTTTGGCCCTGCTTCAGACCTCCTATACGGTGTTTCCCTAGGAAAGCACTGCCCTTTGGCAAATAATGCACATTCAGCCAAACAACCAAAGGCTCGTGCTTTCTACTTCCTCAACGGGTTGTGCCCCAAGAGAGTACTGCTTTGTCCCTAAGTTGCTAAAAGGTCATGCTTCCAACCTCCTATACAGCATTATCATAGGAGAACATTGCACTTTGGCAAATCATGCACCTAGATCTCTGAGTCGCTAAATGATTGCCCTTTCTAACTTCTCAAGCAACTAAAAGGTTACACTTCTGACCTCCTATAGGGTGTTGCCATAGGATAACGTTGTCCTTTGGTAAACCTTGGACCTGGCACTTTTTGTCTCCTCTAATTATAAGGCCTTTGAAAAATGTTGCCATAGGATAACATTGTCCTTTCGTAAACAAAACACGCAAGAAGCTCCCACAATGGGTTCATATCATAACTTAAAAAGATCATTACGACAAAGGGTGCTAAACCTATGGCCTCACTATAACATGATACAATGTGAAAGCCTTAGGAAGGCTACAAATTACATCGAGCCACTACACAAACCCAACTTGTAGAAAGCTAAACCATAATAAAGTCCACCTCTAAAAGCTAATCTTCCTCCAGAGGGCCAGTAGATGACCACAAGTTTGCAGTGTCATAGTCATCACTAAGAGTTGGGGCTAGAGCCTCCTCCTCATAGCACTGAATCATCCAACCTTGAAGAGCATCTAGCCAAACTTCAAATCGATGCACACATTACTTTCCAACACCATGGCAATGTCCTGAACAATGACAGTAGGGAGGATCTCAAAGCGAACAACTTCATGGAGAATAGAGGCATAAAATGTCCTTTTTTATTTTAATTGCGTACTTTTCCACCCTAGTCTTATCAAATCAGGGACATAATCTCTCATGGTTAGTTGGGAATGGCCTATGGGGTGGAGGAGATAATTCATCATTTAACTTCACAAATTTGTACCTGGCAAAGACTCATATGTCCCCACCATGCACCCCAGCAACAAGAAGGACGATCCTCAGAAAGGGTGAAAGGCTAATTCATAACATCAATATCCACCCTTACATATACACAATGCCATGTGCAAAGTCACTCCACATTCTACCTACCCACCATAAGCTTCGTAAGGTAAAATACTAGGGCTGAATGAAGAGGAAAAATCACAGCTCTAAGCTAGATCATCCTCCACAATAGCATAACTCATATTTGAGCAAAACCCTAAACTTCCTAGGGCCTCAGCAGCCATCTAGCCTTCTAACTAGGGTAATACAGCACAGTTACCATCTTACCTCTCATTTACTATCCCTATACGTACAACCCTGCCAAGCCATCTGTCCCCAAGCAAGCAATTCACGAGACTAAACCATGTCCATCACATTACATGAAATCCTTTCCTTTCCTTTCAAAGGATCACACATTTATCCCTTAAAGGTTGCATCTACAAAGTTACTGTTTCCATCATCAATCGTTTCCGTCTTGTCCTAATTTGCGTGTCAGAGGGATTTTCTTGAGGGTACCTTCTTTGTAAAGGTCGAACTAGGTGCACATAATGAGCGTCTTAGCCATCGCCAATGACCATGACTATTCATGACTTTTAATGTAAAAATATCAGCTGCACGCATGCAGTATATTGCTGTAGCATTTGAGGGTCATCTCCTCAAAGATGGGGATAAAGTTAAGTCAGAAAACATAATTAGGCTAAGTTATTTTTGCTAACGTCAAAGATTAAATTATCTAGAATTATTGTCCATTAAACCTAGCGACTAGTTGTTTAAATGATCAATGTAAACAATTGAGCCCTCAAAAGGTCCAAATGACATAAGAAAATCAGTAAACCCAAACTAAAAGTCCAATAAATCAATTATCTATTAGCATAAGGTAAAAGTAAACAAAATATAAATTAAGGACCAAGAAACAAAGAAGCAGTACATGAATGATAAGGGAATCAATGATGACCTACCAAACCCTTTAGAATGAAAATAGTACACAAAAATAAAGAGGAACGAACAATGGCCTAATGCCTACCACCAATCAATCTAAGAGCAAGAAACCAAAGTGATAAGTCAAGCTAGCCATAATTAAAAATAAGTCATAATAACTGAATTCTTCACTATTGGATACCAATACATAACCAAAAGAAGCCTAGAAAAACAAAAGCCAGATGGAAAGACAAGGATTCGGTTAGTTGGGGAGGAGGCAATAGCGTGTCCTGGCTAATAAGCTCAACCGAGCTCCATCAATGGAGATCCCAATCATCATCTCGGACAACCTAGAGCAACACCTAAAATCACAAGACATAACAATAGCACTTAAAACTCAACCCTAGAAAACATATCATCAACTGAAGAAGAAGAAGAAGAATAGCAAGACATGGATATCCTTACTTAGCAAAGCTCAGCCCAAGCATTCATCTATGGCATTTTTGCCAGCACCAAAACGCAATAACTTCACAATTGAATTTTAATCAACAATTAACCCAAGACTAATCGAAACTGTGTTGCAAGCTTTGTAACATTTTCAAAATAGCATGCCCAAGCGCATAGTGCAAAATAAGAATCAGGGGATGAGGAAACCTTAGAATTGATCAGATCAGACTAGTGTCAGAACTTTGACTGAACATTTCGATACCAAAAATCAACAATCTAATGGAACAAAGGCTGATCACATCAATTTTGAAGCAGGAAAACTAAATCTAGAATTGTAAAACATGAGAGAAATTTGAATGAAAATAAACTAAAAATAAACCCTAAAATTTATCCCAAACTAGAATTAAGGCCCTGTTCTTTTCATAGGTCCTTTTGGATTTACCAACCTCAACCCACTTTAACCCGCTTCAACCAACTTCAATTCACCTGAAAAAAAAAAATACCAATCTCAACCCACTTCAACCTACCTCAACCTACTTTAATCCACTTCAACCAACCTCAACCCATCCCTTCATAATTTTAATAATTCATAAAGTGTCATGTGAGATTTAATTATTTTTGTAAAGTTGTATGATTTTAAAATGGTGGAAATTTATAAGTAAATTAAGGTGGGTAAAAGGGTGAAGTAGGTTAAGGTAGGTTGAAGTAGGTTGAGGTGGATTGAAGTATACTGAAGTGGGTTGATTTTTTTTTTTTTTACGTGATAAACTGAACTTGATTAAAATAATGAAAGTAAATTGAAGTGGGTTGAGGTTGGTATTTTAGAATTGACCCACGAAAAGAACAGGACCTAAAAAAATTAGAAAAAAAAGTATTCCATCTACAACTATGAAATTTACTAATTTCTGATCATGTTCAAAATCCATACCTTCGGAAATCATTTAATTTCTAATTGCAATTTGTAAATGTGAGACACAGATGAAAACATTGAGATATAGAAATGATTATAGGAATGCATCGCACAAATTAAACGACGCAAAACATTGAAGCACGTATTAGTGCCACCTCCTATATTTTAAAATTAACAACAAATTTATATTGCTGATATATTTTGTAACAATTACGATCATACTATTTTCTTATGTTACATCTGAATTTTTTGAATATGGGCCTGTTATTTTCGTGGGTAAATTGGTGTGAGTAAAAGGGTGAGGTGGGTTGAAGTAGGTTGAGGTGGGTTGAAGTAGGTTAAATTTTTTTAATATCATAAATTGAACTTTAGTTGATAGTAGAAGTGGGTTAAAGTAGATTGAAGTGGGTTTGAATATATTAAAGTAGGTTGAAATGGGTTAAAGTGGGTTGAGATTGGTATTTTCAAATTTACCCATAAAAAAAGGCCCATATATAAAAAGTTGCTATCAATAAATTTTGCAACCCCAATCGTCAAAAATAATTGACAAGTTGTGCTAGCCTCCAACCTCCAGAAAAATAGTTACAAAATTATGAGATACCATTCTGCGAAAAAAAGCACTAAAAGTTACAATAACTTCATAAATTATCACACATAATTACATTCTCATTATTTTAACGCACTTCAACCCGCCATAAAAAAAATATACCAACTTCAACCCACTTCGACCCGCTTCAACCCACCTCAACAAAAAAAAAAATACCAACCTCAACCCACCTTAACCAACCTCAACCTACTTCACCCTTTTACCTACCCCAATTTACCCACGAAAAGAACAGGCCCTAAATTTATCTAAAAACTTAGCTTCCTTTCCTCCTTTACTATTGCTCTAATTAAAAGGCCCTTAAACTTGTTAATGGCCATTTGATTTGTAGGCAATTCAATGGTGGTGATGGCGTGATTTGTGGAGATGATGGGAATCAATTAGGTGTTATGGGTGCACGGTGATAACTATTAAGAATGGTGTGATGATTTGATGGTGCTGGTGCTGGTGCTGGTGCTGGTGATGGTGATGGTGGAAGTCAAAGACAAGAGAAATGGAGGAGTTGAGTGTAGCCGGTGAAATGATGCAGACAGGACAAATAAAGGGGGGAGCACAAGAGAGAAATGGAGGGACTAATGGAGTTTGGGGTTTATTTCGCTTTTTTCTTGCTTTTTTTTTTTTTTTGTCTTTTTTCAACTACACATGCATTAAGGGAGATGAAAGGCCATGTTTTGGGCTACCTTTGAGTAGAAAGGGAAAAGAGTTGTTGCCTCCTTCTTTCATCTTATTTTTCTTTTTCTTTTTTGAATTTTTCATGATCTACAAAGTAAAATCAATTCAAATAATAATTATTATGAGTTGAATTAGGTGTAAAATTATTGTAAAAATATCATATTTTTGGTGCAAACAATGGCATTTTTCTTTGCTTTTTTTTTTTTGTCTTTTTTCAACTGTATGTGCATTAAGGGAGATGAAAGGCCATGTTTTGGGCTGCCTTTGGGCAGAAAGGGAAAAGAGTTGTTGCCTCCTTCTTTCATCTTTTTGTTTTTTTTTTTTGAATTTTTCATGATCTACAAAATAAAATAAATTTAAATAATAATCTAAAAATAATAATTATTACGAGCTAAATTAGGTGTAAAAGTATTGTAATAATATCACATTTTTGGTGCAAACAACAGCATAAACCTGCTTTTTTAGATCATCACTGACTAGTTTCTCTAAAGAAAAGTATCAATCTTTTTTGTCCGACAAATTCATACAAGCACATAAGTTCCTTATGCAATAAATATTAATATGGACTGTCTTTACTTTATTGTTTTTCCTCACCTTTTCAAGTGAAAAAAATAGACACGTGCATGTCCACTACTAATTTAAAATATGATATATTCATCCTCTGCATTAGCATAAGCTAATCAGGTAACTTATATTTGAGCAAAACCCTCCGGTAAAAGAATCAATTTCCTTCTAACTAGGGTAAATGCAACATAATTACCATCTTATCCCTCATTTACTATTCTTATATTTACACAAACATGTCCTTCACACTACATGGAATCATTTTCTTCTCTTTCAAAGGATCACACCATTATCTCTTAAAGGTTGCATCTACAAAGTTACTGTTTTCATTATCAATCATTTCCTTCTTATCCTAATTTCCGTGTCGGAGGGATTTTGTTGAGGGTATCATCTTTGTTAGGGTCGAACTGGGTGCACATAATGAGCGTCTTAGTCGTAAGCCGTGGCCATGACTATTTATGGTTTTCGATCTAAAAATATTAGCAAAAAGCATGCAACGTATCAATATAGTACTTGAGGCTCATCTCCTCTGGGATAGGGAAATAATTAAGTCACAAAAGATAATTAAACTAGATTATTTTTGCTAACGTCAAAGACTAAATTATCTATAATTATTATCAATCAAAAACCTAGCGACAAGTTGTTTAAATGATCAAAGTAAACAATTGAACCCTCGAAAGGCCCAAATGACATAATAAAATTAGTAAACCCAAACTAAAAGTATAATAATTCCATTATCCATTAGCATAAGGTAAAATTAAAGAAATATAAATTAAGGCCTAAGGAACATAGAAGCAATACTTATATGATAAGGGAATTAATAGCTAAATGCCTACCTCCAATCAAATTAAGAGCAAGAAACCAAAGTGATATCCTAAGCCATAACTCAAAATAAGCCATAATAATCGATTTCTTCTCTACTGGCTACTAATACATAACAAAACACAAGCCCAGGAAAAAAAAAAAAAGCAAGAAGGAAAGACAAAGAGTTGGTTAGTTCGGAGGAAGAAACAAGGTGTCCCTGCTAATAAGCTCAACCTAGTCATTAATGAAGCTCTCAATCATCGACCCAGAGCACCTAGGCCAACATCCAAAATCAGGAAATAGAACAATAGCAATTGAAATTCAAATAGATCATCAACTGAAGAGGAAGGAGATGAGACAGACATGGATATCCTTACTCAACAAAGCTCAGCCCATGCGTTTATCTATGGAATTTCCACCAATACCAAAATGCAACAACTCTGCAATCGAACTCAAATCTACAATTAATCCATGACCAATCGAAACATAGTTGCAAGCGTTGCGACATTTTCAAACTAGAATGCTCAAGAACATTGTGCAAAATAAGAAATAGGGGATGAGGAAACATTAGAATTGATCAAATCAGACCAACATTGGAACTTTGATTGAACAATTCAATACCAAAAATAAACAATCTAATGAGGGAAAAAAAAAAGCCGATTACATCAATGTGGAAGTAGCAAAAACAAATCTAGAATTGGAAAACAGGGGAGAAAGTTAAATGAAAATGAAGTAAAAATAAATGCTAAAATCTATCCCAAACTAGAATTAAATCTACCTAAAAACATAGATTCCTTTCTTTCTTCTGCTGCTCCAATTTAAAGGCCCTCAAACTCATCAACAGACATTCAATTTACAGGGGATTGGACGGTCATGAATGAGATGATGGTGATGGCATGGCTTCTAGAGATGATGGGCACCAGCTTAGTGCTCGGTGATGACGATAGGAAACGGTGTGATGGTACGGATGATGGTGGAAGTCAAAGATAAATGAAATTGAGGAGTTGAGTGTGGCTGGCGAAATCCGTGAGAAAAGAGAAAATAGAGGGAGAGTACGAGAGAAAGATAGGGCTGCCGGATGGAGTTTGGGGTTTATTTCGCTTTTTCTATTTCTTTTCTTTTTTTCTTATTTCCGCTGCACCTGCATCGAGGGAGACATGAGGCCAAGTTTTGGGCTGCCTTTTCGTTGAGGGGGAAATGTGCCATTGCTTGCTTCCTTCATGTTTTTGTTCTTTTCGTTTTTGAATTTTTATGATCTACAAAATAAAAAAAGTTCAATGAATAATCTAACAATAATAATTATTATGAGCTAAATTAGGTGTAAAAGCATTGTAAAAATATCTTACATTTGGTGCAAATAATGACATATCGTCACCCAGTAGTTTCTCCGGAGAAACGTATCAATCCTTTTACTCAATTGTCTTTATATTACATTTTTCTCTCACCTTTTCAAGTATAGAAAATAGCCACATATATGCCAACTACTAATTTAAAACATGACATTTTGATCCTCCACATTAGCATATGTTAGTAAGGTAACTCATATTTGAGCAAAACCCTAAACTTCTGCGGCAAAAAAAGTCCACTTCCTTCTATTTAGGATTAATACAGCACAATTTTCATCTTACCTCTCATTTGTTATCCCTCTATTTACACACCTACCAAGCCATCAGTCCCCAAGCAAATAAGTCATGATATTTCTATATGTCCATCACATTGCATGGAGTCCTATCCTTCTCTTTCAGAGGATCACACCTCTATCCCTTAAAGGTTGCATCTACAAAGTTACTATTTTCACCATCAATCTTTTCCTACTGATTGTAATTTAGGTGTCAAAGGCATTTTCTTGAGGTTATTGTCTTTAAGAAGGTTGAACTAGATGCAAATACTGATCCTTTTAGCCATCTGGCAGTGACCATGACTATTCATGGTTTTTAATGTAAAAATATTAGCTACAAGCATACAACACATCGCTGGAGCACTTAAGGGTCATCTCTTTAGGAACGGTGATAATATTAACTCACAAAAGATAATTAAACTAAGTTACTTTTGCTAACTTCTAAGATTAAATTATCTAGAATTATTATCAATTATAACCTAGCGACTAGTTGTTCACATGATCAACATAAATAATTGAACCCTCGAAAGGTCCAAATGGCACAATAAAATCAGTAAACCCAAAATAAAAGTATAATAATTCAGTTATCTTTTAACATAAGGTAAAATTAAACAAAATATAAATTAAGGACCAAAGAACATAGAAGAAATACTTAAATGGTAAGAGAATCAATTATGACTTACCTAACTCTCTAGAATGAAAATTGTATACAAAAGAAAAGAGTAACGAAGATAATGGTCTAATGCCTGGCTCGAATCAAATTAAGAGCAAGAAACCAAAGTGATAAGTCAAGCCATGACTTAAAGTAAGCCATAATAACTGAATTCTTCTCTACTGGCTACTAATACATACCAAGAGACCAACCTAGAGAAACAAAAACAAGAAGGAAAAACAAAGAGTTCGTCAGTTACGGAGGAAGAAACAAGGCGCCAGGCTAATAAGCTCAACCCAACTCCGTTAATGAAGTACTTAATCTTCATCTCAAACAACCTAGAGCTACACCCAAAATCACAAGATAGAACAACAGCACCTGAAACTCAAGTACATCATCAACTGAAGAAGAAGAAGATGAGCAAGAAATGGATATCCTTACTCAACAAAGCTTAGCCGAAGCATTCATCTATGACATTTTCACTAATACCAAATTGCAACAGCCCTACAATTGAACTCAAATCAACAATTAATCCGTGACTAATCGAAACTTAGTTGCAAGCATTGCAACATTTTCAAAACAAAATGCTCAAGAGCATAGTCCAAAATAAAAAATAGGCGATGAGGAAACCTTAGAATTAATCAAATCAAACTAACATTAGAACTTTGATTGAACGTTTCAATAACAAAAATCAACAATCTAATGCAACAAAAGTTGATCATATCAATTTAGAAGCTGTAAAAACAAATCTAGAATTGCAAAATAGAAGAGAAATTCGGATGAAAATGAACTAAAAATAAATCCAAAAATCTATCCAAAACTAGAATTAACTCTACGTAAAAACCAAGCTTCCTTTCCTTCTTTGCTGCTGCTCCAATTTAAAGGCACTTAAACTCCTCAATGGTCATTCGATTTGCAGGTGATTGGATGGCGGTGAGTAAGATGATGGTGATTGCATCGCTTGTGGAGATGATGTCAATTAAGTGCTATGGGGGCATGCTAATGACGATGGGGAATGGTGTGATGGTGCGGATGATGGTGGAAGTCGAAGACAAAAGAAATGGAGGAGTTGAGTATGGCTGCTGTAATCAGAAAGAAGAAAAAAGATATTGGGGGAAGCATGGGAGAGAGATAGGGGGACCGATATAGTTTGAGGCTTATTTCCTTTTTTCTTTTCTTTTTGCTTTGTCTTATTTGAGCTGCACCAGCATCAAGGAAGATGAAAGGTCAAGTTTTGGGCCCCGGTTGAAAGGGAAAAAAGCCATTGTTTCCTTGTTTCATCTTGTCATTCCTTTTTTTGAATTATTCAAGATCTACAAAGTAAAAAGTAAAACAAATTCAATTACTAATCTAACAATAATAGTTATTATGAGCTTAATTAGGTGTAAAAGTATTATAAAAATATCATATTTTTGGTGCAAACAATGACATTAGCCTACTCTTCTAGATCATCACTGACTAATTTCTCCGAAGAGAAGTATCAATCTTTTTCTTCGTAAAGTCATTTGAGTATATAAGTTCCTTAGCAAACAAATATGGATATTGGATTGTGTTAATTTATTTTTTTCCCCACTTTTTCAAAAGAATAAAATAGACACATGTATGTCTAGTACAAATTTAAAAAATGACATTTTCATCATCTGCATTAGCATAAGTTAATAATGTAACTCATGTTTGAGCAAAACCCTGAAGTGCCTAGGGCAAAAGAGTCCACCTCTTCCTAACTAGGGTAAATAGAACACAATTACCATCTTACTTGTTATTTACTATCCGTATATTTACATACCTACCAAGCCATCAGTCCCCAAGTAAGTGAGCAATGCGATTGCTACATGTCTACCACATTGCATGGAATCCTTTCCTTCTTTTTCGAAGGATCACACATTTATCCCTTAAAGGTTGCATCTGTGAAGCTACTGTTTCCATCATCAATCGTTTCTTTCTGATCCTAATTTGCGTGTCGAGGCATTTTCTTGAGGGTATCGCCTTCGTGAAGGTCAAACTAGGTGCACACAATTAGCGTCTTAGTCATCCACCAACGACCATGACTATCCATCGTTTTTAATGTAAAAATATTAGCTGCAAGCATAGTGTGCATCGATGTACCACTTGAGGCCCATCTCCTCAGGGACAGGGATACAATTAAGTCACAAAAGATAATTAAACTAAGTTTTGCTAATGTCAAAGATTAAATTATCTATAATTGTCATCAATTAAAGCCCACCAGCAAGTTGTTTACATGATCAAAGTAGGCAATTGAACCCTCGCAAGACGCAAATGATGTAATAAAATTAGTAAACCTAAACTGAAAGTATAATAATTCCATTATGTATTTGCATAAGCTAAAATTAAACAAAATATAAATTAAGGACCAAGGAACACATAAGCAATACTTAAATGAGAAGGGAATCAATTATGACCTACTTAACTCTCTAGTTTGAAAATAGTATACGAAAATAAATAGGGACGAAGACAATGGCCTAATGCCGGTCTCCAATCAATTTAAGAAAAAGAAGCCAAAGTGATAAGCCAAGTCATAACTCAAAATAAGCCATAATAATCGATTTCTTCTCTACTGGCCACTAATACATAACCAAACACAAGCCTAAGAAAAAAAAAGCAAAGAGGAAAGATAAAGAGTTGGTCAGTTGGGGAGGAAGAAATAGGTTGTCCTAGCTAATAAGTTCAACCTAGCTCCATTAATAAAGCTCTCAATCTTCGTCTCAGGCAACCTAGAGCAACATCCAAAATCACAAAATAGATTAGTAACACTTGAAACTTAAATAGGTCATCAACTGAAGAAGAAGAAGCTGAGACAGACAAGGATATCCTTACTAGACAAAGCTCAGCCCAAGCATTCATCTATGGCATTTCCACCAGTACCAACATGTAGCAACTCTACAATTTACCTCAAATCAACAATTAATCCAAGACTAATCAAAACTTAGTTGCAAGCATTACGACATTTTCAAAACAGAATGCTCAAGAACATAGAGCAAAATAAGAAACAAAGGATGAGGAAACCTTAGAATTGATCAAATCAGACCAACATAAGAACTTTGATTGAACATTTCAATATCGAAAATTAACAATCTAAACAAACAAAAGCTGATCACATCAATATGGAAGCAGTAAAAACAAATCTAGAATTGCAAAACGGGAGAGAAATTCGAACGATAATGAAATGAAAATAAACCCTAAAATATATCCAAAACTAGAATTAAATCCACCCAAAAACCTAAATTTCTTTCATTCTTCTGCTGCCCCAATTTAAGGCCCTTAAACTCATCAACAACCATTCGATTTACAGGTGGTTGGACAGAGGTGATTAAGTTGATGGTGATGGTGATGGTGTGGCTTGTGGAATGATGGGCATCAATTCGGCGTACGATGGTGACGATGGGGACTGGTGTGATGGTGTGATGGTGCGGATAGTGGTAAAAGTCGAAGACAAAAGAAACGAAGGAGTTTGGGGTTTATTTTCCTTTTTTCATTTCTTTTCTTTTTTCCTTATTTCAGCTGCACCTGCATCAGGGGAGGTGAGAGGCCAAGTTTTGGGTTGCCTTTGGGTTGAAAGGGAAATGTGCCATCGCTCACTACCTTCATCTTTTGGTTCTCTTTGTTTTCAAATTTTTTACGATCTACAAAATAAAATAAATTCAATTAATAATCCAATAATAATAATTACTGTGAGCCAAATAGGTGCAAACGCATTGTAAAAATATCAAACTTTCGGTGCAAACAATGACATAAGTCTACTCTTCTAAATCATCACTTACTCGTTTCTCCGAAGAAAAGTATCAATCTTTTTTTTCGTCAAGTCATTCGAGTACATAAGTTCCTTAGCAAACAAATATTGATATTGGGTTGTCTTTATTTTATTTTTTTTCCTTCACCTTTTCAAGTGAAAAAAATAAACATATGTATGTCTACTACTAATTTCAAAACACGATATTTTCATCCTCCGTATTAGGATAAGTTAATCACGTAACTCATATTTAAGCAAAACTTTGAACTTCCTATGGCAAAAGAGTCCACTTCTTTCCAAATAGGGTAAACACAACACAATTACCATGTTACCCCTCATTTACTATTCCTATATTTATACTCCTACCAAGCCATTAGTCTTCAAGCGAGTAAGTCATGAGATTACCACACGTCTATCGCATTACATGGAATTCTGTCCTTCTCTTTCAAAGGATCACACCTTTATCCCTTAAAGGTTGTATCCACAAAGTTACTGCTTCTATCATCAATCTTTTCCTACTGATTCTAATTTGAAGTCGAAGGGATTTTCTTGAGGGAATTGTCTTTGTGAAGGTCGAACTAGGTGCACATCATGAGCCTCTTAGTCATCCACTAGTGACGATGACCATTCATGGTTTTTAATACAAAAATATCAGCTACAAGCGTACATCGTATCATTGCGTCACTTGAGGGTAATCTCCTCAAGAATGGGGATAAAATTAAGCCACAAAAGGTAATTAAACTAAGTTATTTTTGCTAATGTCAAAGACTAAATTATATAGAATTATTATCATTTAAAACCTAGCTACTAGTTGTTTACATGATCAAAATAAGCAATTGACCCCTTAAAAGGCCCAAATGACATAATAAAATCAGTAAACCCAAGCCAAAAATCTAATATTCTATTATCTATTAGCATAAGGCGAAATTAAACAACATGTAAATTAAAGACCAAGGAACATAGAAGCAATGCTTAATTGATAAGGGAATCAATTATGACCTATGTAACTCCCTAGAATGAAAATAGTTTAAAAAAATAAAGAGGAATGAAGACAATGGCCCAATAATTGCCTCCCATCAAATTAAGAGCTAGGAACCAAATATATAGGTCAAATCGATGACTCAAAATAAGCCATAATAATTGAATTCTTCTTTACTGGCTACTAATGCATAACCAAATACAAGCCAAAAAAACAAAAGCAGGAAGCAAAGACCAAGAGTTGGTCAGATGAGGTGGAAGAAACAGGGTGTTATGGCTAATAAGCTCAACGTAGCTCCATTAATGGATCCCTCAATCTTCATCACAAACAACCTAGAGCAACACCCAAAATCACAAAATAGAACAACAATATTTGAAACTCAAACCCAGAAAACACATTATGAACTGAAGAAGAAGAGCAAAACATGGATACCCTTACTAAACAAAGCTCAGCCCAAGCATTTATCTATCGCATTTCCACCAATACCAAAATACAACAACTCTACAATTTACCACAAATCAACAATTAATTCAAGACTAATCAAAACGTCACTGCAACTTTTGCAACATTTTCAAAACAGAATGCTCAAGAACATAGTGCAAAATAAGAATCAGGGAATGAGGAAACCTTAGAGTTGATCTAATCAGGCAAACATCAAGTTATCGGTTGAACATTTCAATGCCAATAATGAACAATCTAACAAAACAAAAGATGATCACATCAATTTGAAGCGGTAAAAGCAAACCTAGTCTAGAATTAAAAAACAAGAGAGAAATTCGAATGAAAATGAAGAAAAAAATAAACGCTAAAATCGATCCAAAACTAGAATTAAATCTACCTAAAAACCTTGTTGCCTTTCCTTCTTCACTATTACTCCAATTTAAAGGCCCTCAAACTCATCAACGGTCATTCGATTTGTAGGCAATTCGACGGTTGTGATTAAGATGATGGTGATGGCGTGGCTTATAGAGAAGATGGGCACCGAATTATGTGCTATGCGTGCACGGTTGTGACGATAGGGAATGGTCTGATGGTTGTTGGTGCTGATGAACGTGGAAGCAAAGACAAAAGAAATGGAGCAATTGAGTGTGGGTGGTGATTTTTCAAGTGAAAAGAGAGAAAATAAAGGGGGCAGGGGAGCACGAGAGAGAGATGGGGGCGACTGATGGAGTTTGACGTTTATTTTCTTTTTTCATTTTCTTTTCTATTGGTCTTGTTTCAGCTGCACTTGCATCAAGGGAGATGAAAAGCCAAGTTTTCGGCAACCTTTCTGTTGAAGCGAAAAAGAGTCATTCCCTCCTTTCATCTTTTTTGTCTTTTTTTTTTTGAATTTTTCATAATCTACAGAATAAAATAAATTCAAATAATAATCTAAAAGTAATAGTTCTTATGACCTAAGTTAGGCGTAAAAGTACTTTAAAAACGTCATATTTTTAGTACAAATAATGACGTAAGCCTGCTCTTCTAGATCGTCACTCACTAGTTTTTCTAAAGAAAAGTATCAATATTTTTTTTTCATAAAGTCATTCGAATACATAAGTTCCTTAGGCAATAAAGATTGATATTGAATTGTCTTTATTTTGTTGTTTTTCCTCACCCTTTAGAGTGAAAACAATAGACACATGTATGTCTACTACTAATTTAAAACGTTACATTTTTGTTCTCGTCATTAGCATAAGTTAATCAGGTAAGTCATGTTTGCAAAAAACCTTAAACTTCCTTTGCAAAAGAGTCAACTTCCTTCTAACTATGTTAAATACAACACAATTGCCATCTTACCTCTGATTTACTATCCCTGTATTTACACACCTGCGAAGCCATCTGTCCCCAAACAAGTAAGGCAGGAGATTACATGTCCATTACATTACATAGAATCATATCCTTATCCTTTAGAGGATCACACCTTATCCCTTAAAGGTTGCATCTACAAACTTATGGTTTCCATCATCAACTGTTTCCTTCTGATCCTAATTTGGGTATCGGAGGGATTTTCTTGAACGTATCATCTTTGTGATGGTCGAACTTGGTGCATGTAATGAGCATCTTAGTCATCCGCCAATGACCATGACTATTCATGGTTTTAAATGTAAAAATATTATCTGCATGTATACAACATATCGCAGCACTTGAAAGTCATCTTCCTAGGATCAGTATAGGATAATTTCGAGTGTAAAATAAATGCCGCTAGTATACAACTATCGTCGTGGTACTTGAGGGTCCTCTCCACAGGGACGATGGAAAAGATTAAGATCACAGAAGAGTGGATTAACTAATTAATCTAATATTAACTACATTAAGCCAAATTAAATCATTCAAAGAGAACTATTATCCTCAAACTAAGAATCTAATACATTCATCACCATTCAATTGGCATAAGAAAAACTAAATGAACTAACTAAAACTAATTCTATTATGGAAACAACACCCAAAGTGAAAAAAAACCAACATTTGCATTCTGCTCCTAAACAAAACAAATTAACTTCCAAGTTTTCCTACCGTGTCTATACCACAAGTCTAAATCAAAGTTGCATGAAATACCCAGAATAGGAGAGAAGTAACAGAGCTAAGATCTTCCTTGCTTTACAGCTCAGCCCAGCTTCAATCTCCATTCATGGAGATTATCCACATTTACCAGAGTAAGAACAGGAATAGGGCAGGGGGATTCGAGTCAATCGCTGGCCAAAATCGCAACTAGCAAGCTGCATCATTCACTAAAGCTAAGAGCAACTCATAATCACAAACTCCGACTCAAATTTGAATCTAAAATCTGAAACAAAGAGGGGAGATGAAGTTGAGAATTGTATCAACCGACATCCAGAAACCAGTTTAATAGCAAACCAAGGCATACTCGAATTTAACAAAATAAAGCTTAATTCTGAGAAATTGCAAGCAAAACACGAATCTGCCATTCGAATTCCAAATAGAAACAAACCCTAAATTCCTAAAACTAGAATTTAAAACTACCAAGTACCCTAAAATTAAACCTTAAAAGGTAAGACTAAAACCTAGAATACCTCCTAATCGCCGCTGCCTCCATTTATACTCGAGTCCCTTCATCTTGGTCGTCGATTTGTGCCCCATATGGGTGGCGGAGATGAAGGATGATGGTGGTGTGGGATACAGTGATGTGGGTATACACAAGAAGGTGGAAGGGATGATGGTTATGAGTGATGGCTGTTGCGCTGGTGTTGATGGTGGTGTTTAGATGACGTCAAATTTAGAGGTAGAGATGAGAAGATGCGACCGAGAGTTGGGGTTGGGGTTGGGGTTTCGGGGTTTTGTGGGTTTTTCTGCTTCAGCTAACATCGAGAAAGGAGATAATGGAAGAGGGAGGAGAGTAGCCCACGTGAGGGGCACGTACAAAGCTAGGGTTGGGTAGATTTAGGTTTTATTTTATTCTATTTTATTTTATTTTATTTTTGTTCTTACCTTGCTTTTTCCAATTTATTTGACACCTACTAAATTAAATAAAATCAAATAAAAATCTAAAAATGACAATTATTACTAGCATAAATTACATATTAAGGTATTATACAAATATCATATTTTTGGCACAATCAATGGGTAGGGGTGTTCATGGGTCAGGTACCCGAACCAAAAGAGATTTCGGTTCGGGTACCCAAAATTTCGGGTCGGACGGATGGCGAATCGCATCCGAACCGAAAATTATCGCGTACCCAATTTCAGGTACCCAATAATTTCGGTTCGGGTTTTTGGTTACCCAATTACCTAATTTTTGTATACCTTCTTGTTTTAGCAAACAATTGTGTTGTATTTTATCCAAACTTTTTTGGTCCCCTTTTTTTGATAATTATTGAATTTATTGTAATTTTCTTAAAAGGTCAACTCCTTGTTTATGCCCTAAACCACAAGCATATGTAATTACCAATTCTAGTTTATGCCCTAAAACCAAAATACTCTACAACATCACATAGCAATCAAATTTCAATTACTTCCTACCACCAAAAGACCGTTAATATCATACCTTAGCATCAACGCATCGTATCATTCTCACCATCCAAATGATTAAAACTCAAGCAATGCAACACATCAAAGTAATTACCTCTTTGGGGATTGGGGAAGGTTTGAAGGGAGAGGAAATAAATTACAAACAAAGTACTTGGGAAAGGGGCAATAAATTACATTGATACAACAAGTTCACAAAGTACATAAAACATTAGGAAATCCTTAAGGCAAATTGCTCTTGGCTCATAAGTCATCTGCCATAGTCTCATCAATAGTAATAGTTGGGTGCTTCTTGGTCAAGGTGTTCATATCTACAATTTAAATGCAAGAAGTTTGAGTAAGATATAGAATTATAAAATAATTAACTAAACAATGGCTAAAAATTATATTGAATGAACTTAAAAGAAAACTAACCTTCAAATACTTCCAAGTCAAGCAAGTTCTCTTCTATGACAAGAGGCTCATGAGAAGTGCGTAGCCAATCTTGTGCACATATAAGAGCTTCTACCATTTTAGGAGTTAATGAAGTGCGGAAAGAGTCAAGTACACGTCCACTGGTGCTAAAGGCGGACTCGGAAGCGACCGTAGAAACAGGAATGGCAAGCACATCTCTAGCCATCTTAGCAAGAATAGGGTACCTCTTTTTTTGATCTTTCCACCACATTAAGAGATCAAAAGATGGATCATTAAGAGATTCATATGCATCACCTAAATACTTATCCAACTCACTTTTTTCTTCGTAACTTTCCAAATTTCCACTTTCCATCCTAAACCTTTGACTCATTATTTCTCCAAAATTTATTACTTCTTCATTGTCAATTCCCGTTGATTTTGTGAACTTGTCACCAATACTACAAGAAGAAGAAGTACCATGATCCACTTTCTTTGGTTTAGGTTGGGAAGAACCATAGAAATCAACCAAGTCACGCAAAGCCACTCTAATTTTTGAACTCAACAAGGCGACATTTTCAGAATCATATGAAGATCTAACAAGCCATTCAACATATTTCATCTTGTACCTTGGGTCAAGAGCCACAGCAATGAACAACAAAACATTAATGTTATTAACATTAGACCAATATTTATCACGTTTCAACTTCATTTTCTCGGCCATGTTTCTAATCCCTTCATCCTCATGAGTAAGAAAAGAAGATATGGTCCACCCTATACCATATATCTCAGGAACATAGGAACTGCCGGTCACATAGTGTGACCCCGACAATTTTAATGTGGTATCATAGAAAATTTTAAGAAATGGCAAGAAAGTACCAATTTTCTTCCAATCCTCCTCAGTAGGTACACCACCCGACTTTTCAAGCTCCTTAATGCAAGCAACATCTTTAGAATGCAAATTTTGAAATGCCTTCTTAAACATTACAGTAGTTTTAAGCATCAAGAAGGTAGAATTCCACCTTGTTTCAACATCCAAGCAAACAAGACTCTTAGTTTGTATCATTTCCTCTTCCACACATTCTTTAAACTTTTGAAGCCTAGAAGGAGAAGACCTTACATACTTTACGGCACCAGAATCTTCACAATGGACACATCAAGATCTTTTAAACCATCTTTGACTATCAAATTTAAGATATGAGCAGCACATCCCATATGTAAATAATCACCACCCAAGACACTACCATTCCAATGGTTGATTCTTCTGCGAAGATATTGAATAGCAAGGTCATTAGAGCTAGCATTATCAACAGTTATGGTCATCACATTCTTGATACCCCAACTAATCAAGCATTTTTCAACAGCCCTACTAATAAGTTGCCCACTATGACCGACAATAGGAAAAAAGTTAATGATTCTCTTATGCAAGGTCCAATTGTCATCAATAAAATGGGCTGTAAGACACATGTAGCTCAAATTTTGACCAGATGTCCAAGTATCTGTGGTGAGACAAACTCTTGATGTCATGGTACCAAAAAAATCAAGTAATTTCTTCCTTTCATCAATGTAAAGAAGATAGCAGTTTCTAGTTACTGTAGGACGCGATGGAGGTAAGAACTTAGGATTCAATACCTTACAAAAATAACAAAAGCCCTCACATTCAACTTAGCTAAAGGGTATCTCATCCACAATAAGCATCCTAGCAAGAGCTTTTCTACAAAGTTCTTGGTCGAATTCCCAACAAGATAACTCAGACAAAGTCTCAGTTGTACCATCTTTAGAAGTGCTAGTCTTACTTTGAAAATCTAGCAATTTTTGTTTAATATCCATATTTCCAGGATATTTCTTACATCTCTTAGTATGATTTAGCATAGCACTTGTCCCATTTTTAGTCGCACAAGTAATAGGCTTTTGGCAATACTTACATTTGGCAACTGTTGGATCAGGAGTCTCATCATAATGATCCCAAATTTCAGATCTCTTCTTTCGCTTGCCAGATTGAGGTCCACCTAAGTTGGTTGGAGGAGGTGGAGGCCTCTTTTGGTTGCCCTTTTCCTTGTTTGTGGCCGTTTTAGATGCTTGTTTCTTCACCTTCACATGACTCTCCAAGTCTACTTCTACATCATTTCCATCTCCATTATCTCCAGATGACTCCGATATATCCATGAATTTAGGGACATGATCTTGAACGGGGTCATCATTATAGCTTGCCATTTAAACCTAATCACGAACAATTAAACATAAGCAAGTAAGCAACGTAATTAATATAGCTTGCCATTTAACTGACTTAGTACATGAGTATCCAAGATTAAGATATCCCTGCAACCTCTCAGCTTTCACAAAGGTTCACCTACACTCCACAGCCATAGTAGAACTTGCCAATTCGTCCAAATGCAAAAAGCAGTAGGCAGCAAAAGAAGGCCAACACATCACACAATGGATCCTAAACACTAATCAATAATCCTATGACAAGTAACAACCAAACATCAGTAGAAACAGAAACAGCTATACATCATAATGTTAGCACCATCTCAATTTTCCAATCCCTAGAAATGTGGGATCTATACTTAAACCAATCATAAATGAACTTCAGGATGGGAAGGGCTTAAAAAAGAGACCTCAACTATTTGTTTCCAAAATTCAGAAGGCCTACCAAATATGAGACCAACATGGGAAAGTACAACCCATTAACCCCGAAAAGAATGTCAACTTCTTCCAAATTAGAATAAAACATCTTTTGCATACATGAGTTAGAACTGCCAGTAACAGTTCATAGAAGATGACAAGATGTAAGGCAGAATGGCAGATTTGGGCCAAAATGCACAAAAGGGACATTAAATCAAATGCTGCATTGGCAATGTTGCGTTAATCTGCAGATATTTGTTTTTACAAGCAACCACCTTGTATAAGTAATAGGCCTAAATTCAGGCAACAGAAATCTTCCATGGAACATACGAGAAGCTAAGACTGACAGACATAGATGAAAGTGGCCGGCAAACACTAGCCGAGAGAGAGGAGTGACGCGCTGACTGACCTGACTCGCTGGCGATCCACTCCTCATCGTAGTCGACTCGTCGAGGCGCTGGAGGTTGGAGGCTCAGGCTGGGAGCAGTCGACTCGTCGTCGTCGAGCAGCAGGATGCCGGTGAGGCTGATGTCTGGTGAGCAGTGGAATGAAATTAGGGTTTGAGGCTTTGAGGGAGAGAGAGTCGAGAGGCTGAAACAACTGGAGATAGCGAGACTGAGTTTGAGCCTTTGAGGCCAGTCAGTCCCAGTAAGGCAACGCTGTCGCTTTGGCCATTGTTTTACAAAATATATATATATATATATATATATATATATATATATATATATATATATATATATATATATATATATATATATATATATATATATATATATATATATATCGGGTTTTCGGGTACCCGAACTTGTAAAATGACCGACCCGTACCTGAATCAAATATCCGAAAAAATTACTGGTTCGGGTACCCGAACCGAATTTGTGATTTTTTTGGTTCGGATACCCGAAATTTCGGGTCGGGTATCGGATTTTTGGTTCGGGTTTTGGGTTTTGGATATTTTTGAACACCCCTATAAATGGGGGATAAAATTAAGTCACAAAAATAATTAAACTAAGTTACTTTTACTAACGTCAAAGATTTTTAATTATCTAGAATTGTTATCAATTAAAAACTAGTGACCATTGTTTACATGATCAAAGTAAACAATTGAACCCTAAAAGGCCCAAATGACATAACAAAATCAGTAAACCCAAAATAAAAGTGCCATAACTCCGTTGTCTGTTAGCATAAGGTAAAATTAAACAAAATATAAATTAAGAAACAAGAAACACAGACATAATACCTAAATGATAAAGGAATCAATTGTGACCTATCTAACTCTCTAGAACGAAAATAGTATACAAAAATAAAGAGGAACGAAGACAATTGCCCAACCTGCCTCCAATTAAATTAAGAGCAAGAAGCCAATGTGCTAAGTCAAGCCATAACACAAAATAAACTACAATAACTGAATCCATTTCTACTGGCTGCTAACACATAACCAAACACAAGCCTAGAAGAACAAAAGCAGGAAAGAATGGAAATGAGTTGGTCAGTTGGGGAGGAAGAAACAGGGCGCCTTGGCTAATAAGCTCAACACAGCTTTATTAATGGAGCTCTCAATCTTCATCTCGGACACCCTAGAGTAACACCCAAAATCACAAACCAGAACAACAACACTTGAAACTTAGACCTAGCAAACAGATCATCAACTGAAGAAGAAGAAGAGCAGGGTACGGATATCCTTACTCAACAAAGCTCAGCCCAAGCATTTATCTATGGCATTTCCACTAAAACCAAAATGCAACAACTCTACAATGTAACACAAATCTATAATTAATCCAAGACTAATCGAAACTTAGCTAAGAGCTTTACGACATTTGCAAAACAGAATGCTCAAGAACATAGTGCACAATAAGAAATAGGGGATAAGGAAACTTTAGAAATGATCAAATCAGACCAACTCTGGAACTTCGATTGAACATTTGAATACAAAAGATCAACTATCTACCAAAATAGAAGCTGATCACAGAAAAAGTAGTTTTATTAACAGATATCTAGTGACATAAAATCACTTTTGTTGGTAAAAATAAGCATTAGCAACAGACTAAAGTTTTTATCGGTACGTATACAGCTTGATTTTTACCAACAGGTACATTTATTTATTATGAAAATGGCAGGAATACCTTTACCAACAGATTATTCTGTTGGATAGCATTGATTGAAGGAGGTAGGAAGACCATTACCAACAGATAATTTATGTGGAAAATACTTATTTCGCGGGGAAAAAAACAACAGTGACAACTTTTTGTGTTAGCAAAAGTAGGTTATTAGCATCAGATTATCAACTGTTGGCATAATTACAACAATACCAACATAACGATTTTTGCTGGTGTTAGTCAATTGCAACAAATCTAATTATCTGTTGGTAAAACTTTTACCATTAGGTTTTTCACCAACAGTTTAGTGACATATATTTATCTATTGGTATTGTGTTTTACCAACAGAAAAAACACTTATACTAACACATGTGCCCTATTGGTAAAAACTACTTTTTTTTGTAGTTCATATCAATTTGGAAGCCGTAAAAAAATATCTAGGATTGCAAAACAAGAGAGAAATTCTAATGAAAATAAACTAAAAATAAACTCTAAAATCTATCCAAAACTAGAATTAAATCTACCTAAAAATATAGCTTCCTTTCCTTGTTCACTACTGCTCTAATTTAATGGCCCTTAAACTCGACAATAGCCCATTGATTTACAGGTAATTCGATGGTGGTGATTAAGATAATGGTAATGGCGTGCCCTGTGGAGATGATGGGCACCAATTAGGTGCTGTGGATGCACGGTGATGATGATTGGGAATGGTGTGATGGTTTGGTGGTGCTGATGATGGTTGAAGTCGAAGACAAAAGAAATGGAGGAGCTGAGTGTAGCTGGTGAAATAAGGGAAAAGATAGAAAATAAAAGGGGGAGCACGAGGGAGAGATGGGGGGACTTATGGAGTTGGAGTTTATTTTTATTTTTTCTTTTCTTTTTTTTTTGTCTTATTTCAGCTGCAACTGCATCAAGGGAGATGAAAGGCCAAGTTCTCAGTAGCGTTACGGTTTAGGGGAAAAGAGCCATTGCCTCCTTTTTTATCTTTTTGTTATTTTTTAAAAAAGTTTTCATGATCCACAAAATAAAATAAGCTCACATAATAATATAAAAATAATAATTATTATGACCTAGATTATGAGTAAAAGTATTGCAAAAATATCATATTTTTGGTGCAAATAATGACGTAAGCCTGCTCTTCTAGATCATCACTTACTAGTTTCTCTGAAGAAAAGTATCAATCTTTTTTTCCATAACATCATTCAAATATATAAGTTCCTTAGGAAATAAAGAATGACATTGGATTGTCTTTAATTTATTTTTTCCCCTCACCTTTTCAAGTGAAAAGAAATAGACACATGTATGTCTACCACTAATTTAAAAAATGACATCTTGATCCTCCTTATTAGCGTTAGCTAACAAGGTAACTCATGTTTGAGAAAAACCCTAATCATCCTAGAGCAAAAGAGTCCATTTTGTTCTAACTAAGGTAAGTACAACATAATTAACATCTTGCCTCTCATTTAATTTCCCTATATTTAAACACGTACTAGGTCATCCATCCGCAAGCAAGCAAGCCATGAGATTACTATATGTCTGTCAAATTACATGGAATCCTTCCTTTTTTTTCAGAGGATCACACCTTTATCCCTTAAATATTGCATCTATGAAGTTGGGTTTTCCTTCTGATCCTAAGTTAGGTATCAGAGAGATTTTCTTGAGGGTACCGTCTTTGTGATGGTCGAACTACGCGCACGTAATGACCATCTTAGCCACCCGCTAGCAACCATGACAATTCATGGTTTTTAATGTAAAAGTATTAGTTGCAAGCATATAACGTTTCACTGTAGCACTTGAGGGTTATCTCCTCAGGGACGAGGATGACATTAAGTCACAAAAGATAATTAAACTAAGTTATTTTCTCTTATGTCAAAGATTAAATTATCTAGAATTATTGTCAATTGAAACCTAGCGACTGGTTGTTTACATGATCAAAGCAAGCAATAGAACACTTAAAAGGCCCAAATGATATAATAAAATCAGTGAACCCGAACAAAAATCCATTATTCCATTATCTATTAGCATAAGGTAAAATTAAACAAAATATAAATTAAGGACCAAGGAATACAGAAGCAATGCTTAAATGATAAGGGAATGAATTATGACCTACGCAACTCTCTAGAATGAAAATATTATTTAAAAAAAACAAAGAGAAATGAAGATAATGGCCTAATGTCTGCCTCGAATCAAAGTGATAAGTCAAGCAGTAACTCAAAAAAAGCCATAATAACCGAATTCTTGTCTACTGGCTAGTAGTACACAACCAAACAGAGGCCCAGAAAAACAAAAACAAGAAGGAAAGGCAAAGAGTTGGTCAGTAGGGGGGAAGAAAAAGGGTGTCTTGGCTAATAAGCTTAAACAAGCTCTATTTACGAAGCTCTCAATCTTCATCTTAGACAACCTTGAGCAACACCTAAAATCACAAAGTAGAACAATAGCACTTGAAACTCAAACAAGCCATCAACTGAAGAAGAGGAAGATGAGCAAGACATATCCTACTCAACATAGCTCAGCCCAAGCATTCATCTACGGCATTTCCACCAATATCAAAATGCAACAACTTTACAATTGAACTCAAATCAACAATCAATCCAACACTAATCGAAACTTAATTGCACGCATTGTGACACTTTCAAACTCCAGCCGCCGTAGACACTATCGGCCGATCGACCGTCAGCCGCCACCCCATCGTCAGTCGTCGAAGAGAGGGAAGACACAGTTACACAGGCCATAGCAAAGGTTAGTTGGGTTATATATTTAGGGTTTCGATTTTCATCATTTGAAGGTTTTAATTGCTTCTAATTGCTTGTTCTCAAATTATGTTTTGTAGATTGCAATTAATTAGTGAATTGTTTGACGCTAAGCATCTACATCGAGTCATCAATCAATTCGGTTTGTTTTCATTTGTTCTTTTCAAACTTTTCTATTTTTTGATTAATTTTTCATACTGAAGTTAAATTTCTATGTTTGATTCTGGCCTTGGTGGACAAATTAGATTGTGCAATTAAGTATGAATTTGGGTGGATTTGTAATTATGGAGTTGATTGATGCGCATTCTTAGAATTCATGTGTGATTGTCAATTGTTATTTGTTAATTTTTATTTGTTAATCAATAATCAATTAGTGAAGGTTGTTGCTTCTTGGCAAGAAATTGGTTGATGAATATCCCTAGAATCAATTAGTGAAAAGTTAATTGGAAATTGCATGGTTATTGTTTTCCATTGATTAATTCATGTACATAATTTAAATGGAAGTGAAGCATGGAAATATGGATGATTTCATGAAATATGATAATATTAGTCAATATGTTGCTTGTTTTAACTAAGTGAGCTTAATTTCTAAGTTTCACATTCTTTTCTTTCTCCAGTTTACATGGATCGATCCAATTCCATTTTAAGATATTTGAGAAGGAAACAACCTAAAAGAGGCAGAGAAAATAATACAGGTGGTAGTGGAGTTGGTTTTAATATTAACGAATGTCAAAGAGATGGGGGAAATGAGGGTGAATCTAATATTCATAGCAAAAGTGGAGGTAATGGACCAAGTGGGGGTCAATCTTCTAGAGGAAGTGAGTTTGATTTTGAGTACTCTTCCAATGGATCCTGGGTTGAGAAAAATAATTTCAGAGTATCCTCCCAATCTACAAGATGAAATAAGAAGATACTACATAGCTAATGGGCCGATCCAACCTCGTACTCATACGTTTCCACAAAAACTGATTAGAGGAAGATTGCGTCGTTTTAATCCTTCTTGGTTTGAAAAGTATGGGACTTGGTTAGAATATAGCATACATAAAGATGTTGCTTTTTGTTTATGTTGCTACTTGTTTGCTAATGTTAGAGAAAATCAAAGTGGAGACTTTATTAAGATGGGATTCTCAACTTGGAATAAACTTGACTCATTCGATAATCATGTTGGTTAATAGTGTTCACAACAAAGTTTTGAGAGATTATGAAAAGTTAAGGAGGCTAAGACAATCGATTGAAGTTGCTTTAGATAGACATGATGAAGAAACTGGAAAGAAATATCAACTTCATTTGAATACTTCTATTTCTTGCTCAAAATACTTATTGCGTTAAGCTTTACCTTTCCATGGTCATGATGAATCTGAAAAATCGAAAAATAGAGGGAACTTTCTTGAACTTGTGAAGTTTGCTGCAAATTTGAATGAACTCATAGCCAGTGCTGTGTTGGCTAATGCTCCCAAAAGTGAGAAATTAGTGTCACATTTTATCCAAAAAGATATTGTGCATGCTGTCGCTAAAGAAACGCTAAATGCCATCATAGAAGAATTTAAAGATGATGTCTTCGGTTTATTAGTTGATGAGTCTGGAGATGTGCCTCATAAAGAGCAAATGGGTGTTGTTCTTCGTAAAAATGGGAATCGTTAAGGAGCGGTTCGTTGGTGTTGCACATGTTCAAGACACTTTTTCTTTATCTTTTAAAGTTGGAATTGACTCTTTATTGGCATAACATAGTTTGAGTTTATCAAGGGTGCAGTCTCAAGGTTATGATGGGGCAAGTAATATGCAAGGTAAATTCAATGGGCTTAAGACGTTGATCTTGCATGAGAATAAATGTGCCTACTCAATTCATTGTTTTTCTCATCAACTTTAACTTACATTGGTAAATCTTGCAAGGGACAATAATTATGTTGGAGATCTTTTTGATGAAATTGGTAAACTTTTAAATATTGTGGGAGCTTCTTGCAAACGACATGATCTTTTACGTGAGAAACAAGCTGAAAGAGTTAAGGAGGCATTGAAGAATGATGAGATTGAGACCCGGCATGGGTTAAATCAACGACTTGCTCCTATAAGGGCTGGTGATACATATTAGGGATCTCACTACAAATCATTACTGAATGTGAATCTACTATTTGATTCTATAATGGATGTACTTGAGCTTATCGAACTTGAAGGGGAGACCTCAACTATAAGGACTGATGCTACTTCGCAAATAGTTTATTTGAGTTCCTTCAATTTTGCTTTCACTCTTCAATTAATGTTGAATATTTTGGGCATCACACATGATCTTTCACAAGCTTTGCAGAAAAAGGATCAAAATATTACAAATGCTATGAAACTTGTCCAAGTTACAAGGATGTCATTGGAATCGATGAGAAACGATGGGTGGGACTCTCTTATGGATAAAACATGCATTTTTTGCGTGAAACATAAGATTTCTATTCCAAATATGGATGATAAATGGGTCCTTCCAGGGAGACCAAGACGTAATGTCAAGGAGCGAACTTATAAATTTCATTATCGGGTGGAAGTGTTCCACACAGTTGTGGATCTACATCTTGAAGAGCTTAGACGCCGCTTCAGTGAGACGAACACTGAGCTTCTTACTTGTGTGGCTTTCTTAAGTCCATGTGATCAATTTAGCGCTTTCGACTAGTTTAAGCTGGTTAGATTAGCGCAATTTTATCTCGATGATTTTTCTGATGTTGAGATTGCAACACGTAAACATCAATTTGCTAATTATGTTCCTGATGTGCAATCTGATGAAGCTTTTCAGGACTTAAAAGGGTTTGGTGATCTTTGTAGAGTGACGGTGGAGACAAAGAAAAACATTACCTACCCATTGGTGTTTGGGCTATTGAAGTTGGCATTGATACTGCCGGTATCCACAGCAACCGTGGAAAGAGCTTTCTCGGTAGTGAAAATCATAAAAAAATAGACTTCGGAATCGAATGGGTGATTCGTTTTTGAATAATTGCTTAGTTTGTTATATAGAAAAAGATGTATTTGACTCAGTGTCTAATGATTCTATCATGTATCGATTCCAAAAAATGAAAAAACGTAAAGGACATCTGTAATAGTACATTATTGTAATATTTCTTGTATTGTTTAAATTTTATTCTATAGTACACATGATAATGAATGTTGACAGGTGGACACTCCTTATTCAAACCCAAGATCTGCCACTGGTATTTCTCTCCCAAATCCTACTCGACGAACAGAACGGTTGCCAATGTACAAGATCATGGGCAACCTTATTTTCCCTTCATTTAAGAAAAGACCATGCATATAAATGTACTAAAGAAACAAGCCTAAAGATCTCTTCAATAAAGAAACCTATCACATTATTTGGCCCTTGTTTGTTTCAAAGCTTCTGGATTAAAGGTAGGCAATCGCCATTAATCACTAGGCTTGTGAAACCCGCTGCAATGGCCCTCTTGATGCTGAAAACACATTCCATCATTAAAACGTTAGCAAACGATGGTGGGCACTAATTTAGTGCACGATGGTGGGCACTAATTATGGTGCGGATGGTGTTTGAAGTCAAAGACAAAAGAAACGAAGGAGTTAAGTGTGGCTGGTGAAATGAGGGAGAAAAGAGAAAATAAGTGGGGGAGCACGAGAAAACGATAGGGCAGACTGATGGAGTTTGGGGTTTATTTTCCTTTTTTCATTTCTGTTCTTTTTGTCATATCCCAGCTACACCTGCATCAAGGGAGACGAGAGGCCAAGTTTTTGGCTGCCTTTTGGTTGAAAGGGAAATGTGCCATTGCTTGCTTCCTTTATCTTTTTGTTCTTTTTGTTTTCGAATTTTCCATGATATGCAAAATAAAATAAATTCAATCAATAATCTAACAATAATAATTATTATGAGCTAAATTAGGTGCAACAGCATTGTAAAGATATCATACTTTTGCTGCAAACAATGACATAAGCCTACTCTTCTAGATCACCAGTCACTAGTTTCTCTAAACATAAGTATCAATCTTTTTTTTCGTAAAGTGATTCGAGTACATAAGTTCCTTAGCGAACACATAACGATGTTGGATTGTCTTTATTTTGTTCTTTTCCCTCACATTTTCAAGTGAAAAAATAGACACATGTAAGTCTACATCTAATTTAAAAGATGACATTTTCATCCTTCGCATTAGCATAAGTTAATCATGTAACACATATTTGAGCAAAACCCTAAACTTCCTATGGCGAAGGAGTCTACTTCCTTCTGACTAGGGTAAATACAACATAATTACCATCTTACCCCTCATTTACTATCCCTATATTTACACACCTACCAAGCCATCAGTACCCAAACAAGTAAGTCATGAGATTACTACAACTCCATCACATTACATGGAATCCTATCCATCTCTTTCAGAGTATCACACCTTTATCCCTTAAGGGTTGCATCCACAAAGTTGTTGTTTCCATCATCATAATTCTAGTTTGGGTGTTCGAGGGATTATCTTGAGGTTATTGCCTTTGTGAAGGTCGAACTAGGTGCACATAATGAGCCTCTTAGTTGTCCGCCAGTGACCATGACCATTCATGGTTTTTAATGTAAAAATATTAGCTGCAAGCGTATATTGTATTACTATGTCACTAGAGGGTCATCTCCTCGAGGATGGGCATAAAATTATGTCACAAAAGATAATTAAACTAACTTATTTTTGCTAATCTTAAAGATTAAATTATATCGATATATTATGAACTAAAACCTAGTGACTAGTTGTTTATATGATCAAAGTAAGCAATTGAACCCTTAAAAGGCCCAAATGACATAATAAAATAGTAAACCCAAACAAAAAAAATCTAATATTCCATTATCTATTAGCATAAGGTAAAATTAAACAACATATAAATTAAAGACCAAGGAACACACAAGCAATGCTTAAATGATAAGAGATTCAATTATGACCTACGCAACTCTCTAGAATGAAAATAGCATAAGAAAGTAAAGACGAACGAAGACAATGGCCCAACACTTGCATGCAATCAAATTAAGAGCGAGAAAACAAAGATATAAGTCAAACCATAACTCAGAATAAGCCGCAATAAATGAATTCTTCTCTATTGGCTACTAATACATAACAAACACAAGCCCGGAAAAATAAAAGCGAGAAGCAAAGACAAAGAGTTGGTTAGTTGTGGAGGAAGAAATAGTGTCTCCTGCCTAATAAGCCAAACCTATCTCCATTAATAAAGCTCTCAATCTTCATCTAAGACAACTTAGAGCAACACCCAAAATCACAAAACACAACGATAACACTTGAAACTCAAACCCATAAAATAAATCATGAATTGAAGAAGA
This sequence comes from Carnegiea gigantea, assembly GCA_029747015.1. Classification (NCBI taxonomy): domain Eukaryota; kingdom Viridiplantae; phylum Streptophyta; class Magnoliopsida; order Caryophyllales; family Cactaceae; genus Carnegiea; species Carnegiea gigantea. The sequence continues at coordinate 129,492 of JAKOGI010000106.1, read as the reverse complement.
AGAGCAAGACATGGATATCCTTACTCAACAAAGCTCAGCCCAAGCATTCATCTATGACATTTTCACCAACCCCAAAATGCAACTACTCTACAATTTAACACAAAACAACAATTAATCCAAGACTCATCGAAACTTAGCTGCAAGCTTTATGATATTTTCAAAACAGAATTATCAAGAGCATATTGCAAAATAGGAAACAATGGATAAGGAAACCTTAAAATTGATCAAACCAGACCAACATTGGAACTTACATTGAACATTTCAATACCAAAAATCAACAATCTAACAAAGCAAAAGCTAATCACATCAATTCGAAAACGGTAAAAGCAAATCTAGAACTGCAAAACAAGAGAGAAATTCTAATGAAAATAAATAAAAAATAAACCCTAAAATCTATCCAAAACTAGAATTAAATCTAGCTTAAAACCCAGCTTCTTTTCCTTCTGCGCTACTGCTCCAATTTAAAGACCCTCAAACTCATCAATGGTCATTCGATTTGCAGGCAAGTAGATGGTGGTGATTAAGATGATGGTGATGGTGTGGCCTATGGAGATGATGGGCACCGATGACGTGCTGTACGCACACAATGATGACGATGAGGAATGGTGTGATGGATTGATGGTGCTAATGATCGTGGAAGTCAAAGACAAAAGAAATGGAAGAGTTGAGTGGGGCTGGCGATTTGAGGAAGAAGAGAGAAAACAAAGGGGGGAGCACGATAGAGAGATGGGGGCGACCGATGGAGTTTGGCGTTTATTTTCTTTTTTTTATTTTCTTTGCTATTGGTCTTATTTCAGCCACACCTGCATCAAGAGAGATGAAAGGCTAAGTTTTAGGCAGCCTTTGGGTGAAGGGGAAAAAAGTCATTGCCTTCTTCTTTTATCTTTTTGTTCATTTTTTAAATTTTTTATGATCAACAAATAAAATAAATTCAAATAACAATCTAAAAATAATAATTCTTATGACCTAAATTAGGTGTAAAACTATTTTAAAAATATCATATTTTTGGTGCAAACAATCACGTAAATCTAATCTTCTATATCGTCACTCACTAGTTTCTCTGAAGAAAAGTATGAATCCTTTTTTTTTTTTCCCCATTAAGTCGTTCGAGTACATAAGTTCCTTAGGCAATAAAGATTGATATTGGATTGTCTCTATTTTGTTATTTTTCCTCACCTTTTCAAGTGAAAATGATAGACACATGTATGTCTACTGCTAATTTAAAACATAACATTTTCATCCTCCTCTTTAGCATAAGCTAATCAACTAACTCATGTTTGAGCAAAACCCTAAACTTCCTAGGCAAAAAGTCCACTTCCTTGTAACTAGGGTAAATACAGCACAATTACCATCTTACCTCTCATTTACTATCCTTGTATTTACACACCTAACACGCCATCAGTCCCCAAGCAATGCTTTCCATCATCTACTGTTTCCTTTCTTTCTCTTCTAGAGCATCACACCTTATCCCTTAAAGGTTGCATCCACAAAGTAACGGTTTCCATCATCAACTATTTCCTTCTGATCCTAATTTGGGTATCAGAGGGATTTTCTTGAGTTATCGTCTTTGTGAAAGTTGAACTTGTTGTATGTCATGAGCGTCTCAGTCATCCGCCAGTGACAAGGACTATTGATGGCTTCTAATGTGAAAATATTGTCTTCATACAGCGTATCACTGTAGCATTTTAGGGTCATCTTCTTAGGGGCAGGGATAAAATTAAATCACAAAAGATAATTAAACTAAGTTACTTTTGCTAACATCGAAGATTTTAAATATCCAGAATTATTATTAGTTAAAACCTTGCAACTATTGTTTATAAGATCAAAGTAAACAACTGAACCTTGAAAGGTAAAATGACATAGTAAAATCAGTAAACCCAAAATACAAGTCCAATAATTCCATTGTCTATTAGCATAAGGCGAAATTTAAAAAAGTGTAAATTAAACACCAAGGAACACAGATGTAATACTTAAAGATAAGGGAATCAATTATGACCTACCTAACTCTCTGGAATGGAAACAATATACAAAAATGAAGACGAACGAAGGCAATGGCCCAATACCTGCCTCCAATCGAATTAAAAGCAAGAAGCTAAAGTGATAAGCAAGCCATAACTCAAAATAAGCCAGAATAACGAAATTATTCTCTACTGGCTACTAATACATAACCAAACAGAAGCCTAGAAGAATAAAAGCAAGAAAGAAATGCAAAGTTTTGGCCAATTAGGGAGGAAGAAACAGGGTGTCCTTGACTCCTTGCTCATAAGCTAAACCTAGCTCCATTAATGGAGCTTTCAATCTTCATCTCAGACAACCTAGAGAGTTACCCAAAATCACAAAAAAGAACAACAACGCTTGAAACTCAAACCCAGAAAGTAGATCATCAACTGAAGAAGAAGAAGAGCAAGACATGGATATCCTTACTCAACAAAGCTCAGCCCAAGCATTCATCTATGGCAATTTCACCAATACCAAAATGCAACAGCTTTACAATTTAACACAAATCAACAAATAATCCAAGACTAATCGAAACTTAGGCGCAAGCTTTATGACATTTTCAAAACAGAATGCTCAAGAACATAGTACAAAATAAGAAACAGGGGATAACAAAACCTTAGAATTGATCAAATTAGACTAGCGTCAGAACTTTGATTGAACATGTCAATACCAAAATCAACAATCTAACAAGACAAAAGCTGATCACATCAATTTGGAAGCCGTGAAAACAAATGTAGGATTGCAAAACAAGAGAGAAATTCTAATGAAAATAAACTAAAAATAACCTCTAAGATCTATCCAAAACTAGAATCAAATCTGCCTAAAGCCTAGCTTCTTTGCCTTCTTCACTGCTGCTATAATTTAAAGGCCCTCAAACTCATTAACAACCATTTGATTTAGAGGCAATTCGATGGTGGTGATTAAGAAGATGGTGATGGCATGCCTTGTGGAGATGATGGGCATCGATTAGGTGCTATGGGTGCAAAGTAATGATGATGGGGAATGGTGTGATGGTTTGGTGGTGCTAAAAATGGTGGAAGTCGAAGACAAAACTATTAGACGAGTTGAGTGTGGCTAGTGAAATAAGGTAGAAGAGAGAACATAAAGGGAGAGTGCACGAGGGGGAGATGGGGGGACTAATGGAGTTTGGTGTGTATTTTCTTTTTTTCGTTTTGTCTTATTTCAGCTGCGCTTGCATCAAGGAAGAAGAAAGGCCATGTTTTTGGTAGTCTCTGTGTTGAAGGGGAAAAGAGCCATTGCCTCCTTCTTTCTTATCTTTTTGTTCATTTGTTTTGAATTTTTCATGATCTACAAAATAAAATAAATTCAGTGAATAATCTAACAATAATTATTATTATGAGCTAAATTAGGTGCAAAAGCATTGTAAATATATCATACTTTTGATGTAAATAATGACATAAGCCTACACTTCTAGATCATCACTCACTAGTTTCTACGAAGAAAAGTATCGATCTTTTTTCCTGTAGTCATTAGAGTAGATAAGTTCCCTAGCAAACAAATGTTGATATTGGATTGTCTTTATTTTATTTTTTCCCTCACCTCTTCAAGTGAAAAAAAATAGCCACATGTATGTCTACTGCTAATTTTAAATAATGACATTTTCATCCTCCTTATCAACATAAGTTACCTGGTTAACTCATGTTTGTTCAAAACCCTGAACACCCTCGGGGAAAAGAGTCTTTTTTCTTCTAACTAGAGTAAATGCAGCACAATTGCCATCCTGCCTCTCATTAATTTCCCAATAATTAAACACCTTCCAAGCCATCAGTCCCTAAGCAAGTTAGCCATGATATTACTACATTTCCGTCACATTACATAGAATCCTTTCCTTCCCTTTCAGAGTATCACAGCTTCATCCCTTAAAGGTTTCATCTACGAAGTGACTGTTTCTATCAAGAATTGTTTCCTTCTGATCCTAATTTGGTCATCGGAGGGATTCTCTGGAGGGTATTGTCCTTGTGAATGCCGAGCTAGGTGCATGTAATGAGCGTCTTAGTCATCTGTCAACGACGATGACTATTTATGGTTTTTAATGTAAAAATATTAGCTGCTAGGATGCAACGTATCGCTGCAGCACTTGGAGGTCATCTCCTCACGGACAGGGAGAAAATTAACTCACAAAAGATAATTACACTAAGTTATTATCAATTAAAACCTAGCGACTAGTTGTTTACATGATCGAAGCAAACAATTGAACCCTCAAAAGGCCCAAATGACATAGTAAAATTTGTAAACCCAAGCGATAAGTATAATAATTCCATTATCTATTAGCATAAGGTAAAAATAAAGAAAATATAAATTAAGGACTAAGGAACACAGAAGCAATACTTAAATGATATGGGAGTCAGTTATAACCTGCCCAAGTCTTTAGAATGGCAATAGTATACAAAAATAAAGGGGAACAAAGACAATGGCCCAATGCCTACCTCCAATCAAATTAAGAGCAAGAAACCAAAGTGATGAGTCAAGTAATAACTCTAAATAATCCATAATAACCGAATTCTTCTCTGCTGGCTACTAATACACAACCAAATAGGAGCGCAGAAAAACAAGATCAAGAAGGAAAGACAGAGAGTTGATCAGTCAAGGAGGAAGAAATAGGGTATCTTGGCTAAAAAGCTCAAACCAGCTCCTAACGAAGCTCTCTATTAGGAATATTATTCTTATGTAATTGTTAGTCATTATTTTGTTTCCTTTCCTTGCAAGATTCTTGTTAGAGTTATATTTTTGTATAGGATTCTGCTTCCTTGTATACTTCTATTTCCTTGTATATTTTCCACTCTTGTAACCGAATTTCTAGTATGTACACACACACACACACACACACACACACACACACACACACACACACACACATAAGAACATGACTAGTGTAAGGGCCGAGACAGAGAAAGCATTCTTCCCAAATTATATATTTTACATGGTATTAGAGCCATATATTGAATGAACCACGTTTCAAATTCATTAGTCTCAATCAAAGATCAACATGACAGAGAACAAAGCTAATGAAGAAATTGTCAAGGACAAAAATAAGGTGATTAACATCAATGATACTCAATCCGCTTATTGCCTGTGCAGCTCGGATCATCCGGGAAGTGTAATATCACCAGTTGTTCTGGACAGTGATAATTATGCTAATTGGAGTAGAGTAGTAACTAATGCCTTGAAATCCAAATGTAAGTTCAGTTTTGTGAATGGAGATATCGCGAAATTAGATGATGCACTCCCAGATGGTCATGCCTGGGAGAAGTGCAATTCAATGGTAATCGCATGGTTATTTAATGTGATCGACAAAAATCTCCACAGATTGATAGTGTATGCCGAAATTGCCAGCAAGATATAGAAGGATCTAAGGGAGAGGTACTCACAACGAAATGAAATATGAATTCACCAATTAAAAGGGGAAATAACCCTTGCATCTCAAGGAAACATGAGTATGACGGATTACTTCACAAAATTGAAAACTTTATAGGATGATTTAGGAGCATACCTTCAATTATCGACATGCAAATATGTGAAGGAACGTAGTCTCAACAGACTTCAAGAATCAAAGAAAGTTCACCAGTTCTTGATGGGCCTCGATCCAGATTGATACAATACTATGTGAACAAACATCCTGGCTATGGAGCCCCTACCTAGTATGAAGAAGGTTTATGCAACCTTACTTCAAGAAGAACGCCAACAACAACTTGCCAGAGGAATCGAGTCGAAACCTGTATTAGAAGCAGCGGCATTCAAAGTAACAGCCCAAAATAGACCAAAACAAGGAGTTCGACCTAGATGCACTTATTGCCAAAAATTGGGTCATGAGAGAAGCCAGTGCTTCGAGCTAGTTGGATACCCACTAGATTGGGTGACTAAATGATCAAATCGGGCATCGCAGACTGGAAATCGGAGTACGACAAGGGGATGGGTCACCTGAGAAGGTCGCGACATGTAACTGGGCAACAAAGGAATAGCGGAATTGAGGCCAGAGGTGGCACCGGGAGCCAGTTTGCTAGAGGAGTCGCTTATTATGTCAGGGCTCGTGGAGAAGGGTCGAATGAGACTGCCGAGCAGAGAGGAGAAGAAATGGGAACTGTTAATGAGGACAAGTATGCTGGGTTTACACCCAGCCAGGTAGAAGCTTTATTTAAATTATGTAAAGAAAGAGAGCGTCAAGACAAAATAAGTGGTGAGAGTTTCCATGCTTATTCTAAACAATGGATCATTAACAGTGGGGCTTCACATCATATGACCCCTAATTTTCACACTCTGACAAGTGTCTATAAATTGGATGAACCAATTTATATTACCATTCGTGATGGCAGAGCAGTCTTAGTGGAATTGGCTGGAACAGAAAATGTTGCCCCTGGTTTAATCTTGAAAAATGCTTTGTACACTCCGAATCTTACTTACAATCTTATTTCGGCCCATAAATTGGCAAATGATGAAAATTGCCTTGTTATTTATGGAGCTAATTCATGTCTTATACAGGACCTTGCCTCGAAAAAGCTGATTGGAGCGGGTGATGAAAAGGATGGGGTCTATTATCTGGAGACAAGCACGGGAGGAGCAATTTTTGCGGCTGTTCAGAGTCAAAAATCTATTCTTTGGCATCAATGATTGGGGCATCCATCTTTTGGTAGTGTATCTTCATTATCAGTAACTTGTCGTTTTCAATTAAATAAAGGGTTTTATGAGTGTTGTGACATTTGTCAACGAGCAAAACAAACCAAGAACCCTTTTCCTATTAGTGATTCAAAGGCAGATAGACATTTTGCTTTAATACATTGTGATTTGTGGGGTTATTATCATACAACTTCTCTCAGTGGCTATCATTATTTTCTTTGTATTGTGGATGATTATAGTAGGGCGGTCTGGGTGTTTCTTATGAAAGACAAAAATGAAACCTATGGTCATGTTGTGAACTTGTTTGCTATGGTAAGAACTCAATTTGGTCTTTCTGTCCAACGGGTTCGTAGTGATAATGGGACTGAATTTATTAATGTGCCTTTACAAAAAAAATTTTTGAGCATGGTGTACTTCATGAGACCTCTTTTGTAGATACCCTATAACAAAATGGATGAGTCGAGCGAAAAATCGTCACCTTCTTAATGTGGCCCTAGCCTTGCGTTTCCAAGCTTCTTTACCACTAAAGTTTTGGGGTGAGTGTGTGCTTACCACAGCTTATCTTATTAATAGAACACTAAACAAATTTTGAATTTCAAGACTCCATATGATTTGTTGTTTAGGGTCCCTCCTACATATGACCATCTTAAAATTTTTAGGTGATTGTGTTATGCACACGTACATCATCGATCTCGAGATAAATTCGATACTAGGGCTGTGAAAGGTATATTTTTAGGATATCCATATGGACAAAAGGGTTTGAAAATCTATGACTTAGAAAAGCACAAAATCTTCAGCTCACAAGATGTGGAATCTATGAAAACAATTTTCCATATGCTGAATTTGAGACTTCCAAGCCCAGCCAAGCACCCGCTAACTCCAAAATTCACAAGATTGTGAAGATGACCATATCGAGAATTTTTCCACATCCATTCCAACCCAAACACTCCATCCAAGTCCAAAAAATCAGCAGATACTCACAGGCCAGTCCACGAATGAATATGATCTGGGTTTGAGTGAGGGGAAGCGTCACATGGGAGTTCATGGCCCAAATGGTGTGTCCGCTGTTGATAGGCCACCAGTGCCCGCTGATACTATCATGCTAAGTGGGGCCGCCCTAGATGATGATGTTGGGCCGGTCCAAGTTTGAAATAGAGGGGAGATTGAGCAGGCTAATTTTATTCCTATGAATGTTTCTAGTTGGCCCCAAAGAGACAAAAGACCTCCCGCACGATATCATGGCTATGTTTGCGACACTATTGTTGACCCCAACTCTTCACCGCTCCATAGTGCTTCTTTAGGTACCAATCATTTCCTCTCATATTTTATTAGCTACAATCGTTTTTCTACATCTCATCGTGCTTTCTTAGCAGCTGTTACTTCCAATAATGAACCTAAAACCTTTAGCCAAGCCATCTAGGATCCTAAATGGTGTGAAGCTATGGCAAAAGAGATTACTGCACTTGAGGAGAATCAAACAAGGAACTTGACTACCTTGCCCCCAGGCAAAAGGGCGTTGGGTTATAAATGGCTGTACAAGGTGAAGTACCAAGTTGATGGGTTAATTGAGCGATTTAAAGCTCGTCTTGTCATCTTAGGCAATGCCTAGATTGAAGGGAAAGATTTTAATGAGACATTTGCTTTTGTTGCTAAGATGGCCACAGTTCGATGCTTCCTGAGCATACCTGTGTCCAAGGGTTGGGAGTTACAGCAAATGGATATTAATAATGCTTTTCTGCATGGTGATCAATCTTTTTTTCATAAAGTAATTCGAGTACATAAGCTCCTAAGGCAATAAAGATTGATATTGCATTGTCTTTAACTTGTTGTTTTCCCACTTGTTTTCAAGTGAAAAAAATAGACACATGTACGTCTACTGCTAATTTAAAAAATGACATTTTCATCCTCTTTGTTAGCATAGGTAAACCAGGTAACTTATGTTTAAGGACAACCCTAAACATCCTAGGGAAAAAGAGTCTATTTTCTTCTAACAAGGGTAAATACGGCACATTATCATCTTACCTCTCATTTAACCACCCCATATTTAAACTCCTATCAAGCCATCAACCCCCAAGCAAGTAAGCCATGAGATTACTCCATGTATGTCACATTACATAAAATCCTTTCCTTTTCTTTCAAAGGATCACACCTTTATCCCTTAAAGGCCATCTATGAAGCTACTGTTTCTATCATCAATTGTTTTCTTCTAATCCTAATTTGGGCATTGAAGGGATTTTCTTGAGGGCATCGTCCATGTGAAGGTCAAACTAGGTGCACGTAATGAGCATCTTAATCATCCGCCATCGAATATGACTATTCGTGGTTTTTAATGTAAAAATATTAGCTACAAGCAAACAACGTATCATTGTAGCACTTCAGGGTCATCTTCTCGAGGACGGGTATTAAATGATAATTAAACTAAGTTATTTTTGCTAACGCTAAAGATTAAATTATCTAGAATTATTGTCAACTAAAACCTGGTAACTAGTTGGTTTTGATGATCAAAGTAAACAATTGAGCCCTCGAAAGGCCCAAATGACATAATAAAATCAGCAAACCCAAACGAAAAGTATAATAGTTCCATCATCTATTAACATATGGTAAAATTAAACAAAATATGAATTAAGGGCCAAGAATACAAAGGCAATATTTAAACCATAAGGGAATCGATTATGAGGTACCTACCTCTCTCGAATGAAAATAGTATACAAAAATAAAGAGGAAAGAAGACAATGGCCCAATGCCTCCCTCTAATCAAATTAAGAGCAAGAAACCAAAGTGATAAGTCAAGCAATAACTAACAATAAACCATAATAACCAAATTCTTCTCTACTAGCTACTAATAGATAACCAAACACAAGCCCAAAAGAACAAAAACAAGAAAGAAGACAAAGAGTTAGTCAGTTAGGGAGGAGGAAAGAGGGTGCCCTAGCTAATAAGCTCAAACCAACTCCATTTATGAAGTTCTCAATCTTCATCTCGGACAACCTAGAGCAACACCCAAAATCACAAAACAGAACAATAGTGCTTGAAACTCAAATAAATCATCAATTGATGAAGAAGAGGACGAGCAAGACATGGATATTCTTACTCAACAAAGCTCAGCCCAAGCATTCATCTATGACATTTTCACCAACACCAAAATGCAACAACTCTACAGTTGAACTCAAATCAACAAGTATAGGCGACTTATTGGACAGCTTATCTACTTGACCATTACACGACCAAACAGCACTTATTCAGTTCATATCCTAAGTCAGTTTATGCAGGATCCACGTCAAGGTCATTGGGATACAGCTATGAGGGTATTACGATACATAAAGTCTAGTCCTGGTCAAAGACTTCTTTTGCCTGTCGATAATACGCTTGACTTGTCAGTTTACTGTGACTCAGATTGGGCTAGCCGCCCTATGACAAGGTGTTCAGTGACGGGATATTTCGTTAAACTTGGCCAAGCTCCTATTTCTTGAAATACTAAGAGGTAGCCTATAGTCTCTCGTTTGTCTGCTGAAGCTGAGTATCGGACGATGGCTAATGCCACTATTGAAGTGGTCTGGATTCATAACTTAATGCAGTTTCTTGGAATTCCCGTTCATGTTGCAAAATTGTATTGTGACAATCAAGCAGCGCTACATGTTACAGCTAATCCTGTTTTTCATGAACGCACAAAACATATTGAGGTCGATTGTCACTTTATTCGAGAGCATCTCATGTTAGGTGCTCCTATCACTTGCTACACACCCAGTACTGAACAAACTGCAGATATATTTACTAAAGCACTAGGACAACGACAATTTTAGCATCTACTCGGCGAGTTGGGCATTGCTAATCTACACGCTCTAACTTGAGGGGGAGTGTTAGGAATATTATTCTTATGTTATTGTTAGTCATTATTCTGTTTCCTTTTCTTATAGGATTCTTGTTAGAGACATATTTTTGTATAAGATTCTGCTTCCTTGTATATTTCAATTTCCTTGTATATTTTCCACTATTGTAAGCTAATTTCTAGTGTGTATATACACATATATATATATATATATATATATATATATATATATATATATATATATTATATATATAATATATATATATACATATATATACATACATATATATATATATATATATATATATATATATATATATATATATATATATATATGTATATATTACACACACACACACACACACACACACACACACACACACACACATATATATATATATATATATAAAAGGACACAGCTAGGGTGAGGGCTAAGGCAGAGAAAGCATTCTCCCCAAATTGCATATTTTACACTCCCAATCTTCATCTTGGACAACCTAGAGCAACACGCAAAATCACAAAACAAAACAACAGCACTTGAAACTTAAATAGATCATCAACTGAAAAAAAAGAAGGGGATGAGTAAGACATGGATATCCTTACTCAACAAAGCTCAGCCCAGGCATTCATCTATGGTATTTCTGCCAACACCAAAATGTAATAACTCCACCATTGAACTCAAATCAATAATCAATCCTGGACTAATTGAAACTCAGTTACAAGCATTGTGACACTTTTAAGACAGAATGCTCATGAACACAATGCAAAATAAGAAACAGCGGATGAGAAAGTCATAGAGTTGATCAAATTAGGTGAATGTCGGAGCTTTAATTGAACATTTCAATGCCATAAATCAACAATCTAATGAAACAAAAGCTGATCACATCAATTTGGAAGCAGCAAACAAATCTGAAATTACAAAAGGGAGAGAAATTCGAATGAAAATAAATAAATAAACTAAAAATAAAACCTAAAATCGGTACAAAACTAGAATTAAATCTGCCGAAAAACCTACCTTCCTTCCCTTCTTCGCTACTGCTCCAATTTAAAGGACCTCAAACTCCTCAACGGTCATTTGAGTTGTTGGTGATCGGGCAGTGGTGATCAAGATGTTGGTGATAGCGTTGCTTATTGAGATGGTGGGCACCATGTAGGTACTATGGGCACACGGTGATGATGATAGGGAATGCTGTGATGGTGTGATGGTGCAGATGATGGTCTCAGTCAAAGACAAAAGAAATGAAGGAGTTTACTATGGCCGGTGAAATGAGGGAGAAGAAAGAAAATAAAGAGGAGGAGCATGAGAGGGAGATAGGGGATTGATATAATTTGACGTTTATTTTTCTATTTCTTTTCTTTTCAATAAAGAGGGGGAGCACGAGGGGGAGATGGGGGATTGATATAGTTTGGCATTTATTTTTCTTTTTTCTTTTCATTTCATTTTGTCTTATTTCAGCTGCGCCTGCATCAAGGGAGATGAAATGCCAAGTTTGAGGTTGCCTTTTGGTTGAAAGGGAAAAAAAGCCGTTGCTTCCTTCTTTCATCTTTTTGTACATTTTTTTGAATTTTTCATGATCTACAAAATAAAACAAATTCAATAAATAATCTAACAATAATAATAATTATTATGAGCTAAATTAGGTCTAAAAGTATTGTAAAAATGTCATATTTTTCGTGCAAACAATGACATAAGCCGACTCTTCTAGATCATCACTCATAGTTTCTTAGAAGAAAACTATCAATCTTTTTTTCCGTAAAGTCATTCGAGTACATGAGTTCCTTAGCAAACAAATATTGATATTGGATTGTCTTTCTTTTGTTTTTTTTTTCCTTCACATTTTCAAGTGAAAAACATAGACATGTGTATGTCTACTCCTAATTTGAAACATGACATTTTGATCCTCCGCAATAGCATAAGTTAATCACATAATTCAGATTTGAGCAAAACCTTAAACTTTCCTAGGGCAAAGGAGTCCACTTCCTTCTGACTAGGGTAAATACAAAACAATTACCTTCTTACTTGTCCTTTACTATCCCTGTATTTACATACCTCCCAAGCCATCAGCCCCTAAGCGAGTAAGCCATGAGATAACTATATGTCCATCATATTATATGGAATCCTTTCCTTCTCTTTCAAAGGATCACACCTTTATCCATTAAAAGCTGCATCTATAAAGTTATTGGTTTCATCATCAATTGTTTCCCTCGGATCCTAATTTGCATGTCAGAGGGATTTTCTTGACGATATCATTTTCGTGAGGTCAAATTAGGTGCATATAATGAGCATCTTAACCGTCCTTCAATGACCACGACTGTTCATGGTTTTAATGTAAAAATATTAGCCGTAAACATACAGCGTATTATTGTAGCATTTCAGGCACATCTCCAAAGGGACGATGATAAATTAAGTCACAAAAGATAATTAAACTAAGTTATTTTGCTGACATCAAAGAATTAATTATCTAAAATTATTATAGATTAAAACCTAGAGACCACTTGTTTCGAAAGGCCCAAATGACATAATAAAATCAGTAAACCCAAACTAAAAGTATAATAATTCCATTATCTATCAGCATAAGGTAAAATTAAGCAGACTGTAAATTAAGAGGCAAGGAACACAGAAGCAATACATATATGATAAGGGAATCAGTTATGACCTAACTAACTCTCTAGCTTGAAAATAGTGTACAAAAATAAAGCGGCGCAAAGACAATGGCTTGATGCCTGCCTCCACTCAAATTAAGAATAAGAAACCAAAGTGATAAGTCAAGCCATAAGTCAAAATAAGCCATAATCACTGATTTCTTCTCAAATGGCTACTAATATATAACCCAGCTCCATCAATGAAGGAATAGGGTGTCCTAGCTAATAAGCGAAACCCAGCTCCATTAATAAAGCTCTCAATCTTCATCTCAGACAACCTAGAGCAACATCAAAAACACAAAATAGAATAATAGAACTTGAAACTCAAATCGATCATCAACTAAAGAAGAAGAAGAAGAAGAAGAAGAAGAAGAAGAAGAAGAAGAAGAAGAAGAGGCAGACATAGTTAACCTTATACAATAAAGCTCAGCCCAAGCATTCATCTGTGGCATTTCCACCAACACCAAAATGGAACAACTCTATAATTGAACTCAAATCAATAATTAATCCAGGACTAATCAAAACTTCATTGCGAGCATTCCAAAATTTCCAAAACAGAATGCTCAAGAATATAGTCCGAAATAAGAGATATGGGATGAGGAAACTTTGATTGAACATTTCAACACCAAAAATCAACAATCTAACGAAACAAAAGCTTATCACTTCAATTTGGAAGCCATAAAAAAAATCTGGAATTGTAAAACAGGAGAGAAATTCGAATGAAAATGAATGAAAAATCAACCCTAAAACCTATCCAAATGCATAAATCTACCCAAAAACCCATCTTCCTTTCATTCTTCTGTTACTCAAATTTAAAGGACCTCAAACTCGTTAACAACCATTTGATTTATAGGTGATTGGACGGTGGTGATTAAGGTGATAGTGATGGTAGGAATTGTGCAAATGCTAGGCACCAATTTGGTGCTATAGGCGCACGGTGATGACGATGCGGAATGGTGTCATGGTGTGATGGTGCGGATGATGGTGGAAGTCAAAGACAAGAGAAATGGAGGAGTTGAGTGTGGTTAGTGAAATCAGGGCGAAGGGAGAAAATAAAGAGGAGAACAAGAGAAAGATGGGGGGACTAGTGGAGTTCGGGGTTTATTTTCCTTTTTTCATTTCATTTCTTTTTGCCTTATTTCAACTGCACCTGCATCAAAGGCGATGAGAGGTTGGGTTTTGGGTTGCCATTTGGTTGAAAGGGAAATGTGCCATTGCCTCTTTCCATCAACTTTTTGATCTTTTTGTTTTCGAATTTTTCGTAATCTACAAAATAAAACAAATTCAATTAATAATCCAACACTAATAATTATTCTGAGCTAAATTAGGTCCCAAAGTATTGAAAAGTCTTACATTTTTGCTAACATCAAAGATTGAATTATCTTGAATTATTATTAGTTAAAGCCTCGCAACTAGTGTCTACAACATCTAAGTAAACAATTGAACCCTCGAAAGACCCAAATGACAAATAAAAGTCCAACAATTCCATTGCCCATTAGCATAAGATAAAATAAACAATATATAAATTAAGGACCAAGGAACAGTGACGTAATACTTAAAAGATAAGGGAATCAATTATGACCTATGTAACTCACTAGAATGAAAACAGCATACAAAAATGGAGAGGAATGAAGACAATGGCCCTATACCTGCATCCAATCAAAATAAGAGCAAGAAGCCAAAGTGATAAGTCAAGCCATAACTCAAAATAAGCCATAATAACCGAATTATTCTCCACTAGCTACTAATACATAGCCAAACACAAGCCTCGAAGAACAAAAGCAAGTAGGAAAGGCAAAGAGTTCATTAATAGAGCTGCTAATCTTCATCTCAGACATCCTAGAGCAACACCCAAAATCACAAAACAGAACAACAACACTTGAAACTCAAACCCAGAGAACATATCATCAACTGAAGAAGAAGACAAGCAAGCCATGGGCATCCTTACTCAGCAAAGCTCAACTCATGCATTCATCTATGGAATTTCCACCTATACCAAAATGCAACAACTCTACAATTTAACACAAAATCAACAATTAATCCAAGACGAATCGTTAATAGCAACATAAGGAAAATAAACTAAAAATAAACTCTAAAATCTATCCAAAACTAGAATTAACTCTACCTAAAAACCTAGTATCCTTTCTTTCTTTGCTGCTGTTCCCATTTAAAGGCCCTCAAATTCATTAATAGCCATTTGATTTGTCGGCAATTCGATAGTAGTGATTAAGATAATGGTGATGGCATGCCTAGTGGAGATGATAGGCATCAATTAGGTGTTAAGCGCGCACGGTGATGATGATGGGGAATGGTGGGATAGTGCTAATGATGGTGGATGTCGAAGACAAAAGAAATGGAGGAGTTGAGTGTGGTTGGTGAAATAAGGGAGAAGAGTGAAAAAAAGGGGGGGTGGAGTGGGAGGGAGAAATAGGGAGACTGATGGAGATTGGGGTTTATTTTCCTTTTTCCTTTTTTTTTTCTTTTTGTCTCATTTTAGCTGCACCTACTTCAGGGGAGGTGAAAGGCTAAGTTTTCAGTAGCCTTCGGGCTGAAGGGGACAAGGGCCATTGCATCTTCTTTTTCATCTTTCTGTCCCTTTTTTAAAAATTTTTCATGATCTACAAAATAAAATAACTTTAAATAATAATCTAAAAGTAATAATTATTATGACCTAAATTAAGAGAAAAAGAATTGTAAAAATATCATATTTTTTGTGCAAACAATGACGTAAACCTACTCTTCTTGATCATCACTCACTAGTTTCTCCAAAAAAAAGTGTCAATCTTTTTTTTTTTTCCATAAAGTAATTCGAATACATAAGCTCCTAAGGCAATGAAGATTGATATTGCATTGTCTTTAATTTGTTGTTTTTCCACAAGTTTTCAAGTGAAAAAAATAGACACATGTATGTCTACTGCTAATTTAAAAAAAATGACATTTTCATCCTCTTTGTTAGCATAGGTTAACCTGGTAACTCATGTTTAAGGACAACCCTAAACATCCTAGGGAAAAAGAGTCCATTTTCTTCTAACAAGGGTAAATACGGCACAATTGCCATCTTACTTCTCATTTAACCACCCTATATTTAAACTCCTACCAAGCAATCAACCCCCAAGCAAGTAAGCGATGAGATTACTCCATGTATGTCACATTACATGAAATCCTTTCCTTTTCTTTCAAAGGATCACACCTTCATCCCTTAAAAGTTGCATCTACGAAGGCACTGTTTCTATCATCAATGGTTTTCTTCTAATCCTAATTTGGGCATCGAAGGGATTTTGTTGATGGCATCGTCCATGTGAAGGTCGAACTAGGTGCACGTAATGAGCATCTTAGTCATCCGTCATCGACCATGACTATTCATGGTTTTTAATGTAAAAATATTAGCTACAAGCAAACAACATATCATTGTAGCACGGTCATCTTCTCGAGGACGGGTATAAAATCAAGGCATAAATCATAATTAAACTAAGTTATTTTTGCTAAAGCCAAAGATTAAATTATCTAGAATTATTGTCAAGTAAAACCTGGTAACTAGTTGGTTGTGATGATCGAAGTAAACAATTGAACCCTTGAAAAGCCCAAATGACATAATAAAATCTACAAACCCAAACAAATAATAGTTCCATCATCTATTAGCATAAGGTAAAATTAAATAAAATATAAAATAAGGACCAAGAATGCAGGGGCAATATTTAAACGATAAGGGAATCAATTATGATGTACCTAACTGTCTCGAATGAAAATAGTATACAAAAATAAAGAGGAAAGAAGACAATGGCCCAATGCCTCCCTCCAATCAAATTAAGAGTAAGAAACCAAAGTGATAAGTCAAGCAATAACTAACAATAAACCATAATAACCAAATTCTTCTCTGCTGGCTACTAACAGATAACCAAACACAAGCCTAGAAGAACAAAAACAAGAAGGAAGATGAATAGTTGGTCAGTTAGGGAGGAGGAAACAGGGTGCCCTAGCTAATAAGCTCAAACCAACTCCATTTATGAAGCTCTCAACCTTCAGCTCAGACAACCTAGAGCAACACCCAAAATCATAAAACAGAACAATAGCGCTTGAAACTCAAACAAATCATTAGTTGATGAAGAAGATGATGAGCAAGACATGGATATCCTTACTCAACAAAGCTCAGCCCAAGCATTCATCTATGGTATTTCCACCAACACCAAAATGTAACAACTCTACAGTTGAACTCAAATCAACAAGTATAGGCGACTTATTGGACGACTTATCTATTTGACCATTACACGACCAGACAGCACTTATTCAGTTCATATCCTAAGTCAGTTTATGCAAGATCCACGTCAAGGTCATTAGGATGCAGCTATGAGGGTATTACTATACTTGAAGTCTAGTCCTGGTCAAGGACTTCTTTTGCCTGTCGATAATACGCTTGACTTATCAGTTTACTGCGACTCAGATTGGGCTAGCTACCCTATGACAAGGCGTTCTGTGGCGGGATATTTCGTTAAACTTGGCCAAGCTCCTATTTCTTGGAAAACTAAGATGCGGCCTATAATCTCTCCTTCATCTGCCGAAGCTGAATATCGGACTATGGCTAATGCCACTATTGAAGTGGTCTAGATTCGCAACTTAATGCAGTTTCTTGAAATTCTCATTCCTATTGCTAAATTGTGTTGTGACAATCAAGCACCGCTACATATTGCAGCTTATCCTGTTTTTCATGAATGCACAAAACATATTAAGGTCGATTGTCACTTTATTCGAGAACATCTCATGTCTGGTGCTCTAACCACTTGCTACACACCCAGTACTGAATGAACTGTAGATATATTTACTAAAGCACTAGGACAACGACAATTTCAGTATCTACTCAGCAAGTTGGGCATTGCTAATCTACACGCTCCAACTTGAGGGGGAGTATTAGGAATATTATTCTTATGTTATTATTGGCCATTATTCTATTTCCTTTTCTTATAGGATTCTGTTAGAGATATATTTTTGTATAGGATTCTGCTTCTGTGTATACTTCAAATTCCTTGTATATTTTCTACTATTGTAACCAAATTTCTAGTATGTGTGTGCGTATGTGTATATATATATGTGTGTGTGTGTGTGTGTGTGTGTGTGTGCACGCACGCGCGTATATGTTTGTATATATGTATGTATGTGTATATATATACATATATGTGTGTATATATATATATATATATATATATATATATATATATATATATATATATATATATACACATATACATATACATATATATACATACATACATATATATATATATATATATATGTAAGGATACGGCCAGGGTGAGGGCCGAGTAGAGAAAGCATTCTCCCCAAATTGCATGTTTTACACTCCCAATCTTCATCTCGAACAACCTAGAGCAACATCCAAAATCACAAAACAGAACAACAGCACTTGAAACTCAAATAGATCATCAACTGAAGAAAAAGAAGGGGACGAGTAAGACATGGATATCCTTACTCAACAAAGCTCAGCCCAGGTATTCATCTATGGTATTTCTGCCAACACCAAAATGCAACAACTCTACCATTGAACTCAAATCAACAATTAATCCTAGACTAATCGAAACTTAGTTGCAAGCATTACGACACTTTCGAGACAGAATGCTCATGAACACAGTGCAAAATACGAAATAGGGGGTGAGGAAGTCGTAGAGTTGATCAAATCAAGTGAACATTGAAACTTTAACTGAACATTTCATTAACAAAAATCAACAATCTAATGAAACAAAAGCTGGTCACATCAATTTGGAAGCAACAAACAAATCTGAAATTGCAAAAAGGAGAGAAATTCGAAAGAAAATAAATAAATAAACTAAAAATCAAACCTAAAATCGATATAAAACTAGAATTAAATCTACCTAAAAACCTACCTTCCTTCCCTTGTTCGCTGCTGCTCCAATTTAAAGGCCCTCAAACTCCTCAACGGTCATTTGAGTTGTAGGTGATTGGCCGGTGATGATTAGGATGATGGTGATGGCATTCCTTATGGGGATGATGGGCACCATGTAGGTCCTATGGGCACACGGTGATGATGATAGGGAATGCTGTGATGGTGTGATGGTGCGGATGATGGTCGTAGTCAAAGATAAAAGAAATGAAGGAGTTCACTATGGTTGGTGAAATGAGGGAGAAGAAAGAAAATAAAGAGGGGGAGCACGAGAGAGAGATAGGGGATTGATATAGTTTGACGTTTATTTTTCTTTTTCTTTTCTTTTCATTTTGTCTTATTTCAGCGGCACCTGCATCAAGGGAGATGAAAGGCCAAGTTTTAGGCTGCCTTTTGGTTGAAAGGGAAAAAAGCCATTGCTTCCTTCTTTCATCTTTTCGTGCATTTTTCTTTGAATTTTTCATGATCTACAAAATAAAACAAATTCAATAAATAATCTAACAATAATAATTATTATGAGTTGAATTAGGTCTAAAAATATTATAAAAATGTCATATTTTTGGTGCAAACAATGACATAAGCCTACTCTTCTAGATCATCACTCATAGTTTCCCAGAAGAAAAGTATCAATCTTTTTTTCCGTAACGTCATTCGAGTACGTCAGTTCCTTAGTAAACAAATGTTGATATTGGATTGTCCTTATTTTGGTTTTTTTCCCTCACCTTTTCAAGTAAAAAGCATACACTTGTGCATGTCTACTCCTAATTTGAAACATGACATTTTGGTCCTCTGCAATAGCATAAGTTAATCACGTAATTCAGATTTGAGCAAAACCTTAAACTTTCCTGGGCCAAAGGAGTCCACTTCCTTCTGACTAGGGTAAATACAAAACAATTACCTTCTTACTTGCCCTTTACTATCCCTATATTTACATACCTACCAAGCCGTCCGCCCCTAAGTGAGTAAGCCATGAGATTACTGTATGTCCATCATATTATATGGAATCCGTTCCTTCTCTTTCAAAGGATCACACCTTTATCCATTAAAAGCTGCATTTATAAAGTTATTTTTTTCATCCTCAATTGTTTCCTTCTGGTCCTACTATGCATGTAGGAGGGATATTCTTGATGGTATCATTTTTGTGAGGTCAAACTGGGTGCATATAATGAGCATCTTAACCATCCTTCGATGACCCTAACTATTCATGGTTTTTAATGTAAAAATATTAGCTGCAAACGTACAGCGTATTATTATAGCACTTTAGGTACATCTCCTAAGGGACGATGATAAATTAAGTCACAAAAGATAATTAAACTAACTTATTTTGCTGACGTCAAAGAATAAATTATCCAAAATTATTATAGATTAAAACCTAAAGACTACCTGTTTACATTATCAAAGTAAACAACTGAACCCTCGAAAGGCCCAAATGACATAATAAAATCAGTAAACCCAAACTAAAAGTATAATAATTCCATTATCTATTAGCATAAGGTAAAATTAAGCAAACTATAAATTAAGGAGCAAGGAACATAGAACCAATACTTAAATGATAAGGGAATCAGTTATGACGTAACTAACTGTCTAGCTTGAAAATAGTGTACAAAAATAAAGAGGCACAAACGCAATGGCTTGATGCTTGCCTCCAATCAAATTAATAACAAGAAACCAAGGTGATAAGTCAAGCCACAACTCAAAATAAGCCATAATCACTGATTTCTTTTCTAATGGCTACTAATATATAGCCCTGCTCCATTAATGAAGGAACAGGGTGTCCTAGCTAATAAGCGCAACTCAGCTCCATTAATAAAGCTCTCAATCTTCATCTCAGGCAACCTAGAGCAACACCAAAAACACAAAATAGAATAATAGAACTTGAAACTCTAACCGATCATCAACTGAAGAAGAAGAAGAAGAAGAAGAAGAAGAAGAAGAAGAAGAAGAAGAAGAAGAAGAAGAAGAAGAGGCACACAAGGTCAACCTTATACAACAAAGCTCAGCCTAAGCATTCATTTATGGCATTTCCACCAATACCAAAATGGAACAACTCTACAATCGAACTCAAATCAATAACTAATCCAACACTAATCAAAACTTCATTGCAAGCATTCTGAAATTTTCAAAACAGAATGCTCAAGAGCATAGTCCGAAATTAGAGACATAGGATGAGGAAACTTTAGAATTGATTAAATTAGGCCAACATCGAAACTTTGATTGAACATTTCAACACCAAAAATCAACAATCTAACGAAACAAAAGCAGATCACTTCAATTTGGAAGCCGTAAAAAAAATCTGGAATTGTAAAACAGGAGAGAAATTTGAATGATAATGAACGAAAAATCAGCCTAAAACCTATCCAAATGCACAAATCTACGCAAAAACCCATCTTCCTTTCATTCTTCTGTTTCTCCAATTTAAAGGCCCTCAAACTCGTTAACAACCATTTGATTTATAGGTGATTGGATGGTGGTGATTAAGGTGATAGTGATGGTAGGGATTGTGCAGATGCTAAGCACCAATTTGGTGCTATAGGCGTATGATGATGACGATGCAAAATGGTGTCATGGTGTGATGGTGCGAATGATGGTGGAAGTCAAAGACAAGAGAAACGGAGGAGTTGAGTGTGGTTAGTGAAATCAGGGAGAAGGGAGAAAATAAAGAGGACAACAAGAGAAAGATGGGGGACTGATGGAGTTTGGGGTTTATTTTCCATTTTTCATTTCTTTTCTTTTTGTCTTATTTCAGCTGCACCTGCATCAAGGGCGATGAAAGGTTGGGTTTTGGGTTGCCATTTGGTTGAAAAGGAAATGTGCCATTGCTTCTTTCCAACATCTTTTCGTTCTTTTTGTTTTCGAATTTTTCATAATCTACAAAATAAAACAAATTCAATTAATAATCCAACACTAATAATTATTCTGAGCCAAATTAGGTCCCAAAGTATTGAAAAAAATCATATTTTGGCTAACGTAAAAGATTGAATTATCTTGAATTATTATCAGTTAAAGCCTAGCAACTATTGTCTACAACATCAAAGTAAAAAATTGAACCCTCGAAAGACCCAAATGACAAATAAAAGTCCAACAATTCCATTGTCCATTAGCATAAGGTAAAAGTAAACAATATATAAATTGAGGACCAAGGAACAGTGACGTAATACTTAAAAAATAAGGGAATCAATTATGACCTATGTAACTCTCTAGAATGAAAACAGTATACAAAAAGGGAGAGGTATGAAGACGATGGCCTTATACCTGCATCCAATCAAAATAAGAGCAAGAAGCCAAAGTGATAGGTCAAGCCATAACTCAAAATAAGCCATAATAACCGAATCATTCTCCACTAGCTACTAATACATAACCAAACACAAGCCTAGAAGAACAAAAGCAAGTAGGAAATGCAAAGAGTTCATTAATGGAGCTGCTAATCTTCATCTCAGACATCCTAGAGCAACACCCAAAATCACAAAACAAAACAACAACACTTGAAACAACCCAAAGAACATATCATCAACTGAAGAAGAAGACGAGCAAGACATGGACATCCTTACTTAGCAAAGCTCAACTCATGCATTCATCTATGGAATTTCCACCCATACCAAATGCAACAACTCTACAATTTAACACAAAATCAACCATTAATCCAAGACTAATCGTTAATAGCAACACAAGGAAAACAAACTAAAAATAAACTCTAAAATCTATCCAAAACTAGAATTAACTCTACCTAAAAACCTAGCATCCTTTCCTTCTTCGCTGTTGTTCCCATTTAAAGGCCCTCAAATTCATTAATAGCCATTTGATTTGCAGGAAATTCAACAGTGGTGATTAAGATAATGGTTATGGCGTGCCTAGTCGAGATGATGGGCACCAATTAGGTGTTTAGCGCGCACGGTGATGATGATGGGGAATGGTGTGATAGTGCTAATGATGGTGGATGTCGAAGACAAAAGAAATAGAGGAGTTGAGTGTGGTTGGTGAAATAAGGGAGAACAGTGAAAACAAAGGGGGGAGCACGAGGGAGAGATGAGGGGACTGATGGAGATTGCGGTTTATTTTTCTTTTTCCTTTTTTTTTCTTTTTGTCTCATTTTACCACCTGCTTCAGGGGAGATGAAAGGCTAAGTTTTCAGTAGCCTTTGGGTTGAAGGGGAAAAGAGCCATTGCCTCTTCTTTTTCATCTTTCTGTTTCTTTTTTTAAAAATTTTTCATGATCTACAAAATAAAATAACTTCAAATAATAATCTAAAAGTAATAATTATTATAACCTAAATTAAGAGTAAAAGTATGGTAAAAATATCATTTTTTTTTTTTTGTGCAAACAATGACGTAAGCCTACTCTTCTTGATCATCACTCACTAGTTTCTCCAAAAAAAAGTATCAATCTTTTTTTTTCCATAAAGTAATTCGAGTACATAAGCTCCTGAGGCAAGGAAGATTGATATTGTATTGTCATCAATTTGTTGTTTTTCCACAAGTTTTCAAGTGAAAAAAGTAGACACATGTATGTCTACTACTAATTTAAAAAATGACATTTTCATCCTCTTTGTTAGCATAGGTTAACCAAGTAACTCATGTTTAAGGACAATCCTAAACATCCTAGGGAAAAAGAGTCCATTTTCTTCTAACAAGGGTAAATACGGCACAATTGCCATCTTACCTCTCATTTAACCATCCTATATTTAAACGCCTACCAAGCCATCAACCCCCAAGCAAGTAAGCTATGAGATTACTCCATGTATGTCACATTACATGAAATCCTTTCCTTTTCTTTCAAAGGATGACACCTTTATCCCTTAAAGGTTGTATATACGAAGCTACTGTTTCTATCATCAATTGTTTTCTTCTAATCCTAATTTAGGCAACGAAGGGATTTTCCTGAGGGCATCGTCCATGTGAAGGTCGAACTAGGTGCATGTAATGAGCATCTTAGTCATCTGCCATCGACCATGACTATTCATGGTTTTCAATGTAAAAATATTAGCTACAAGCAAACAACATATCACTATAGAACTTGAGGGTCCTCTTCTCGAGGACGGGTATAAAATTAAGTCATAAATGATAATTAAACTAAGTTATTTTTGCTAACGCCAAAGATTAAATTATCTAGAATTATTGTCAACTAAAACCTGGCAACTAGTTGGTTATGATGATCAAAGTAAACAACTGAACCCTCAAAAGGCCCAAATGACATAACAAAACCGGCAAACGCAAATGAAAAGTATAATAGTTCCATCATCTATTAGAATGCAGGGGCAATATTTAAACGAGAAGGGAATTAATTATGACCTGCCTTACTGTCTCGAATGAAAACAGTATACAAAAATAAAGAGGAAACAAGCCGATGGCCCAATACCTCCCTCCAATCAAATTAAGAGTAAGAAACCAAAGTGGTAAGTCAAGCAATAACTAACAATAAACCATAACAACAGAACTCTTCTCTACTGGCAACTAATAGATAACCGAACACAAGCCTAGAAGAACAAAAACAAGAAGGAAGACAAAGAGTTAGTCAATTGGAAAGGAGGAAATAGGTGCCCCAGCTAATAAGCTCAAGCCAACTCCATTTTTAAAGCTCTCAATCTTCATCTCGGACAACCTAGAGCAACATCCAAAATCACAAAACAGAACAATAGCGCTTGAAACACAAACAAATCATCAATTGATGAAGAAGATGATGAGCAAGACATGGATATCCCTACTCAACAAAGCTCTGCCCAAGCATTCGTCTATGGCATTTCCGCCAACACCAAAATGCAACAACTCTACAGTGGAACTCAAATCAATAAGGATAGGCGACTTGTTGGACGGCTTATTTACTTTACCATTACAGGACAGACATCACTTATTCAGTTCATATCCTGAGTCAGTTTATGCAGGATCCACGTCAAGGTCCTAGGGATATAGCTATGAGGGTATTACAATACTTGAAGTCTAGTCCTAGTTAAGGACTTCTTTTGCCTATCGATAATACGCTTGGCTTGTCAGTTTACTATGACTTAGATTGGGTGAGCTGCCCTATGCCAAGGTGTTCAATGATGGGATATTTTGTTAAACTTAGCCAAGCTCCTATTTCTTTATTTTGTTTTTTTTCCTCGCCTTTTCAAGTGAAAAACATAGACATGCGTATGTCTACTCCTAATTTGAAACATGATATTTTGATCCCCCACAATAACATAAGTTAATCACGTAATTCAGATTTGAGCAAAAACTTAAACTTTCCTGGGCCAAAGGAGTCCACTTCCTTCTGACTAGGGTAAATACAAAACAATTACCTTCTTACTTGTCCTTTACTATCCCTATATTTGCATACCTACCAAGCCATCAACCCCTAATTGAGTAAGCCATGAGATTACTGTATGTCCATCATATTCTATGGAATCCTTTCCCTCTCTTTCAAAGGATCACACCATTATCCATTAAAAGTTGCGTCTATAAAGTTATTGGTTCCATCATCAATTGTTTCCTTTTGATCCTAATTTGCATGTTGGAGGGATTTTCTTGACGGTATCATTTTTGTGAGGTCAAACAAGGTGCACATAACGAGCATCTTAGTCGTCCTTCGATGACCGTGACTATTCATGGTTTTTAATGTAAAAATATTAGCCGCAAACGTACACTGTATTCTTGCAGCACTTTAGGCACATCTCTTGAGTGTCGATGACAAATTAAGTCAGAAAAGATAATTAAACTAAGTTATTTTGCTATACGTCAAAGAATAAATTAGCTAAAATCATTATAGATTAAAACCTAGAGGCTACTTGTTTACATTATCAAAGTAAACAACTGAACCCTTGAAAGGCCCAAATGACATCATAAATCAGTAAGCCCTAACTAAAAGTATAATAATTCCATTATCTATTAGCATAAGGTAAAATTAAGCAAACTATAAATTAGGGACCAAGGACCACAGATGCAATACTCAAATGATAAGGGAATCGGTTATGACTAACTAACTCTCTAGTTTGAAAATAGTGTACAAAAATAAAGAGACACGAAGACAATGGCTTGATGCCTGCCTCCAATCAAATTAAGAACAAGAAACCAAAGTAATAAGTCAAGCCATAACTCAAAATAAGTCATAATCATTGATTTCTTCTCTAATGGCTACTAATATATAACCCAGCTCCATTAATGAAGGAACAGGGTCTCCTAGCTAGTAAGTCCAACCCAGCTCCATTAATGAAGCTCTCAATCTTCATCTCAGACAACCTAGAGCAACACCAAAAACACAAAATAGAACAACAGAACTTAAAACTCAAATAGATCATCAACTGAAGAAGAAGAAGAACAAGAAGAAGAAGAAGAAGAGGCAGACATGGTTAACCTTATACAACAAAGCTCAGCCCAAGCATTCATCTATGGCATTTCCACTAATACCAAAATGGAACAACTCTACAATTGAACTCAAATCAATAATTAATCCAAGACTAATCAAAACTTCATTGTGAGCATTCCGAAATTTTCAAAACAGAATGCTCAAGAACATAGTCCAAAGTAAGAGACATGGGATGAGGAAACTTTAGAATTGATTAAATCAGACCAATGTCGAAACTTTGATTGAACATTTTGTTAAATTCGTAAGTCTACAACCACAAGAGGGGGGGTGAATTGTGGTGTCTGATTTTCGCGTTGTAAATAACAAACACCCTCACAGAGGTTATTCTCAGATGACAAACACCCTAATGACTTGTTTGCAGGGGGTGTTCTCAAATATTGCAAATGCGAAAATCACCAAGATAAATGCGGAAATAAAGCACACACACAATTTTTATGTGGAAAACACCTCTAGCCCAACTGAGGTGTGAAAAACCACGACCTACCTCGTGTAAGATTTAACCACTTTCACTAACGGGCTTCACACGTTACAAATGCAACACACCTTGTTACAACTTGCAACCACGTAACCTTCTTCTCTAAGAAGGGTTACACCATGTCCAAATCTCACCAGATTGGACACGTCCAAAGTCCACACGACTGAGGCCCACTCACTCATTTTTCTGATCCAAGATCAGGGTTACAAAACACCTTACGGGGGTGCTTCTGATTTAAGTAGATGTAAGGTACAATGAGGTCCTAGTATGCCAATATCTTGAAAGCTCAGTTTAAACACAACTTGTCTCAGTTTTTCTTTTCTCAAGCGTAACTCGAAAAATTCTTCTCACTAGAAAAACCACTTTTGAAATTTTCCCTTTTGCGTATGTTGTGTATGTTTCTCGTCTTTTCTTATCTATACAAATGGGAGTGAAATGCTGAGATTTTAAACACAAAATCCAACGGTCAAAAACAAGGAAAGGTGAAAGAATCAGCTAAGTATGGAAAACGATTTTCAAGCAAGAAATACTCCCCAACGACTAGTGATAAATTTTTCCCAAAATATAAGGGATTTGTTATCTTAAGAGATAACCCTTATCTTCCCATAGCCCTGAAGAAGATTCAAATGACAACCAGAAATCTTCAGCTTTTGAAATTTTATCATATCCGAAAATATAGGCAAAGGGAATCTTTTAGTTTTGGCAATTCTCCCAAAACATATTTTCGCAAATCTCCCATATTATTTTCAAGAAATATCCTTTCCAGAAAAACAGCAATCTTGAAATTTAAAGAAAGTATTCTGGAGATCTTGGCCAATCGAAATGAATTTTCAAAGATAACCGGGTATGGCCACTTCAGTTCAGAAACACCCTAGGCACCCTGTTTACAGGGTTGTTCGCAACTGGTGTTCTGAAGCACTTAACGCAAATGCCGATTCAAGAGGTGTTTAAAATGACGTTTTCAATATTGGCATATTAACAAGAATCTAAATAAATAAAACCGATATACCCAAGCCTTCTGGTTTTGAACCAGTCATCTTGTCCAAGATTTGTAGAGGTGCTGTGAACACCAAGGCCACCTTGTTTGCTGGGGTTGTTCTTTGCATTGCTAGAGTTCAGGAACATGCCTTACAATCAACTGTCGAGGTGGTGTTCTTGACTTAATATAGAATCCCCAAGTAAAACCTGTTTTGAAGACTTGTTCTCACATGTAGCAAACCAGTTAATACAATAAAGATCACAAACACCAGTTAGGCCTGTTTGGAGGTCGTGTTTGGAGCAACATTACTTGGATAAATTTTTACACTTGGATTTATCATCATCAAAACTAAATATAATAACTCAACAAATTCCCCCTTTTTGATGATGACAAACCAAGTGACCATATTGACAAATATTAAAAACAAATTTGAGAACCATGTATGCTGATTGATTTGGTTATCCACTAAGGTCTGAGTGTTCCAAATTGAAAGAGGGTCAATATTGGTCAAGTAATGGTTCGTCTTCCCCCTTTTGGCAGCATTAAAAATCAAGAACAGCATTGAAAGAAAAAAGTAACGGGTGGTTGCAAAACAGTTACGACAGGTAAGCACGCAGAGAACAATGCCAAGTGCAATGCCAAAGAAAAACAACAAGGGGAGGAGAGGAGAGCGAGAGAACAATCTATACAATCAAGGGGTAGGGTGTGGTCTTGATTGCAATGGAGGAATACTGGGAGCGAGATCAGAGAGGAGTGCAAGGAGTTCTTCGTGGCGTTTAGCTGAGATGGCCTTCTCTGCTTCAAGAGCAGACTTCACAGCAGAAAGCTCTTCTTTGAGGCGTGCATTATGCTCAAGAATAGCTTCAACGGTGGGACTGGGTTTCTCAAAAACAGGGGGTCGAGGTGGTCGAAGACCCTGTTTGTGAGTTGACCCATGGCCAACGTCAAAGTCACACCCCATTAAGGTGTCAATGCCAATTTCATCAATCAGTTGAGCTGGCACTCTCCGTTTAAGCTCAATACCAAAGTGCTCAAACACCTTGGTCAGCAAGAACCCATACCCGAGATTATGGTTTCGGGTGGTGTTCGCAATTCGCCCAATGTGGCGAATCATGATAGCAGGAAGATTTATGGGTTCCTCCCTATCCAAGAAGTTGACCAGGCACTGATCAAAAAGGTCTACTGAGTTTCTCCCTTGACCCCTTGGAATCACGTTCTTAATGACGAACATGAAAAGTAGTTGGTGAAAAGGGATCAGATCACCCTTTTTTACAGAGGAGGGTGTTCTCAGGCTCTGTTTCTGGCTGACCCGCTTGGATATCTCCAGAAGCCTGGCTGTCTCTAGGACAGTTTTGTCCTCCCTCACATACACAGCAAATCCACGAGAGGGGATGCCCAGAATGTCACCAAGAGTGGCTGCATCGAAGGAGAAATGCCACTCATTGACAGCACTTGTCACCACCCCATTTGTGACAGAGCAGTTGGCATAGAATTCAGCCAACTCGGGCACAGAACACCCTTGTTGGGTGTTTGCAAACAACTCAAGCCAGCCTTGGGCTCGAAGCTTGGTCAAGAACACCCCCAGCCCAAGTTCCTCAAGGAAGGGAATGTTCACTACCTTCCCCCTTACAACATTGCGCCGGAGGAATTGCGCGTGTTTCTCAGACAGGGGAGAGGGAGTGGACAATTTGGTCTTTTTGATTTGAGGAGCCGGGGATGCAGTTTTGGAAAGAGAGGTTGTTTTCGGTTTCCTCTTGAGGGGTGTTTTTGAGGCTGAAGGTTTAGAAGAAGTGGTGATTGGTTTTGAAGGGTTTTGTTCATCAGAGGATTCTGAGAACACGGGGGTCCCTTGTTTGAAGGAGGGATCCTCGGAATCAGAACCAGAAAGGCTCGAGGAGGAAGAGGCAATCTCCTCAATAACTGGAGCAGAAGGTTTGGAGGATCTGGGGTCGATCTGAAAGCAATTCTCGCAGATTTGCAAGAAGGTTTAGAAGGAGGAGAAGAGGGAGTTAGAGAGGGGCGAGACCTTGGTGGTGGTCGTGTTCTTGGCGTTCGGGTGCGCCTAGCCACCATCTTCATCCTTTTTCTCTTCTCTCCAGTTTGAGAGACTAGAGGAACAGAGTCATCCCCTTGGACAAGACTATCTTCTGTTTTCTCACCAGAGTCCTCCTTCAGATCCATGAACAGATCATCGAAGAACGCATCCCCTGTTCTTTGAGTTGTTTCTGGGAATAGCGCAGACGAACAGGGTTCAAAATCCGCAAAGAGGGTTTCTGGGTTCTCCAAGAATTGGTCTTGGGACCCCGAATAACCAGCAACAGCTTCAGAAGAAATGGGACAAGGGATTGTTCCCACATACACCACTAATTTCAAACCGAAGGAGTAGGGAATATCATTCAACTCAAGCCCAATACTTTTGAGGTTTAACCGATTGAGATACCCGAATATTGTGTGGATAATTGGGCGAGGAGGAGCCGGAATCGAGGGTATAATCATGTTGTTACTCTCAGAGATTGATGAAGAATCAGTTTTGGGAGCCATTATCGCAAGGAAAAATTTCGGGTTTTGAGGGTTTTGCTAGGGTTTGAAAGCAAGAACAGAGGAGAGAGCAAGACGGGGAAGACAGACGCACGCAAGGGGGGTTTTTTTTTAAACTCCCTACCCGTTATGAAGGGCCACCTAGGGAACACCTAGAATTTAAGCAGGCAGCATACGTTAATGACAATTAAGGCATACCTGTTCGAGCCGCCTACTCTTGAACATGCTTC
This sequence comes from Carnegiea gigantea, assembly GCA_029747015.1. NCBI lineage: Eukaryota > Viridiplantae > Streptophyta > Magnoliopsida > Caryophyllales > Cactaceae > Carnegiea > Carnegiea gigantea. Next base: position 98,928 of record JAKOGI010000106.1, on the reverse strand, counting down.
TCTCATTCCAAGGTCTGTCATGAATACTCTTTCTCCATCTCCCAAGGCAGCAGTCTTCACATATAATCATAGTAGCACACAAGATTACACATATTCGTTAAGCATAGAACACTGTTTTGATAACAAGAATTGCAAACAAGGGGATAGAACAGGTATTATAAGGTGTTTTTGTCAGCTTGGTCTAACTCTGAGAACAGGTGTTCTCAGGGTGTTTGCACCAACCCCAATTCCAGTCTGTTTCTCTCGAATTGGTCTCTACTCAGTGCTTTAGTGAATATATCAGCAATTTGATTTTCAGTGGAGCAAAAATTTATTAAAATAAAGCCTTTTTCCACATTATCTCTTAAGAAATGATGTCGAATGTCAATATGTTTTGTCCTTTTGTGTTGACATGGGTTTTTGGTAATGTTAATAGCGCTAGTATTATCACAAAAAATAGGAATGCATCCAGTGTCAACACAAAAGTCCTTAAGCTGTTGTCTTATCCACAACAGTTGAGCACAACATGAAGCTACTGCAACATATTCAGCTTCGGCTGTGGACATGGCAACTGAATGTTGCTTCTTGGTAGCCCAAGATACCAAACAAGGTCCAAGAAAGTGAGCCATACCTGAGGTACTCTTTCTATCAACTAGGAATTCTGCATAGTCAGCGTCAGCATATCCAACAAGATCAAGATTGCAACCTCTAGGATACCATAAAGCTAAATTGGGTGTATGTTTCAAATATCTCAGTATCCGTTTAATAGCCTTAAGATGAGTTTCCTTAGGATTAGACTGAAAACGGGCACATAAACCAATACTAAAAACAATATCCGGTCTACTAGCGGTTAGGTATAGGAGTGACCCAATCATGCCCCCTATAGAGTTTCTTCTCAACTGAGGGACTCCCATCATCCATAACCAACTTGGTTGAAGGAGGAATAGGAGTGTCTATGGGTTTGGCCGACTCCATCCCAAAACGCTTAAGTAGCTCATTGATATACCTTTGTTGATGGATCATGGTGCCGTTTGGAGTTTGCTTGATTTGTAAGCCTAAGAAAAAGTTAAGCTTACCCATCATGCTCATCTCAAACTCACTCCTCATCATATTCGAAAATTCATTGCATAAATCATGATGAGTTGCACCAAATATAATGTCATCTATATATTCGGACAATTAATAAATGTTCCCCCTTAGATTTTAGAAACAAGGTATTGTCTACCTTGCCTCTTCTAAAATCATTTTCAAGTAAAAAGCTTGACAACCGTTTATACCAAGCTCTTGGAGCTTGTTTTAAACCATAAAGTGCTTTGTCAAGTTTAAAAACATGATTTGGAAAATCACTATTTTCAAAACCAGGGGGTTGTTTGACATACACCTCTTCTTTAAGGTATCCGTTGAGAAATGCACTTTTCACGTCCATTTGATATAGCTTGATTTCCATATGAGCTGCAAAGGCTATTAAGATTCGAATAGCCTCACTTCTAGCAACTGGTGCAAAGGTTTCTTCATAATCGATCCCTTCTTCTTGATTATACCCTTGAACAACCAGTCGTGCCTTGTTCCTAGTGACTGTTCCTGACTCATCTAGCTTATTTCGGAATACCCACTTGGTTCCAATAATTTTTCTCTCAGCCGGTCGAGGTACAAGGTGCCACACTTTGTTTCTTTCAAATTGATGAAGCTCTTCTTGCATAGCCGTGATCCAATCTGAATCTGCAAGAGCTTCATTCACACTTTTTGGCTCAATGTTGGAAAGAAAAGCATAGAAAACACAAAAATTCTTAAGTTTAGATCTAGTTTGCACTCCAGTATTAATATCTGACAAGATTTGATCAAGAGGGTGCGACATATGGTGCTTCCATGGTCTTGGATTAAGTGGATCCACAGACACATGCTCTGTTCTAACTGAAATGTGTGTAGGATTAGGCTCAAGAACACCTCCTGATCCTGTTTCTGCACCTGTTTGCAAGCTTGTTCCTGAAGAGCATGGTTTCGAACATGGTTCAACGGTGTTTCCCCCTATTTGGTTCTCACCTTGCCTGCCATTTTGAGGAACAGCTTCTGTGCCTGTTTTCTTCAGGGTGTTCTCACCTTGTTTTTCTTGGTTAAACGATTCCTTTTGGACAAGACCTAATTCAAACTCTTCATCCTGTGCATCACTCTCATTCAAAGAGTTAGATTCATCAAAAAACACATGCACACTTTCCTCAACACACAAGGTTTTTTTGTTAAAGACTTTGTATGCCTTACTGTGAGAGGAATAACCAAGAAATATTGCCTCATCACTCCTTGGATCAAACTTTCCTAAGGCATCTTTTCCATTATTATGCACGAAACATCTACAACCAAATGTTCTTAGATGCATAATATTGGGTTTTCTGCCTTTAAGAAGTTCATAAGGAGTTTTGTTCAAAATGGGTCTAATCATGCATCTATTTATAATGTTACATGATGTGTTCAAGGCTTCTGCCCAAAAGTTCTTAGGAAGACCACTAGCAATAAGCATTGTTCTAGTCATGTCTTCTAGGGTACGATTTTTTTGTTCAACCACCCCATTCTGCTGGGGTGTTCTCGGGGTTGAGAAGTTATGATCAACACCATGTTCATTACAAAAGTTTGTAAAACTTGCATTTTCAAATTCAGTACCATGATCAGACCTCAAGCTTACTAATGAGTGTCCTACTCTCTTTTAAATCCTTTTGAGAAGGGCAATAAACTTCTCAAAGGTTTCATTCTTGGATGTCAAGAATAAAGTCCAAGTAAATCGAGAGTAATCATCCACAATTACGAGCACATACCTCTTCCCTCCTCTACTAGCTATCCTCATGGGACCACATAGATCAATATGTAATAATTCAAGAGGTCGGGTAGTGCTTACACACTTTTTAGATTTTAAAGAAGATCTGACTTGTTTTCCTTTTGCACAAGCTTCACATACCTTGTCATCATTATACTTGACGGAAGGTAGTCCCACAACCAAATCTTTGGAAACAAGTTTGTTTAACAAGGACAGGCTTGCATGACCTAGTCTCTTGGGCCATAGCATTATATCATCATTTAATGCATTTAAACAAGTCAGATTATTTTGGGGAAGAGTGGAAATACAAACTTTATACACATTTTGACATCGCTTCCCCCTCAACACAACATCTCCTGTGTCGTCATTCACAACCAAGCAACGTGTTTTTGAAAACAGTACTAGGTTGTTTTTGTCACACAGTTGGGACACACTTAGCAAATTGTGTTTTAACCCATCAACTAAGTGCACATTATCAATTGAGTGGGAGAGAGTTTTACCAATATTACCTATACCGACAATTGTCCCAAACTTGCCGTTTTCAAATGCTACACTCCCACCATTCAAAGCTGTAAGTGAGAGAAAATTTGATCTTTCACCAATCCTGTGTCGTGAACACCCACTATCAACAAACCACAACTGCCTGTTTTTAAGGGTGTTAGTGGGGTTGTTCGTAAGGTTGTTCTCTCTCACTTCAGCCTGCAAAACAAATCACGAGTTAGTTTTGGGAACCCAGATCCACTTAGGTCCCATTCTTTTAGACATGTAAAGCTCATCTTTTCTAATCCAGATTTATTTCACATACCTTTCATTCTTTTCATTGGCATGTTTTCTTAAAGGGCAAGTGTATCTATAATGACCCGGTTTACCACAATGAAAGCAAACGATGTTTTCAGGTAATCCCACATACTTTCTATGTATTGGGTAAACGGTCCGTTTATGCTTGTAACCAAGTCCCCTTTTGTTTCTACTGTGATGAGTGTTTAACCAATCAAGGGCTTGTGAAAATTTGTTCCAGCGTTTGTTTGTGGCAAGATCAGTTTCTAATTTTTCTATGGTGGCATTCAAGCTCTGCTTTTCATTTAGCAGGGATTCAACTATTTCTTCCACTTCAAAGAGTTTTTTCTCTACTTGTGTATAATCGCCTTCTTTTAGAAGAGGTCTTCTCTAAGCACGTTAATATTCTCATGTAAACCGAGTTTTTCATTTTTGAGAATTTCATTTTCAAGCTCTAGGGCACGAACTTCTCTTTTTAGATCAGCACAGGTGTCTATCAAATTATATAGAAGTTCTTCTAAAGTGGTTTTGTTAAGACCATGTACCTTGTTCTTGAGATCTGAGAAGCTGATTGTTGATTCATCATCTGAATCTGAATCACTTTGTGCCATAAGTGCTACAACCCCTTCTTCAGCTTCAGATTCTCCTTCATCCTCAGAGGAATCTCCCCAAGCAGCCAGCATAGCTTTCGAGAATCGCTTGCCCAGATTGTTTGCAGGGTGTTTTCGACCCTGTTTTCGAGGGTGTTCGGGCATCTGATCTTCTCGAAGCAGAGGGCAATTTTTGACTAAGTGATCTGGTTTGCCGCACTTGAAACACCCTGTGAGCTGTTCTTTTGGGGTGTTTCTGGACTTACTGAAGTCTTTTCTTTTGTTGTTCTCCTTGACCTTTTTGAAGAATTTCTTGAATTTTCTGGACATTAGGGCCATATCTTCATCTTCAAGGTCAGAGTCAGTGTCCTCATGTGCTTTCAAGGCAAGCCCACGATCCTTCTTTTGCTCCTCTCTTTGTTGTGAGTTCTTTCGGAGTTCATAGGTCTGGAGATTACCAATCAACTCGTCGAGGGTGATTTTGTTCATGTCTTTAGCCTCTTGGATGGCTGTTACTTTGGCCTCCCACGTACGAGGTAAAATTCTGAGGATTTTCCTCACCAACTCTTCAGTGGTGAAAGAACTTCCCAGGGATTTTAACTCGTTTGTGATGTGGGTAAACCGTGTATACATATCTATCACAGTCTTACGATCACCCATATCAAACAACTCATATTGGCGCATAAGTAGCTCAATTCTAGATTGTTTAACCTGACTCGTACCTTCATGAGCAACTTGCAGGGCGTTCCAGATAGCTTGGGCTGATTCACACTAAGAGATGCGAGTGTATTCATCGGGTCCTAGGCCAAAATATAGAAGCTTTTTGGCCTTGGCATTTTTCTCCATCTTTTTGTAGTCCTCGGCATCAAACTCATGAGGCTCTTTGGGAGCTATTTTTCCTTCAGGAAGGGTTTTTATGGGAACAAAAGGCCCGTTCTTGATGAGCATCCATAACTCATAGTCTTCGGCTTGTATATAGTTCTCCATCCTATTCTTCCACCAACTATAGTGTTGGCCATTGAAGTAAGGAGGGCGAGTAATGGATTGTCCTTCAAGAATTCCTTGTGGAGTACTCATCTTCAGAATCTCTCAAGGTGTTAACCTTTTGTAGGAGAACCTGCTCTGATACCACTTGTTAAATTCGTGAGTATGCAACCACAAGAGGGGGGTGAATTGTGGTGTCTGATTTTCGCGTTGTAAATAACAAACACCCTCACAGAGGTTATTCTCAGATGACAAACCCCCTAGTGACTTGTTTGCAGGGGGTGTTCTCAAATATTGCAAATGCGAAAATCACCAAGATAAATGCGGAAAATAAAGCACACATACAATTTTTACGTGGAAAACACCTCTAGCCCAACTGAGGTGTGAAAAAACCACGACCTACCTCGTGTAGGATTTAACCACTTTCACTAACGGGCTTCACACGTTACAAATGTAACCCACCTTGTTACAACTTGCAACCACGTAACCTTCTTTTCTAAGAAAGGTTACACCACGTCCAAATCTCACCAAATTGGACACGTCCAAAGTCCACACGACTGAGGACCACTCACTCACTTTTCTGATCCAAGATCAGGGTTACAAAACACCTTACGGGGGTGCTTCTGATTTAAGCAAATGTAAGGTACAATGAGGTCCTAGTATGCCAATATCTTGAAAGCTCAGTTTAAACACAACTTGTCTCGGTTTTTCTTTTCTCAAGCGTAACTCGAAAAAATTCTTCTCACTAGAAAACCACTTTTGAAATTTTCCCTTTTTTGCGTATGTTGTGTATGTTTCTCGTCTTTTCTCATCTATCCAAATGGGAGTGAAATGCTGAGATTTTAAACACAAAATCCAACGTCAAAAACAAGGAGAGGTGAAAGAATCAGCTAAGTAGGGAAAACGATTTTCAAGCAAGAAATACTCCGCAACGGCTAGTGATAAATTTTTCCCAAAATATAAGGGATTTGTTATCTTAAGAGATAACCCTTATCTTCCCATAGCCGTGAAGAAGATTCAAATGACAACCAAAAATCTTCAACTTTTGAAATTTTATCATATCCGAAAATATAGGCAAAGGGAATCTTTTAGTTTTGGCAATTCTCCCAAAACCTATTTTCGCAAATCTCCCATAATATTTTCAAGAAATATCCTTTTCAGAAAAATAGCAATCTTGGAATTTAAAGAAAGTATTCTGGAGATCTTGGCCAACCGAAATGAATTTTCAAATATAACCGGGTATGGTCACTTCAGTTCAGAAACACCCTAAGCACCCTGTTTGCAGGGTTGTTCGCAACTGGTGTTCTGAAGCACTTAGCACAAATACCGATTCAAGAGGTGTTTAAAATGACGTTTTTAATATTGGCATATTAACAAGAGTCTAAATAAATAAAACCTATATACCCAAGACTTCTTGTTTTGAACCAGTCATCTTGTCCAAGATTTGTAGAGGTGCTGTGAACACCAAGGCCACCTTGTTTGCTGGGGTTGTTCTTTGCATTGCTAAAGTTCAGGAACATCCCTTACAATCAACTGTCAAGGTGGTGTTCTTGACTTAATATAGAATCACCAAGTAAAACCTGTTTTGAAGACTTGTTCTCACATGTAGCAAACCAGTTAATACAATAAAGATCACAAACACCAGTTAAGCCTGTTTGGAGATCGTGTTTGGAGCAACATTACTTGGACAAATTTTTACACTTGGATTTGTCATCATCAAAACTAAATATAATAACTCAACACATTTCAACGCCAAAAATATACAATCTAACGAATAAAAGCTAATCACTTCAATTTGAAAGCCGTAAAAAAAAATCTGGAATTGTAAAACAGGAGAGAAATTCGAATGAAAATGAACAAAAAATTAGCCCTAAAACCTATCCAAAAGCATAGTTAAACCTACCCAAAAACCCATCTTCCTTTCATTCTTCTGTTACTCCAATTTAAAGGCCCTCAACTTACTAACAACCATTTAATTTATAGGTGATTGGATGGGGGTGATTAAGGTGATAGTGATGGTAGGAATTGTGCAGATGCTAGGCGCCAATTTGGTGCTATAGGCGCACGGTGATGATGATGCGGAATGGTGCCATGGTGTGATGGTGCGGATGATGGTGGAAGTCAAAGGCAAGAGAAATGGAGGAGTTGAGTGTGGTTAGTGAAATCAGGGAGAAGGGAGAAAATAAAGAGGAGAACAAGAGAAAGATGGGGGAACTGATGGAGTTTGGGGTTTATTTTCCTTTTTCCATTTCTTTTCTTTTTGTCTTATTTTAGCTGCTGCATCTAGGGAGATAAGAGGTCGGGTTTTGAGTTGCCATTTGGTTGAAAGGGAAATGTGCCATTGCCTCCTTCCATCATCTTTTTGCTCTTTTTGTTTTCGAATTTTTCATAATCTACAAAATAGAACAAGTTCAATTAATAATCCAACACTAATAATTATTCTGATCTAAATTAGGCCCCAAAGTATTGAAAAAAAATCCTATTTTTGCTAACGTCAAAGATTGAATTATCTTGAATTATTATTAGTTAAAGCCTAGCAACTAGTGTCTGCAGCATCAAAGTAAACAATTGAACCCTCGAAAGACCCAAATGACAAAAAAAAGTCGAACAATTCCATTGTCTATTAGCATAAGGTAAAATTAAACAAAATATAAATCAAGGACCAAGGAACACTGACGTAATACTTGAAAGATAAGGGAATCAATTATGACCTATCTAACTCTCTAGAATGAAAATAGTATACAAAATTGGAGAGGAATGAAGACAATGGCCCTATCCCTGCCTCCAATCAAAATAAGAGCAAGAAGCCCAAGTGATAGGTTAAGCCATAACTCAAAATAAGCCATAATAATCGAATTATTCTCCACTGGCTACTAATACACAACCAAACACAAGCCTAGAAGGACAAAAGCAAGTAGGAAAGGCAAAGAGTTCATTAATAGAGCTGCTAATCTTCATCTCAGACATCCTAGAGCAACACCCAAAATCACAAAACAGAACAACAACACTTGAAACTCAAACCCAGAGAACATATCATCAACGGAAGAAGAAGACAAGTAAGACATGGACATCCTTACTCAGCAAAGCTCAACTCATGCATTCATCTATGGATTTTCCACCCAAACCAAAATGCAACAACTCTACGATTTAACATAAAATCAACAATTAATCCAAGACTAATCGTTAATAGCAACACAAGGAAAATAAACTAAAAATAAACTCTGAAATCTATCCAAAACTAGAATTTGCTCTACCTAAAAACCTAGCATCCTTTCCTTCTTCGCTGCTACTCCTATTTAAAGGCTCTCAAATTCATTAATAGCCATTTGATTCGCAGGCAATTCGACAGTGGTGGTTAAGATAATGGTGATGGCGTGCCCAACGGAGATGATGAGCACCAATTAGGTGTTAAGCGCGCATAGTGATGATGATGGAGAATGGTGTGATAGTGCTAATGATGGTGGATGTCGAAGACAGGAGAAATGGAGGAGTTGAGTGTGGTTGGTGAAATAAGGGAGAAGAGTGAAAACAAAGGGGGGGCACGAGGGAGAGATGGGGGGACTGATGGAGATTGGGGATTATTTTCCTTTTTTCTTTTCTTTTCTTTTTGTCTCATTTTAGCTACACCTGCTTCAGGAGAGATGAAAGGCTAAGCTTTCAGTAGCCTTTGGGTTGAAGGGGAAAAGAGCCATTGCCTCTTCTTTTTCATCTTTCTGTTCCTTTTTAAAAAAATTTTCATGATCTACAAAATAAAATAACTTCAAGTAATAATCTAATATGATAATTATTATAACCTAATTAGGAGTAAAAGTATTGTAAAAATATCATATTTTTTGTGCAAACAATGACATAAGCCTACTCTTCTTGATCATCACTCACTAGTTTCCTCGAAAAAAAGTGTCAATTTTTTTTTTTCATAAAGTAATTCGAGTACATAAGGTCTTAGGGCAATAATGATTGATATTGCATTGTCTTTAATTTGCTGTTTTTCTATAAGTTTTCAAGTGAAAAAAATAGACACATGTATGTCTACTGCTAATTTAAAAAATGACATTTTCATCCTCTTTGTTAGCATAGGTTAACCAGGTAACTCATGTTTAAGGACAACCCTAAACATCCTAGGGAAAAAGAGTCCATTTTCTTGTAACAAGGGTAAATACGACACAATTACCATCTTACCTCCCATTTAACCACCCTATAGTTAAACTCCTACCAAGCCATCAACCCCTAAGCAAGTAAGCCATGAGATTACTCCATATATGTCACATTACATGAAATCCTTTCCTTTTCTTTTAAAGGATCACACCTTTATCCCTTAAAGGTTGCATCTACGAAGCTACTGTTTCTATCATCGATTGTTTCCTTCTAATCCTAATTTGGGCATCGAAGGTATTTTCTTGAGGGCGTCGTCCATGTGAAGGTCGAACTAGGTGCATGTAATGAGCATCTTAGTCATCCGCCATCGACCATGACTATTCATGGTTTTCAATGTAAAAATATTAGCTAAAAGGAAATAATATATCACTGTAGCACTTGAGGGTCATCTTCATGAGGACAGGTATAAAATTAAGTCATAAATGATAATTAAACTAAGTAATTTTTACTAACACCAAAGATTAAATTATTTAGAATTATTGTCAACTAAAACCTAGTAACTAGTTGGTTGTGTTGATCAAAGTAAACAATTGAACCCTCGAAAGGCCCAAATGACACAATAAAATCGGCAAACCCAAACAAAAAGTATAATAGTACCATCATCTATTGGCATAAGGCAAAATTAAACAAAATATAAATTAAGGACCAAGAATGCAGAGGCATTATTTAAACGATAAGGGAATCAATTATGACGTACCTAACTGTCTCGAATGAAAATAGTACACAAAAATAAAGAGGAGAGAAGACAATGGCCTAATGCCTCCCTCCAATCAAATTAAGAGCAAGAAACCAAAGTGATATGTCACGCAATAACTAACAATAAACCATAATAACCAAATTCTTCTCTATTGGCTACTAGTAGATAACCAAACACAAGCCCAGAAGAACAAAAACAAGATGGAAGACGAATAGTTGGTCAGTTAGGGAGGAGGAAATAGGGTGCCCTAGCTAATAAGCTCAAACCAACTCCATTTATAAAGCTCTTAATCTTCATCTCAGACAACTTAGAGCAACACCCAAAATCACAAAACAGAACAATGGCACATGAAACTCAAACAAATCATCAATTGATGAAGAAGATGATGAGCAAGACATGGATATCCTTACTCAAAAAAGCTCAGCCCAAGCATTCATCTATGGCATTTCCACCAACACCAAAATGTAATAACTCTACAGTTAAACTCAAGTAAGCAATCAATGTAAGACTAATCGAAACTTAGTGTAAGTGACACTTTCAAAACAGAATGCTGAAGGCCATAGTGCAAAATAAGAAATAGGGGATGAGGAAACCTTAGAGTTGATCAAATCAGACCAACATTGGAACTTTGATTAAACATTTCAATACCAAAATCAAGAATCTAGCAAAACAAAAGTTGATCCCATCAATTTCGAAGCAGTCAAAACAAATCCAGAATAACAAAACAGGAAAGAAATATGAATGAAAATAAACAAAAATAAAATAAAACCTAAAATCAATTAAAAACTAGAGTTAAATCTGCCTAGAAACCTAGCTTCCTTTCCTTCTTCATTGCTGCTCCAATTTAAAGGCCTAAAAACCTAGCTTCCTTTCCTTCTTCGTTGCTGCTCCAATTTAAAGGCCTCCAAATTTCTCATTGGTCATTTGATTTGCAGGTGATTTGATGTTGGTGATTAAGATGATGGTGATGGCATGGCTTGTGGAGATTATGGGCACCAATTAGGTGCTATGGGGGCAAGGTGATGACGATGGGGAATGGTATGATAATGCGGATGGTGGTGGAAGTCGAGGACAAAAGAAATGAAAGAGTTGAGTATGGCTGGTAAAATCATGGGAAAGAAAGAAAATAAGGGGGGAGCAAGAGAGAGAGATGGGGGGATTGATATAGTTTGGGGTTTATTTTCCTTTTTTCTCTTCTTTTCATTTTGTCTTATTTTAGCTATAAGTGCATCAGGGGAGACGAAAGGCTAAGTTTTGTGCTGCCTTTAAGTTGAAACGGGAAAAAAGGCATTGCTTTCGCGTTTCATCTTATTGTTCTTTTTTTTCTTTGAATTTTTCATGGTCTAAAAAATAAAACAAATTTAATTAATCATCTAACAATAATAATTATAATAAGCTAAATTAGGCATAAAAGTATTGCAAAAATATCATATTTTTGGTGAAAACAGTGACATAAGCCTACTCTTATACATCACCACTCACAAGTTTCTAAGAAAAAAAGTATCAATCCTTTTCCCCGTAAAGTCATTCGAGTACATCAATTCTGCAACAAACAAGTATTGATATTGGATTGCTTTTATGTTATTTTTTTTCCCTCACCTTTTCAAGTGAAAAACATAGACACATGTATGCCTACTACTAATATAAAACATGGCATTTTCATCACCCGCATTAGAATAAGTTAATCACGCAACTCAGATTTGACCAAAACCGAAAATTGCTGGGGTAAAAGAGTCCACTTCCTTCTAACTAGCGCAAATGCAACATAATTACCAGCTTACTTGTCATTTACTGTCCTTATATTTATGTACCTACCAGGCCATCGGCCCCCAAGCAAGTAAGTCATGAGATTACTGCATGTCCATCACATTACATGGAATCCTTTTCTTCTCTTTCAAAGGATCACACCTTTACCACTTAAAGGTTGCGTCTGTAAAGTTACTATTTCCATCATCAATTGTTTCCTTCTATTCCTGATTTGCACATCAGAGGGATTTTCTTAAGGGTATCGTCCTTCTGAAGGTCAAACTACGTGCACATAATGAGCGCCTTAGTCAGCCTCCAACGACTATGACTATTCATGGGTTTTAGTGTAAAAATATTAGTTACAAGCATACAGCATAAGGTATTACATGATCAAAGTAAGCAGTTGAACCCTTAAAAGGCCCAAATGACATAATAAAATCAGTAAACCCAAACTAAAAGTATAAAATTTCCATTGTCTATTAGCATAAGGTAAAATTTAACAAACTATAAATTAAGGACCAAGGAACACAGAAGCAATACTTAAATGATGAGGGAATCACCTATGACCTACCTAACTCTCTAGTTTGAAAATGGTATACGAAGGTAAAGAGGAACGAAGACAATGGCATAATGCCTGCCTTGAATAAAATTTAAAGCAAGAAACCAATGTGATAAGTCAACTATAGCTCAAAATAAGCCATAATAACTGATTTCTTCTCTATTGGCTACTACTGCACTATTAAACACAAGCCCATAAAAAGAAAACCAAGAAGAAATGATAAAGAGTTGTTCAGTTGGGGAGGATGAAACAAGGCATCTTGGCTAATAAACTTATCCCAGCTCCATTAATGAAGCTCTCAATCTTCATCTCAGACAACTTAGAGCAACACTCTCAATCACAAAATAGAGTAATAGCACTTGAAACTCAAACAGATCATCAACTGAAGAAGAAAAAGATGAGACAGACACGGATATCCTTACTCAACAAAGCTCCGCCAAAGCATTCATCTACAACATTTTCACTAGTACCAAAATGCAACAACTCTACAACTGAACTCAAATAAATCATTAATCCAAGACTAATAGAAACTCAGTTACAAGCATTACGACATTCTCAAAATAGAATGCTCAAGAGCATAGTCCAAAATAAGAAATAGGGGATTAGGAAATCTTGGAATTGATCAAATCAGATAGACATCAGAACCTTAATTGAACATTTGAATGCCAAAAATCAATAATATAATGAAATAAAAGTTGATCACATCAATTTCAAAGCAATAAAAACCAATCCAAAATTACACAACAGAAAAGAAATTCAAATGAAAATAAACTAGACATAAACCCTAAAATCTATCCAAAACTAGAATGACATCTTCCTAAAAACCCTATCTTCCTTTCATTCTTCTATTGCTCCACTTTAAGGGCCCTTACATTCATCAATGGCCATTCGATGTATAGGTGATTGCACGGTGGTGATTAAGATGGTGGTGATGGTGTGACTCGTGGAGATGATGGGCACCAATTTGGTGCTATTACCAAATAGTCATGACTATGGGGAATGCTGTGATGGTGCAGATGATGGTGGAAGTTGATGACCAAAGAAATAGAGGACTTGACTATAGCTGGTGAAATCAGAAACAATAGAGAAAATAAAGGAGGGAGCACAAGAGAATGATAAGGGGGACTGATGGAGTTTGGGGTTTATTTTCCATTTTTCATTTCTTTCCTTTTTGCCTTTTTTCAGCTGCACCAACATCAAGGGAAACGAAAGGCCAAGTTTTAGGCTGCCTTTTGGTTAAAAGGGAAATGTGTCATTGCTTCCTTCTTTCATCTTTTTGTTCTTTTTGTTTTTGAATTTTTTATGATCTACAAAATAAAACAAATTCAATTAATAATCTAACAATAATAATTATTATAACATAAATTTGATGTAAAAATATCATAAAAATATTAAATTTTTGGTGCAAACAATGACATAAGCCTACCCTTATGGATGATCACTCACTAGTTTCTCCGAAGAAGAGTATCAATCTTTAGTTTAACTTTTTCCCTCACCCTTTCAAGTGAAAAAATTAGACACATATATGTCTTCTACTAATTGAAAACATGACATTTTCATCCTCTGCATTAGCATAAGTTAATTAGGTAACTTATATTTAAGCAAAACCCTAAGCTTCCTAGCGAAAAAGGGTCCACTTCCTTGTTGCTAGGGCAAATAGAGCACCAATTACAATCTTACCTCTTATTTATTATCCCTATATTTACACACCTACCAAGCCATCAGTCCCTAAGCAAGTAAGTTATGTGATTACTATATGTCTATCACATTACGTTGTATCCATTCGCGCTCTTTTAGATGAGCACACCTTTATCCCCTCAAAGTTGCATCCACAAAGTTACTGTTTTCATCATAAATCTTTTCCTTCTGATTCTAATATGCACACCAGAGGGATTTTCTTAAGAGAATTGTCTTTGTAAAGGTCGAACTCGGTGTACATAATGAGCCACTTAGTCATTCGCCAGTGACCATGACTATTCATGGTTTTTAATGTAAAAATATTAGCTGTAAGCATACAGCATATCATTACAGCAGTTAAGGCCCATCTCCTCAGGGAAGGGGATAGAATTAAGTCACAACAGATAATTAAACTAAGTTTTTGCTAACGTCAAAGATTAAATTATCTAGAATTATTATCAATTAAAACCTAGTGACGAGTTGTTTAGATGATCAAAGTAAGCAATTGAACCCTTAAAAGTCCCAAGTGACAAAATAAAATTAGTAAACCCAAACTAAAAATCTAATATTCCATTGTCTATTAGCATAAGCCAAAATTAAAATAAATATAAATTAAAGACCAAGGAACACATAAGCAATACTTAAATGATAAGCGAATCAATTATGACTTACACAACTCTCTAGAATGAAAATAGTATGAAAAAAATGGGGAGCGAAGACAACGGTGCATTACCTACCTCCCATCAAATGAAGAGTGAGAAACCAAAGACATAAGTTAACCCATAACTAAAAATAAGCCATAATAACTAAATTCTTCTCCACTGGCTGCAAACACAAGCCCAAAAAAACAAATCAAGGAGCAACGACAAAGAGTTGGCCAGATGGGGAAGAAGAAACTGGGCGTGGCTAATAAGCTTAACACAGCTCCAATAATGGAGCTCTCAATCTTCATCTCACACAACCTAGAGCAACACCCAAAATCACAAAGTAGAACGACAACACTTGAAATTCAAACCCAGAAAATAGATCATCAACTGAAGAAGAAGAGCAAGACATAGATATCCTTACTAAACAAAGCTCAGCCCAAGCATTTATCTATGGCATTTCCACTAATACTAGATTGCAACAACTCTAAAATTTAAAAAAATTAACAATTAATTCGAAACTAATCGCAACTTTGGTGCAACCTTTGTGACATTTTCAAAACAGAATGCTCAAGAACATAGTGCAAAATAAGAAATAGGGGATAAGCACACCATACAATTGATCAAATCAGACCAATGTTGGAACTATGATTGAACATTTTAATGCCAAAAATCAACAATTTAACAAAACAAAAGCTGATCACATCAATTTTGAAGCAGTAAAAACAAATCTAGAATTGCAAAACAATAGAGAAATTTGATTGAGAATAAACAAAAAATAAACCCCAAAATCTATCCAATACTAGAATCACATCTACCTAAAAACCCAGCTTTCTTTCCTTCTTCGCGGCTACTCCAATTTAAAGGCCCTCAAACTTGTTAATGGCCATTCGAATTGTAGGCGATTGGATGGTGGGGATTAAGATGATGGTGATGGCGTGGCTTGTGGAGATGAAAGGCAACAATCGTGCACTATACGCGCACGGTGAAGATGATGGGGAGTGGTCTGATGATGTGATGGTGTTGACGATGGTATAGGTTGAAGGTAAAAGCAATGGAGGAGTTGAGTATGGTGGAGAATTGAGGGAGAAGAGCGAAAATAAAGGAGGGTAGAACGAGAGAGGGGTGGGGGGCCTGATCAAGTTTGGCGTTTATTTTCCTTTTTTATTTTCTTTTCTTTTTTTTTCAGCTGCACCTGCATCAAGGGAAATGAAATGCCATGTTTTGGGCAGCCTTTTGGTTCAAGGAGAAAAGAGCCATTGCCTCTTTCTTTCATCTTTTTGATCACTTTTTTAACTTTTCATGATCTATAAAATAAATTAAATTCAAATAATAATCTAAAAATAATAATTATTATGACCTAAATTAGGCATAAGAGTACTGTAAAAATATCATATTTTCGGTGCAAACAATGTCATAAGCCTACTCTTCTAGATCATCACTCATTACTTTCTAGGAATTAAAGTATCAATCCTTTTTTTCATAAAGTCCTTCGAGTGTATAAGTTCCTTAACAAACAAATATTGACATTGGATTGTCTTTATTTTCTTTTTTTGCCTCACCTTTTCAAGTGAAAAAAATAGACACATGTATGTCTTCTACTAATTTAAAACATGACATTTGCATCATCCACATTAGGATAAGTCACTCACATAACTCATATTTGATCAAAACCCTAAACTTCATGGGCCAAAGAGTCCACGACCTAGGGTAAATACAGCACAATTACCACTTGTCATTTCGTATCCCTATATTTACATAGCTACCAAGCCATCAATCCCCAAGCAAGTAAGCCATGAGATTACTGAAAGTCTATCACATTATATGGAATCCTATCCTTCTCCTTCAAAGGATCACACCTTTATCCCTTAAAGTTTGCATCTACGAAGTTACTGTTTCCATCACCAATCGTTTCCTTCTGATCCCAATTTGCATGTCGAAGGGATTTTCTGGAGGGTATCGTCTTTCTGAAGGTCGAACTGGGTGCACATAATGAATGCCTTGGTCGTCCCCCAATGACCATGACTATTTTTGCTAATGTCAAAGATTAAATTAAACTAAGTTATTTTTACTAATGTCAAAGCTTACATTATCCAGAATTATTGTCAATTACAACCTAGAGACTACTTGTTCACATGATCAAAGTAAATAATTGAACCCTTGAAAGGCCTAAATGACACAATAAAATCAGTGAACCCAAATAAAAGTATAATAATTCCATTATATATTAGCATAAGGTAAAATTAAACAAACTATAAATTAAGGATCGAGGAACACAGAAGCAATACTTAAATGGTAAAGGAATCAATTATGACCTACCTAACTCTCCAATTTGAAAATAGTATACAAACATAAAGAGGAATGAGGCAAAGGCTTAATGCTTGCCTCCAATCAACTTAAGAGCAAGAAACCAAAGCAATAAGTCAACTATAACCCAAAATAAGCCATAATAACCTATTTCTTCTCTGTTGGCTACTAATACATAACCAAACATAAGCCCAAAAAAAGAAAAGCAAGAAGGAAAGATAAAGAGTTGGTCAGTTAGGGAGGAAGAAACATGGTGTCCTAGATAATAAGCTAAATCCAGCTCCATTAATGAAGCTCTCAATCTTCATCTCAGACAATCTAGAGCAAAACCTAGAATCACAAAACAGAACAATATATACTACTTGACACTCAACCATATCAGCAGCTGAAGAAGAAAAAGATGAGACAGACATAGATATTCTTACTCAGCAAAGCTTAGCCCAAGCATTCATCTACGATAGTTCCACCAACACTAAAATGCAATAACTCTACAATTGAACTCAAATCAATCACTAATCCAAGACTAACCAAAATGTAATTGCTAGCACTGTGGCATTTTCAAAATAGAATGCTCAAGGACATAGTACAAAATAGGAAACAGGGGATTAGGAAATCTTAGAATTGATCAAATTCGACCGACATCAGAACCTTGATTGAACATTTGAATATCTAAAATCAACAATCTATTGAAAGAAAAGCTAATCACATCTACTTGGAAGCTGTAAAAACAAATCAAAAACTGCAAAACAGGAGAGAAGTTCCAGCAAAAATGAACTGCACATAAACCCCAAAATCTATCCAAAACTAGAATTAAACCCACCTAAAAACCTAGCTTCCTTTCATTCTTCTACTGCTCCACTTTAAAGGCCCAAAAACTCGTCAATGATCATTCAATTTACAGGTGATTGCATGGTGGTGAATAAGATGATAGTGATGATATGGCTTGTGAAGATGATGGGCACCAATTTGGTGCTTATCGGAACACGTTCATCACTATGGGGAATGGTGTGATGTTGCGGATGATGGTGGAAGTCGATGACAGAAGAAATGGAGGAGTTTAGTGGGCTGGTGAAATCAAGGAAAAGAGAGAAAATAAAGGGGGGGCACACGGATAATGACAGGGGGGCTGGTGGAGTTTGGGGATGATTATCCTCTTTTCATTTCTTTTCTTTTTGCCTTATTTCTGCTGCACCTACATTAAGGAAGACAAAAGGCCAAGTTTTGAGCTACCATTTAGTTGTAAGGGAAATGTGCCATTGCTTCCATCTGTCATCTTTTTGTTGTTTTTGTTTTCGATTTTTCATGATCTACAGAATAAAATAATGTCAACTAATAATCTAACAATAATAATTATTACGACATAAATTAAGTGCAAAACTATTATAAAAATATCATACTTTTGGTGAAAACAATGACATAATCCTAGTCTCCTAGATCGTCACTCACTAGTAATTTAAAACATGACATTTTCATCGTCCGCATTACCATAAGTTAATTACGTAACTCATACCTGAGCCATAAAGTCATTCAAGTGCATAAGTTACTTAGCCAACAAATATTATATTGGATTGTCTTTATTTTACCTTTTTCCCTCACTTTTTTAAGTGAAAAAAATAGACACATATATGTCTATACGAATTTAAAACATGACATTTTCATCATCTACATTACCATAAATTAATTACGCAACTCATACCTAAGCAAAACCCTAAACTTCCTGTGGCAAAAGGGTCAAAACTTCCTTGTAAGTAGGATAAATATAGCACAAGTACCATCTTACCCCTCATTTATTATCCCTATATGTACACACCTACCAAGCCACAACTCCCCAACAAGTCAGTTATGAGATTACTACATGTCCATCCCATTAAATGGAATCTTTGCCTTCCCTTTCAGAGGATCGCACCTTTGTCACTTAGAGGTCGCATCTACAAGGTCACTGTTTCAATCATCAATCTTTTCCTTCTAATGCTAATTTGCATGTCGGAAGGATTTTCTTGAGGGTATTGTCTTTGAGAAGGTCGAACAAGGCGCACATCTTGACGCTCCTAGTCATCCGCCAGTGACCAGGACCATTCATGGTTTTTAATGAAAAAATATTAGTTGCTAGCATACAAGGTATCGTTGTAGCACTTAGGAGTCATCTCCTCAAGGACGGGGATAAAATAAAGTCACAAAAGATAATTAAACTAAGTTATTTTTGCTAACATTAACGATTAAATTATCTAGAATTATTATTAATTACAACCTAGAGACTACTTCTGTACATGATCAAAGTAAACAACTGAACCCTTAAAAGGCCTAGATGACATAACAAAATCAGTAAACCCAAACTAAAAGTATAATAATTTCATTATCTATTAGCATAAGGCAAAATTAAATAAACTCTAAACTAAGGACCATGGACACAGAAGCAATACTTAACTGATAAGTGAATCAATTGTGAACGACCTAACTCTATAGTTTGAAATAGTATACAAAAATAAAGAGGAATGAAGACAATGGCTTCATGCCAGCATCCAATCAAATTAAGAGTAAGAAACCAAAGTGATAAGTCAACCACTAATACATAACCAAACACAGACCTAGAAAAAAAAAAGCAAGAAGTAAAGATAAAGAGTTGGCCAGGTGGGGAGGAAGAAACAGGCGTCCTGGCTAATAAGCTTAACCCAACTCCATTAACGAAGCCCTTAATCTTCATCTCAGATAACCTACAACAAGACCCAAATCACAAAATAGAGCAATAGCATTTGAAACTCAAATAGATCATTAACTGAAGAAGAAGAAGATGAGACAGACATAGACATGCTTACTCAAAAAACCTCAACCCAAGCATTCATATACGGCATTTCCACCAACACCAAAATGCAACAACTCTACAATTGAACTCAAATCAATCATTAATCAAAGACTAATCAAAACTTAGTTGTAAGCATTACGACATTTTCAAAATAGAATGCTCATGAACATCGTGCAAAATAAGAAACATGGGATTAGGAAATCTTGGAATTGATTAAATCAGACCAACATCAGAACCTTGATTGAACCTTTGAATACTAAAAATCAATAATTAAACGAAACAAAAGTTGATCATATCAACTTGGAAGCTGTAAAAACAAATCCAGAATTGCAAAACAGGGGAGAAATTCAAATGAAAATGAACTAGAAACAAACCCTAAAATCTATCCAAAACTAGAATTAAATCTATCTCAAAACCTGCCCACCTCTCATTCTTCTACTGCTCCACTTTAAAGGCCCTTAAACTATTCAATCATCACTCAATTTACAAGTGACTGCACTGTGGTGATTAAGATGATGGTGATGGCGTGGCTTGTGGAGATGATTGGCACCAATTTGGTGCTATAGGTGCATGGTCATGACTATGGGGAATCGTGTGATCATGCGGATGATGGTAGAATTTGATGACAAAAGAAATGGAGGAGTTGAGTGTGGCTGGTGGAATCAGGGAGAATGGAGAAAATAAACGGTGGAGCTCGAGAGAATGATAAGGGGGACTGATGGCATTTGTGGTTTATTATCCTTTTTTCATTTCTTTTCTTTTTGCCTTATTTCTGCTGCACCTGCATCAAGGGAGACAAAAAGCCATGTTTTGGGCTGCCTTTTGGTTGAAAGGGCAATGTGCCATTGCTTCCTTCTTTAATCTTTTTGTTCTTTTTGTTTTCAAATTTTCATGATCTACAAAAAAAATAAAAAAATAATGGGTCCCCTTCCTTCTAACTGGGGTAAGTACTCATTTATTATCCCTATATTTGTAAAACCTACCAAGCCGTCAATCTCTAAGCAAGTAAGTTAAGAGATTAGTACATATCCATCACATTAAATGGAATCCGTGCCTTCCCTTTCAGAGGATCGTACCTTTGTTACTTAAAGATCGCATCCACGAGGTTACTGTTTCGATCATCAATCTTTTCCTTCTAATTCTAATTTGCGTGTAGGAGGGATTTTCTTAAGGGTATTGTCTTTAAGAAGGTTGAAACAAGGCGCACATATTGACGGCCATAGTCATCCGCTAGTGACCAGGGCCATTCATGGTTATTAATGTAAAAACATTAGTTGCTAGCATACGGGGTATCGCTGTAGCACTTGAGGGTCATCTCCTCAAGGTCGGGGGTAAAATAAAGTAACAGAAGATAATTAAACTAACTTATTTTTGCTAACATTAAAGATTAAATTGTCCAGAATTATTGTCAATTACAACCTAGAGACTACTTGCGTACATGATCAAAGTAAACAAATGAACCCTTAAAAGTCCTAAATTACATAATAAAATCAGTAAACCCAAACTAAAAGTATAATAATTTCATTATCTACTAGCATAAGGCAAAATTAAATGAACTCTAAACTGTAACGCCCAAATGTACATAAATTACTGGTTGCAATTCTTTCATTAATTTCCCCAAATAGAAATGATAACCCAAATAATTAGGCGTTACCGCCATCCAATAAGGACAAGGCTTTGCTTGTACATGACAAATTTATCCATAATAATTAATATTTACCATCAAAGACATTTACACCATCACAACCCATCAAATCATTTGGATAAATATAGAAATTATTCTAACAACAAAACCATTCAAACATCTCAAGGATTACACCAAAACATAGAATTGCTATACAATATACAGTCTTATCACCAAAATATATCATAATACGGTGTTATAAACATCTCAACGATAATACACCACCATTTCATATAGACTTTCCGGCTCACTTATCATCTTCAGCCGTCCTGTCCCTCTAAGGGCGATTCACTGAACACTTTCCTAAAACAAACATGAAAATATTTCGAACTGTGAGCCGAAGCTCAATACATGCATTCCTGTATTGTTAAACATTCATGAAAAATTGGTTGGGCCCATATTCTAATTCATTTTTAATTAAAAACAGAGAATGAGATAAATATGAAACTGCATTGTCAATTATTATCTGAGAGTGAACCTCTGGTAACTGTTACGATCTGAAGATAGGTGTACACCTGTCAAGCCGATAGGGACCTGGCCTGAAGTCACGCCGGTAACTGAAGGGTTATGCTCTATAATTGATAACTGATAGGGTCATTAATTATGTGATAAATCACTGATCAAAATGATTTATTGATGCACTTACCAAAACATTATAATTTTGATAAATACGTGCGGATTTCTAAAGATACAGGCAATGAACGTACCTGAAATTTTTAAATGTAAGCTCACTGAATAATATTATGCACAAAAGTGGAAAGAATGATAGATTAGGCCCTGATTCTGCACAAAATTATCGTTGTAGAAACGTACGGTTAGCAAAAATATTTATTTCAAGCTAATAATTTAGTAGAAGAAAAGTAAAGGTACAATAGAGGTTTGGAAAGAATGACTCATAACTTAATCATCTAGCCTCTGATTAAGACTCAAAATCCTAATATTGAAAGCTTAGGAAGTCCTAAAAATCTTTCAATCGGAACACCAAGCTTGATTCTCACAATAGAATTCCCAAAATGAGGCTAGAACACAAGCATATTAGTTTTGGCCTATGCTGCAAAATTTTGGTAAAACAACCATAACTTTTTCCACAGACCTCGGATTAAGGAGATTTAAAATGCATTTGAAAGCTAACACACGAAACTATCTACCAAAAAACAATCATAATTTTTCAATGGCCCAATCATTGCTAGTTTAATCATGAACTCTATCCTATTTTCCTAAAATTTCTCAGCCTCACTGTTTTGACTTTTTCCTCTGTTTTTTACACAAATTCTCAACTTAAACCATTCCTTAAAAACATATAAATAGGATTTGGTAATCCCAACATCATACAAAATTACTACACTCAAATTCAATTTATAATCGTATCTAATAAAGATCATTTTTCAATCTAATACACACATAAACCAAGCTTAAAGTTAGTTTAATCCAAACCTTACTTTACTTACCAAAACCCTAGTTCATGGCCAACTTGGACTCACTCCAAATCATTTGAAATCACCAAAAATATCATCATAAACATCAATAGATTAGAAGATGACCAAATTAATGACAAAACAATCAAAATCCAACACTTTAACATCAAGCTTGCATGATTAACACCAACCCTAACCCTAGCATGATCCAACCTCAACTCCACCATGATTAATATCAAAATAAGTCTTATTTCTTATCAAAACATCATGATCAAAGATCATAAACATCAAAACAAGAATCAACACTAAAATAAAAGGCAAAATCAACAAAGTTAAGCTTCAAGATTGCTCACTTTGATTGAGAATAACTAGAGATTGAGATGAGGTTTAGTGGTCTTGATGATGATGGATGGTACCTTGAGGTATTAAGATGTTGGGGGGGTCAGAGATCACCAAAGCTAGGCAGAAAAGTGGGTGAAAATCAGCCATAACAGTGATGCCTGCTGCTACCATAGGGAGGGGAGAGAAAGAGGACAGAGAATATGAAGTTTTGGATTGAATTGTTTTTTTGTTGACTAATCTACTCTTTGGCTGAGTTTTAACTTATAAAGCCACCTTTTTTAAGTTAACCATGGTTAAGTTTAACATGGTAATTAGTTAGATTAATACGTAACTTGTTAGGCTTCAAACCGGCTGAAATAAGTTAGGTTCAGGAATAAAACGCTTCGTAACCATAATATTTTTACGAAACTCAAAATTGAAGTTTTGTAATGTTATGGAAAGCAAAATAAATTACTTAGATTAAACTTGTTAGGGCCTACTATCAATTCTTCCTAGGTTTTCGTTAATCAATTAAATAAACAAATAAAATTGGAATTGCCAAATGAGGGCCCAAATAAATTTTTGGCCCACCGGGGTGAATAATATGATAATCAATTATGAGAAAAAAATCATGAACATGAGGTAATTAAATAAACAAATATAATTAAATAATTTTAGGGTTGGGCTATTACAGCCTTTTCCTCTTAAAGAATTTCACCCTCAAAACTTATGACTTTTCCATGTAATACAAGATTACCTCAAATAATTGTGGATATTTGGCTTTCATTTCCTCTTCAGTCTCCCAAGTAACTTCTTGGGAGGTATAATTTGACCAGGGCACTTTGAGTAGAGGTATCTGCTTACAGGCAACTGCTTAATTCGGCGATCTAGTATTTAGATTGGTTGCTCTTCATATACTAAATCTGCAGTGATTTCAATAGGTTCAGATACAATGGCGTGGTTTGGATCTGGGGTATACTTTCTAAGCTGAGAGACGTGAAACACGTTATGCACGTGTTCTAGTTCTACCAGTAGATCCAGATGATAAGCTGCAGGATTCAATTTTTCAATGATTTCATATGGTCCAATATATCTTGGACTCAATTTGCCTCATACCCCGAACCGTTTGATACCCTTAGTTAGCAATACCCTTAGAAAAACGTTGTCGCCAACTTGAAACCCCAAAGGCCTCCTTCTCTTGTCCGCGTAGCTCTTTTGTCAACTCTTGGCAACCTTAATATGCTCTCAAATCCTTCTTATTATTTCCACGGTTTTCTGGATCATTTCAGGGCCTAAAATCAATGGCTCATCCAAATTACTCTAGCACGGTAGGGTTCTACATTTTCTCCCATATAGAGCCTCAAACGGGGCCATTCTGATGGTGGACTTATAGCTACTGTTATAAGAAAACTCCACCAAAGTTAAATCATCTTCTCATTTCCCTTGGAACTCTAATACACAAGCTCTTAACATGTCCTCTAGAATTTGATTCACTCTTTCAGTTTGCCCATCTGTCTCAAGATGATAAGAGCTGCTAAAGTTCAATTTGGTCCCAAAGACCTTTTGAAGTGCTTGTCAAAAATGAGCTTGGAATCTTTGATCCCTATCTGATACTATATCTAAGGGAATTTCGTACAGTCGAACTATCTCTTTAACGTACAACTGGGCTAGCCTTTCAACTCCCGAGGTATCTTTGATTGGCAGAAAATGGGCCGACTTGGTAAGCCAATCGACCATAACCCAGATAGCATTCTTCTTCGAGGCAGAAAGGGGTAAACCCATAACAAAGTCCATTGAGATCAAATCCCGCTTCCAAGTAGCAATTTCTAGGGGTCGCAATTCACCCACGAGACGCTAATGCTCTGCTTTGGCTTTCTAGCAGGTTAGACACTTATCTACATATTCTGCAACCTGCTTTTTCATATTATTCCACCAGAAGTGTTGCCTTAAATCTCTGTGCATCTTAGTGCCTCCTGGATGCACCGAGTAATGAGTATTGGGAGCCTCCTCTAGGATCTGTTTCCTTAATTCTTCATTTTAGGGCACACATAGGCGATTTTGGAATCGCAGGGCGCCATCCTTATGTACTACAAACCCGGGAGACTTTCCTTTCTCTAAATTTTGCTTTATTCTTTGGAGTTCAAGATCAGTTTCTTGGCTCGCTCGAATTTCCTCTACTAAGGAAGGCTATAAATTAAGGGCTGATGATTGAACATGTGCTTGCCCATGGGACACTAGTCAAACTCGCAGGTCCTCAAGTTCGTTCAAGAGACTCAATTGAATAATTACCACAGTATTTGAGCTATGTTGCGCCTTGCTGCTCAGTTCCTGGATGATCTTGTATTTGCACATCATAATCCTTAAGTAGCTCAAGCCAACACCGTTGCCTCAAGTTGAGCTCCTTCTGGGTGAAGATATACTTCAAACTTTGATGATCAATATAAATCTTGCATGGCACTCCATATAAGTAATGTCTCCAAATTTTCAGCGCAATAACTCCAAGTCATGGGTAGGGTAGCTTTTCTCATAGGGCTTAAGTTGTTGAGAGGCATAAGCTACTACCTTATCTTCCTGCATCAGAACACATCCTAATCTGTTCTTTGAAGCATCACTATAAATGGTATACTCCTTACCTTCCATTAGTCGTGTTAGGATTGGAAACGGTAGTTAGTCGCTGCCTTGGCTCTTGAAAAGCTTTATCACACTTTTCAGTCCCCTCAAACTTGTTCGCTTTCTTCGGCAGATTGGTCATGGGTGAAGCTATTTTTGAAAAGTCCTTGACGAACCTTCGGTAATAACTTGCTAAACCCAGAAAGCTTCTAATCTCAGGGATGTTAGTAGGCCTTGACCATTCCATGACTGCCTTCACCCTTTGGGGGTCAACTTTAATTCCCTCTTTTGTAACTACATGTCCCAAGAACACCACTTCTTCCAACCAAAACTCACACTTCTTTAATTTGCCATCAAGTTAGCGCTCCCTTAGTGTTTGCAACACCATCCTCAAATGATCTGCATGTTCATCTCCATCCTTTAAATAAATAAGAATGTCATCTATGAACACCACCATAAATTTGGCTAGGTAGGGTTTGAAAACTCTGTTCATAAGATCCATAAAGACTTCAGGAGCATTGGTGAGGCCAAATGGCATCACTGTAAACTCATAATGACCATACGTAGTTCTAAACGCAGCCTTGGGGATGTCTTCAGATTTAATCCTAAGTTGGTGGTACCCCAACCTCAAAGCAATCTTAGAGAAGACTCCTGCTCCCTATAATTGATCAAACAAGTCATCGATTCGCGGCAAAGGATATTTATTTTTGATGGTGATCTTGTTCAACTCCCTGTGGTCAATACACAGCCCTACAATTGCATCCTTTTTCTTTACGAACAACACTAGGGCATCCATATGGTGACACACTTGGCCTAATAAAGCCCTTTTGCAGCAAATCATCTAATTGAAGCTTCAGTTCCTTAAGCTTAATTGGGGCCATACGATATAGGGCTTTGGAAATAGGCTGGCATCAAGGATTAATTCAATTCCAAAATCAATTTTCCTTTGTGGGGGGAATCCTGGTAACTCTTCAAGGAAAACAACCTTAAACTCACAGACTACAGGAATATTTCCAGTTTTCTCTTCTTTTGCTTGCGTGTCAATAGCATAACACCAATATCCCATATACCCTTGACATAATAACTTACTTGCTTTCATAGCAGAAATCAAGGGATAGGATTTTTCCTCTCTCTGCCCATAGAAGGATACTTCTTTCTCTTTTTCATCTTTTAAAATAACCTTAAGATCATCACAGTCAATTTTAGGTCCATAGGCGTGCAACCAATTCATTCCTAGAATGATGTCGAAATCAGATAAATCAAATTGAATCAAGTCCATAGAGAAGGTGGTTCCACCAATGGTAATGGGAACAAGTTTATATGAGATAGGGCACTCAATCACACAATCATTGGGTAGCTTGATACTATAATTGGTTTCCATCCTCCTACCTTCCAGGTTCAATTGCATGGTAGACCAAGTGGGTGTAAATGAATGAGTAGCACTGGAGTCAAATACTACATAAAACGACTTTGAATTTAAAAAGAGAGTTCCAGTGACTACCGTACCAGAGGTGACAGCTTCCTTCTTACTTATTACATACGCCCGTTCCTACTGTTACAGGCCTTGGTGGTGGGGCCCCTTGGAGAGGTGGCATCAAGGGTTTTACTACAACTTTGTCTACAGCCTTCATCCTTCGGGGGCATATAGCAATCAGGTGTTCAGGGCTTCCACACCACATGCACTTATTGGTTCCTACTTGGTATTCAGGGTGGTGTGATTTGTTCTGCCGCATTTAGCACAGGGTGCTGTCAAGCCTGCAGGACAGCTCTTGGGGGGTAGGAGTGGGTTTCTGGTTCACACTCTCCCTCAGAGTTCCTCGCTCAAACGCCTTTCTCTTTTGGTTGATTGGATTCAGTGCTCTCAACTCTGTCTTTACTCATTTCACTTCAGCCACTCACTCATATAGTTCTTGATACATCAAAATTGGTTGCCCAGCTAACTGGTTCTGAATAAAGAAGGCTAAACCCCCCTTAAACCTTCTCATCTTCAACCTTTCAGATGATGCAAACACATGAACAAGCCTAGATAATTCTATGAACTTACTCGGGTATTGCATCACAGTCATGGTGCCGCTCATCTTCAGCTCCATGAACTCTTTCTCCTTTTGCCTTTGGACCACAACTGGGTATAATTTTGCCCTCAACTCACTTAGGAATTTATTCCAGGTGAATTCATGCCCTATGACCTTATCCTTAATAGTATTCCAGCAAATGTCAGCTTCACTGGTCAAATAATATGTCCCAATGTTTACTTTCTTTCGTTCTGGCACTTTTACCACTGTAAAGATTTTCTCTATTTGCCTAATCCATTCCTCCAATACTACTAGATCATATGATCCATCATAAACTTTAGGGTTGCGTCGTGCTACCCTATCCGCTAACTAATCCTCTTTAGGAGCGGTTTCAGTAGATACTTCGGGAATCCGCTTCATCAATTTAGCTACTAAAGCCGGTCAATAGTTCGGGTCCCCAATGTTGTTAGCTAACTCAGAAGAAATCGGTGGCATTTGGCCAAAATTTGGCGGCACATGATGGGAGGCCTGATCACCCAATCCCTGGCCATGCTCTGAGACTTCCTCTATATGAATCTCTGCATTGTTGTGCACTAAATCGGACATTCTGATCATATATTAATGAAACAATTCAATCACTGGAATACCCAAACATATAACTTAAGTATGCCCAACAAATACATTTAATATAACCCAAAGATTATTGAAAACAAACCCAAAGCTTCATTATATCATTTCATAACTGCTTATTTACATACATAACTACCTGTTTATACACATGATCAGCAAAACATACTATATCTAACTAACTAGAAAAAGTTAATTTTAACTCCTACCTCAACTCCAAACACTAACTAGCCCCAAGATACTAGATCCGCCACATTACCAAAAAGAGATACGGACCATATCATCACAGTCGGTGAGGATTGGACTAACTATATACAATGTCATATCCTACACAAAATACATCCATCCAAACTGACCATACTATAGATAAACAGGGCTCAAAAGAAAACTACTAACACCAACCCCCAGAACCACCTAACGATCCCTAAATGGATCATAATCCGGGTCGGACTCATCATCAGACTATTCACCTGAATCGAAGCTACTAATCGATGCCTCTGACTCGGCATCACCAACCTCCTGCCCAACCTATTGCTCCACTATCATCTTGTCAATTTCCTGATCCCACTGCTGCTCTACCCCTGCGTCATCAATGTCCTGATCCTCCTCGGGATCATCCTCCTCCTCCTGATGGCTCTCGTCCTCAGAACTAACCATAACTATTTCTAGTGTATCAGGGAGGTTTATCACCCCATGAGCCTCCCCCGGACTGTTAGGCATCAACAGGGTACCTGGTGCAGGCAGGGAGGGTGGTTCCTATGCTGGTGCTGGGGCTACAGGTGTGGAATATACCTGATGTAATGGGAAGACATGCTGTAGAGTCTCCACGGTAATCCCCCTCTACTCAAACTCCTCCCCCAATAACAATTCTGTAGCGATAGTAGTCCAAGCCTCCTGGGCCTGAAACCTAGGCCCATCCCAACCTGGGTTTCCTGTTACCATATAGTGATAACAACGGAGCCTAAACTTCAACCACGGATGAACTGCAGATGAGGACCAGAGCAGTCTATGTGCACGGACCGTAATACTATGAAACTCAAAAAAAGGGTCCTGTGCGTGAGCCTCTATACTAGCATGCAGCTGCGTGATTTGAGTAGCCACAGATGCACCCGGCATCAAGTTAACAGCATAAAGGTCCATCTAATAAGAAAAGACATATATGAGAGGCATACATAACCATAATTAAGGAACATGCAAATGTAGGCAACTTGCATTTCTAATATCATTACTACACTTCTAATGTCACTCTAGTAGTGTATCATTGCCCTCTTTACCAACCATTCTCACCCTTTTATTTCTAAACTCCACATTCCACAAAGAAAATCTGAGCCTGGCTCTGATACCAAATCTGTAACGGCCCAAATGTACATAAATCACTAGTTGCATTCCTTTCATTAATTTCCCCTATTAGAAATGATAACCCAAATGTACATAAATCACTACCGCCATCCAACAAGGACAAAGCTTTGCTTGTACATAATAAATTTATCCATAATAATTCATGTTTACCATCAAAGACATTCACACTATCGCAACCCATCAGATCATTTGGATAAATATAGAAATTATTCTAACAACTAAACCATTCAAACATCTCAAGGATTATACCAAAATACAGAATTTTGATACAATATACAGTCTCAACACCAAAATATATCACAATACGGCGTTATAAACATTTCAATAATAATACACCACCATTTCATATAGACTTTCCGGCTTACTTATCATCTTTAGTCGTCTTGTCCCCCTGAGGGCGATTCACTGAACACTTTTCTAAAACAAAACATAAAAACATTTTGAACTGTGAGCCGAAACTCAATACATGCATTCCTGTATTGTTAAACGTTCATAAAAAACTGGTTGGGCCCATATTGCAATTCATTTTTAATTAAAAACAGGGAATAAGATAAATATGAAACTGCGTTGTCTATTATTATCTTATAGTGAACCCCTGGTAAATGTTACGATCTAAAGATAGGTGTACACCTGCCAAGCCGATCGGGACCTGGCCTGAAGCCGTGCAAGCAACTAAAGGGCTATAGTGAACCCCTGGTAAATGTTACGATCTGAAGATAGGTGTACACCTGCCAAGCCGATCGGGACCTGGCCTGAAGCCGCGCAAGCAACTAAAGGGCTGTACCTTATAACTGATAATTGATGGGGTCACTAATTATGTGATAAATCACTGATTAAACTGATTCATTGATGTATTTACCAAAACATTATAATTTTGACAAATACGTGCTGATTTCTAAAAATACAGACAATGAACGTACCTAGAATTTTTAAATGTAAGCTCACTGAATAATATTATGCACAAAAGTTGAAGGAATGATACATTACGCCCCGATTCTATACAAAATTGTCGTTGTAGAAACATACGGTTAGCAAAAATATGTATTTCATAGCTAATAATTTAGTGGAAGAAAAGTAAAAGCATAACAGAGGCTTGGAAAGCATGACTCATAACTTAATCATCTGACCTCTGATTGAGACTTAAAACCCCAATATAGAAAGCTTAGGAAGTCCTAAAAATCTTTTATTTAGAACACCAAGCTTGATTCACACAATAGGATTCCCAAAATGAGGCTAGAACACAAGCATGTCAGTTTTGGCCCATTCTACGCAGTTTTGGTAAAACGACCATAACTTTTTCCACAGACCTCGGATTAAGGAGATTCAAAAGGAATTTGAAATCTAACACACTGAAATATTTACCCAAAAAAAATTATAATTTTTCAATGGCCCAATCATTACCAATTTAATTGTGAACTCTATCCTGTTTTCCTAAAATTTTCAGCCTCACTGTTTTGACTTTTTCCTCTCTTTTTTACCCAAATTCTCAACTTAAACCATTCCTTAAATGCATGTAAATAATCTTTGGTCCATCCCAACATCATGCAAAATCACCACACTCAAATTCACTTCATAATCATATCCAATAAAGATCATTTTTCAATCAAATATACGCATAAACCAAGCTTAAAGCTAGTTTAATCCAAACCTTACTTTACTTGCCAAAACCCTAGTTTATGGCTAACTTAGACTCACTCCAACTCATTTGAAATCACCAAAAACATCATGATAAGCACCAATAGATTAGCAAATGACCACGTTAAAGATAAAACAATCAAAATCCAACACTTTAACATTAAGCTTGCATGATTAACATCAACCCTAACCCTAGCATGATCCAACCTCAACTCCACCATGATCAACATCAAAATAACTCTTATTTCTTATGAAAACATCATGATCAAAGATCATAAACATCAAAACAAGAGTCAAAACTAAAATAAAAAGCAAAACCAACAATCAAGTTTCAGGATTACTCACTTTGATTGAGAATAAGCAGAGATGGAGATGAGGTTTAGTGGTTTTGATGATGGAGGATGGTAGCTTAAGGTATTAGAATGTCGAGGGGTCGGAGATCGCCGGAGCTGGCTGAAAAAGTGGCCGGAAATCAGCCAGAATAGCGATGCCTGCTGCTGCCGTGGCGAGAGGAGAGAAAGAGGGGAGAGAAGATGAAGTTTTGGTTTGAATTGTTTTTTTGTTGACTAATCTACTCATTGGCTAAGTTTTAACTAATAAAGCCACCTTTTTAAGCTAACCATGGTTAAATTTAACCATGGTAATTAGTTAGATTAATAGGCAACTTGTTGGGCTTCAAACCGGCTAAAATAATTTGGGTTCAGGAATAAAATGCTTCGTAACGATAACGTTTTTACGAAACTCAAAATTAAAGTTTTGTAATGTTACAGAAAGCAAAATAAATTATTTAGATCAAACTTGTTAGGGCCTACTATCAATTCTTCCGAAATTTTCATTAATCAATTAAATAAACAAATAAAATCCGAATTGCCAATTGAGAACCTAAATAAAATTTTTCTCCACCGGGGTGAATAATGCAATAATTAATTATGAGAAAAAAATCATGAACATGAGGTAATTAAATAAATAAACATAATTAAATAATTTTAGGGTTGGGCTATTACAAAAACAAAGAACCATGGAGCACAGAAGTAATACTTAACTGATAAGTGAATCAATTATGAATGACCTAACTCTATAGTGTGAAAATGGTATACAAAAATAAAGAGGAATGAAGACAATGGCTTAATCCCAGCATCCAATCAAATTAAGAGTAAGAAACCAAAGTGATAAGTCAACTACTAATACATAACCAGACACAAGCCTAGGAAAAAAAAAAAAAAAAGCAAGAGAGAAAGATAAAGAGTTGGCCAGGTGGGGAGGAAGAAACTGGTGTCCTGGTTGATAAGCTTAACCCAGCTCCATTAATAAAGCTTTTAATCTTCATCTCAGACAACCTACAGCAACACCCAAATCATAAAATAGAACAATAGCACTTGAAACTCAAATAGATCATCAACTAAAGAAGAAGAAGAAGAGACAGACATAGACATGCTTAACCAACAAACCTCAGCCCAAGCATTCATCTACGGCGTTTCCACCAATACCAAAATGCAACAACTCTACAATTGAATTCAAATCAATCATTAATCAAAGACTAACCGAAACTTAGTTGCAAGTATTACGACATTTTCAAAATAGAATGCGCATGAACATAGTGCAAAATAAGAAATAGGGGATTAGGAAACCTTGGAATTGATTAAATAAGACCAACGTGAGAAACTTGATTAAACATTTGAATACCAAAAATCAATAATTTAACGAAACAAAGTTGATCATATCAACTTGGAAGCTGTAAAAAGAATCCATAATTGCAAAATAGGGGAGAAATTCTAATAAAAATGAAATACAAACAAACCCTAAAATCTGTCCAAAACTAGAATTAAATCTATCTAAAAGCCTGGCACCCTTTCATTCTTCTATTGCTCCACTTTAAAGTCCCTTTAACTCATCAACGACCACTCAATTTATAGGTGACTACACTTTGGTGATTAACATGATGGTGATGGCATGGCTTGTGGAGATAATGGGCACCAATTTCGTGTTATAGGTGAACATTCATGACTATAGGGAATGGTGTGATGGTGTGGATGATGGTAGAAGTCGATGACAAAAGAAATGGAGGAGTTGAGTGTGGCTGGCGAAATCAGCGATAATAGAGAAAATAAAGGGGGGGCATGAGAGAATGATAAGGGGCGCTGATGGCATTTGCGATTTATTTTCCTTTTTTCATTTCTTTTCTTTTTGCCTTATTTCAGTTGCACCTGCATCAAGGGAGATAAAAGGCCATGTTTGAGGCTGCCTTTTATTTGAAAGGGAAATGTGCCATTACTTCCTTCTTCAATCTTTTTGTTCTTTTTGTTTTCGAATTTTCATGATCTACAAAAAAAAAAAAAAAAAAAGAGGGTCCACTTTTTGGGGCAAAAGGGTTCGCTTCCTTCTAATTAGGACAAATATATAGCATAATTGCCATCTTACCCCTCATTTACTATCCCTATATTTGCACATCTACCAAGCCATCAGCCCCCAAGCAAGTAACTTAAGAGATTAGTACATGTCCATCACATTAAATGGAATCCTTGCCTTCCCTTTCAGAGGATCGCACCTTTGTCACTTAAAGGTCGCATCCACAAGGTTGCTGTTTCGATCATCAACCTTTTCCTTCTAATTCTAATTTGCATGTTGAAGGGATTTTCTTGAGGGTATTGTCTTTGAGAAGGTCAAACAAGGCGCACATATTGACGCTTCTAGTCATCCGCCAGTGACCAGGACCATTCATGGTTTTTACTATAAAAATATTAGTTACTAGCATACAGGGTATCGTTGTAGTAGTTGAGGGTCATCACCTCAAGGACAGGGATAAAATAAAGTCACAAAAGATAATTAAATTAAGTTATTTTTGCTAACGTTTAAGATTAAATTATCTCGAATTATTATCAATTACAACTAGATATCAATTACAACTAGAGACTACTTGTGTACATGGTCAAAGTAAACGACTGAACCCTTAAAAGGCCTAAATGACATAATAAAATCAATAAACCCAAACTAAAAGTATAATAATTTCACTATCTATTAGCATAAGGAAAAATTAAACAAACTCTAAACTAAGGACCATGGAACACATGAGCAATACTTAACTGATAAGTGAATTAATCCTGAACTACCTAACTCAATTGTTTGAAAATAGTATACAAAACTAAAGAGGAATGAAGACAATGGCTTAACGCCAGCAACCAATCAAATTAAGAGTAAGAAACCAAAGGGATAAGTCAACCACTAATACATAACCGAACATAAGCCCAGGAAAGAAAAAAAAAAGCAAGAAGGAAAGATAAAGAGTTGGCCAGGTGGGGAGGAAGAAATAAGTGTCTTGGCTAATAAGCTTAACCCAGCTCCATTAATAAAGCTTTCAATCTTCATCTCAGACAACCTATAACAAAACCCAAATCACAAAATAGAACAATAGCATTTGAAACTCAAACAGATCATCAACTGAAGAAGAAGAAGAAGAGATAGACATAGACATGCTTACTCAACAAAGCTCAGCCCAAGCTTTCATCTACAGCATTTCCACCAATACCAAAATGTAACAACTCTACAATTGAACTCAAGTCAATCATTAATCAGAGACTAACCGAAACTTGGTTGGAAGCATTACGGCATTTTCAAAATAGAATGCTCATGAACATAGTGCAAAATAAGAAACAGGGGATTAGGCAATCTTAGAATTGATTAAATTAAACCAATGTTAGAACCTTAATTGAACATTTGAATACCAAAAATCAATAATTTAACAAAACAAAAGTTGAACATATCAACTTGGAAGCTGTAAAAATAAATCCAGAATTGCAAAACAGGGGAGAAATTTGAATGAAAATGAACTAGAAACAAATCCTAAAATCTATCCAAAACTAGAATTAAATCTATCTAAAAACCTACCTCCCTTTCATTCTTCGACTGCTCCACTTTAAAGGCCTTTAAACTCATTAATGGCCACTCATTTTACAGGTGACTGCAATGTGGTGATTAAGATGATGGTGATGGCATGGCTTGTGGAGATAATGGGCCTCAAATTAGTGCTATAGGCACACGATCATGACTATGGGGAATGGTGGGATGGATCGGATGATGGTAGAAGTCAATGACAAAAGAAATGAAGGAGTTGAATGTGGC
Source organism: Carnegiea gigantea (assembly GCA_029747015.1). NCBI lineage: Eukaryota > Viridiplantae > Streptophyta > Magnoliopsida > Caryophyllales > Cactaceae > Carnegiea > Carnegiea gigantea. The sequence goes on along the minus strand of JAKOGI010000106.1, from coordinate 63,431 downwards.
TGGTGAAATCAGGGAGAATAGAGAAAATAAAGATGGGAGCACGAGAGAATGATAAGGGGGACTGATGGTGTTTGGGGTTTATTTTCCTTTCTTTATCTCTTTTCTTTTTGCCTTATTTCACTTGCACTTGCATCAAGGGAGATGAAAGGCCATGTTCTGGGCTGCCTTTTGGTTGAAAGGGAAATGTGCCATTACTTCCTTCTTTAATCTTTTTGTTCTTTTTATTTTTGAATTTTCATGATCTACAAGAAAAAAATAAAGGGTCCACTTCCTAGGGCAAAAGGGTCCACTTCCTTCTAACTAGGGTAAATATAGCATAATTACCATCTTACCGCTCATTTAGTATCCTTATATTTGCACATCAACCAAGCCATCAGTCCCCAAGCAAGTAAGTTAAGAGATTAGTATGTGTCCATCACATTACATGGAATCCTTTACTTCTCTTCTAGTGGATCACACCTTTATCCCTTAAAGGTTGCATCTACAAAGTTACTGTTGCCCTCATCTGTCTTTTCCTTCTAATTATGATTTGTGTGTCGGAGGTATTTTCTTGAGGGTATTGTCTTTGAGAAGGTCAAACTAGTTGCACATAATGAGCCTGTTAGTCATCCACTAGTGGCCATGACTATTCATCATTTTTAATGTAAAAATAATAGCTGCTAGCATGCAGCATACCCCTGTAGCACTTGAGGGTCATCTCCTCAAGAATGGGAATAAAATTAGGTCACAAAAGACAATCGAACTAAGCTATTTTTGCTAACATCAAACATTAAATTATCTAGAATTATTATCAATTAAAACCTAGTGACTAATTGTTTACATGATCAAAGTACACAATTGAACCCCTAAAAGACCCAAATGGCATAACAAAACCAGTAAACCCAAACTAAAAATCTAAGATTCCATTATCTATTAGCATAAGGCAAATTAAACAAAATATAAATTAAAGACAAAGGAACACAGAAGCAATACTTAAATGATAATGGAATCAATTATGACTTACATAACTCTCTAGACTGAAAATAATATACAAAAATAAAGAGAAACGCAGACAATGGCCCATTACATGCCTCATATCAAATTAAGAGCAAGAAACCAAAGCTGTAAGTCAAGCCATAACTCAAAATAATAACCGAATTCCTCTCTACTGGTTACTAATACATAACCAAACACAAGCCCAGAGAAACGAAAGCAATGACCAAAGACAAAGAGTCGGTCAGCTGGAGAGGAAGAAATAGGGTGTCATGGCTAATAAGCTTAACACAACTCCATGAATAGAGCTCTTAATCTTCATCTCAGACAACCTAAAGCAACACCCAAATCTTAAAATAGAACAACAACACTTAAAACTTAAACCCAGAAAGCAGACTATTAACTAAAGAAGAAGAGCAAGAACTAGATATCCTCACTCAACAAGGCTCAACCCAAGCATTCATCTATGGCATTTGCACTCATACGATATTGCAACAACTCTACAATTTAACACAAATCAACAATTAATCCAAGATTAATCGAAACTTAAGAGCAACCTTTCCAACATTTTCACAATAGAAAGCTCCAGAACAATGTGCAAAATAAGAAACAGGGATGAGTAAACCATAGGATTGTTCAAATCAAAACAGCATCAGAGCTTTGATTGAACATTTCAATGCCAAAAATCAACATTCTAATGAAACAAAAGCTAATCACGTCAATTTGGAAATAGCAAAACAAATCTAGGATTACAAAATAAGAGAGAAATTTGAATGAAAACAAACAAAAACTAAACCCTAAAATCTATTCAAAACTAGAATTAAATCTACCTAAAACCCAGCTTCCTTTCCTTCTTCGCTACTGCTCCAATTTAAGACCCTTAAACTCGTCAATGGCCATTCAATTTGCAGGCAATTGGATGGTGGTGACTAAGATGATGGTGATGGCATGGCTTGTGGAGATGATAGGCACTGAGCAGGTGCTATGCATGCATGTTGATGACGATGGGGAATGGTGTGACGGTGAGATTGTGCTGATGATGGTGGAAGTCGAAGACAAGAAATGGAGGAGTTGAGTGTGGCTAGCGAATTGAGGGAGAAGAGAGAAAATAAACGAGTGGAGGACGAGAGAGAGATGGGGGGCTGATGGAGTTAGGCATTTATTTTCCTTTTTATTTTATTTTCTTTTTTTATTTCAATGCACCTGCATCAAGGGATATGAAATGCTAAGTTTGGGCAGCCATGTAGTTCAAGGGGAAAAGAGTAGGTGCCTCCTTCTTTCATATTTTTGTTCACTTTTTAAAATTTTCACGATCTACAAAATAAATTAAATTCAAATAATAATCCAAAAATAATAATTCTTATGACGTAAATTAGGGATCAAAGTATTCCAAAAATATCATATTTTTAGTGCAAATGATGTCATAAGTCTACTCTTCTAGATCATCACTTGCTAGTTTCTCTAAATAAAAGTATCAATCTTTTTTCCCATAAAGTCATTCGAGTACATAAGTTTCTTAGCAAACAAATATTCATAATGGATTGTCTTTATTTTGTTTTTTCACCTCACCTTTTCAAGTGAAAAAAAAATAGACACATGTATGTCTACTACTAATTTAAAACATGACATTTTCATCATCCACATTAGCATGAATTAATCATATAACTCATATTTGACCAAAACCCTAAACGTCCTAGGGCAGAAGAGTCCACTTCCTTCTGACTAGGGTAAATACAGCACAATTACCATCTTACCTCTCTTTTACTACCCCCATATCCCTAAGCAAGTAAGCCATGAGGTTACTGCGTATCCATCACATTACATAGAAACGTTTCCTTCTCTTTCAAAAGGTCACACCTTTATCTATTAAAGGTTGTGTCTACAAAGCTATTGTTTCCATCATCAATTGTTTCCTTCTGATCCTAATTTGCATGTTGGAGGGATTTTCTTGAGGGTATCGTCTTTGTGAAGGTCGAGCTAAGTGCACATAATGAGCGTATTAGTCATCCTCTAATGACCATGATTATTCATGGGTTTTAATGTAAAAATATAAGCTGCAAGCATACAGCGTATCACTGTAGTAGTTTAGGCTCATCCCCTCAAGGACGGCAATAAAATTAAATCATAAAAGATAATTAAACTAAGTTATTTTTGCTAACGCCAAAGATTAAATTATCTAGAGTTATTATCAATCACAACCCAAAGACTACTGGTGTACATGATCAAAGTAAACAATTAAACCCTCAAAAGGCCTAAATGACATAATAAAATCAAGAAACCTAAACCAAAAGTACAACAATTCCATTATCTATTAGCATAAGGGAAACTTAAACAAACTATAAATTAAGGACCAAAGAACATAGAGGCAATACTAAATGATAAGGGTATCAATTATGACGTACCTAACTTTCTAGTTTGAAAATAGCATACAAAAATAAAGAGGAACGAAGACAATGGCTTAATGCTTGTCTCTCATCAAATTAAGAGCAAGAAACCAAAGGGATAAGTAAATTATAACTCAAAATAAGCCATAGTCACCGATTTCTTCTCTACTGGTTACTAATACATAACCAAACACAAGCCCAAAGAAAGAAGAGCAAGAAGGAAAGAGAAAGAGATGGTCAGGTGGGGAGGAAGAAACAGGGTGTCCTAGCTAATAAGCTTAACCCAGCTCCATTAATGAAGCTCTCAATCTTCATCTCAGACAATCAAGAGCAACACCCAAAATCACAAAATAGAACAATAGCACTTGAAATTCAAACAGATCATCCACTGAAGAAGAAGAAGATGAGACAGACATGGATATCTTTACGCAACAAAGCTCAGCCTAAGCATTCATCTATGGCATTTTCACTAATACCAAAATACAACAACTTTGCAATTGAAATCCAATCAATCACTAATCCACAAAACTTACTTGCAAGCATTACAGCATTTCCAAAATCGAATGCTCAAGAACATAGTGCAAAATAATAAATACAGGATTAGGAAATCTTGGAATTGATCAAATCATACCAACATCGAAACCTTGATTGAACATGCGAATACCAAAAATCAATAATCTAATAAAACAAAAGCTAATAACATCAATTTGGAAGAAGTAAAAACAAATTTGGAATTGCAAAACTGGAGAGAAATTCGAATGAAAATGAACTAGAAATAGACCCTAAAATATATCCAAAACTGGAATTAAATCTAATAGGCTTCCTTTCATTCTTCTACTGCTACACTTTAAAGTCCCTCAAACTCATTAATGGCCACTCGATTTATAGGTGATTGCACGATAGTGATTAAGATAATGGTGATGGCGTGGCTTATGGAGATGATGGGCACCAATTGGGTGCTATAGGTGCATGGTTATGACTATGGGGAATGATGTGATGGTGCAGATATTGGTGTAGATGATGGTGAAAGTTGATGACAAAACAAATGAAGGAGTTGAGTGTCATTGGTGAAATCAGGGAGAAGAGAGAAAATAGAGGGGGGAGCACAAGAGAATGATAGGGGAGACTGATGGAGTTTGAGGTTTATTTTCCTTTTCTCATTTCTTTTCTTTTTACCTCATTTTAGCTGCACCTGGATCCAATTGGGTTGCCTCTTGGTTGAAAGGGAAATGTGCCATTGCTTCCTTCTATCTTTTTGTTCTTTTTGTTTTCGAATTTTTCAGGATCTACAAAATAAAATAAATTCAACTAATAATCTAACAATAATAATTATTATTACCTAAATTAGGTGTAAAAGTATTGTAAAAATATCATATTTTTGGTCCAAACAATGACATAAGCTTACTCGTCTAGATCATCACTCACTAGTTTCTCTCAAGCAAAGTATTAATATTTTTTTCCATAAAGTCAATTCAAGTGCATAAGTTTCATAGTCCATAAATATTGATATTGGATTGTCTTTACTTTATGTTTTTCGCTCATCTTTTCAAGTGATAAAAATAGATACATATATGTCTACTACTAATCTAAAACATAAATTTTCATCCTCCGTATTAGCATAAGTTAATGAGGCAACTTATATTTCAGTAAACCCTAAACTTCCTAGGGCAAAAGGTTCCACTACCTTCTAACTAGGGTAAGCACAGTACAATTACCATCTTACCTCTTATTTACTATTCCTATATTTACACACATACCAAGCCATTAGTCCCCAAGCAAGTAAGCCATGAGATTACTACATGTCCATCAAATTGCATGGAATCATTTCCTTCTCTTTCAAATGATCACACCTTTATCCCTCAAAGGTTGCATCTATAAAGTTACCGTTTCCATCATCAATCTTTTCCTTCTGATTCTAATTTGCATGTTGGAGGGATTTTCTTGAGGATATTGCCTTTGAGAAGGTTGAACTAGGTGCACATAATGAGCCTTTTAGTCAACCGCCAGTGACCATGGCCATTCATGGTTTTCAACGTAAAAATATTAGCTGCTAGACATCGTATCGCTGTGCCACTTGAGGGTCATCTCCTCAAGGACGGGGATAAAATTAAGTCACAAAAGATAATTAAACTAAGTTATATTTAGTAACCTCAAAGATTAAATTATCTAGAATTATTATCAATTAAAACCTAGTGACTAATTGTTTACATGATCAAATAAACAATTGAACCCTTAAAAGGCCCAAATCATATAATAAAATTAGTAAACCCAAACTAAAAATCTAATGCTCCATTATCTAGCATTACGCAAAATTAAACAAAATATAAATTAAAGACCAAATAACACAGAAGCAATACTAAAATGATAAGGGAATCAATTATGACCTACCTAATCTCTAGAATAAAAATAATACACAAAAATAAGGAGAAATAAAGAGAACGGTGCAATACTTGCCTCCAATCAAATTAAGAGCAAGAAAATAAAGTGATAAGGCAATCCATAACTCAAATTAAGCCATAATAACTAAATGCTTCTCTACTAGCTACTAATACAAAACCAAACACAAGCTCAAAAAAACAAAAGCAAGAAGGAAAGACAAAGAGGTCATTAGCTGGGGAGTAAGAAACAGGATGTCCAGGCTAATAAGCTCAACCTAGCTACATTAATGGAGGTCTCAATCTTCATCTCACACAATCTAGAGAACCGCCTAAAATCATGAAACAGAACAATAGCACTTGAAACTCAAACCTAAAAAATAGATCATCAACTGAAGAAGAAGAAGAAGAAGAAGAAGAAGAAGAAGAAGAAGAAGAAGAAGAAGAAGAAGAGCAAGACGTGGATACCCTTACTCAAAAAACTCAACCTAAGCATTGATCTATGGCATTTCCACCGATACCAAAATGCAACAACTCCACCATTGAACCCAAGTCAACAATTAATCCAAGGCTAATCGAAATTTAGCTACAAGCTTTGCAATTTTTTCAAAATAGAATGCTCAAGAACATAGTGCAAAGTGAGAAACAGGCGATAAGGAAACCTTAGAATCGATGAAATTAGACTAACATCAGAACTTTGATTGAACATTTCAATACCAAAATCAACAATTTAATGAAACAAAAGCTGATCACATCAATTTGGAAGCAATAAAAACAAATCTAGAGTTGCAAAATAGAAGAGAAATTCAAATGAAAATAAACTAAAAGTAAACCCTAAATTCTATCCAAAACTAGAATTAAATCTACCGAAAAACCTAGCTCCCTTTACTTCTTCATTGCTGTTCCAATTTAAAGGCCCTCAGACTCGTCAATGGCTATTCGATTTGCAGGAAATTGCACGGTGGTGATTAAGATGATGGTGATGGACATGGTGAGCACCGATTAGGTGCTATGGGTGCATGATGATGACAAAGGGGAATAGTGCGATGGTGCTGAAGATGGTGGAAGTCAAAGACAAAAGCAATGGAGGAGTTGAGTATGCTACTGAAATGAAGGAGAAGAGAGAAAATTAAGGATGGGAGCACGAGAAAGGGGGGGGACTAATGGAGTTTGGGGTTTGTTTTCCATTTTGCTCTTCTTTCTCTTTGTCTTATTTTAGTTGCACCTACATCAAGCGAGACAATATGCCAAGTTTGGTGCTACCTTTGTGTGGAAACAGAAAAAGGCCATTGCTTGCTTCTCTCATCGTTTTGTTCTTTTTTTTTGAGTTTTTAATGACCTACAAAATAAAATAAATTCAAGTAATAATGTTCAAAAATAATAATTATTATGAGCTAAATTAGGTGTAAAAATATTGTAAAAATATCATATTTGTCGCACAAACAATGGTGTAAGTCGCTGTTCTAGATCATCACTCTATAGTTTCCCTAAAGAAAATTATCAATCTTTTTCTTCTATAAAGTCATTCCGGTACATAAGTTCCTTAGGCAATGAACGTTCATATTAGATTGTCTTTATTTTATTAATTTTTTTCCTCACCTTTTCAAGTGAAAAAAAATAGACACGTGTTTGCCTACTACTTATTTAAAACATCATATTTTCATCCTTAGCATTAGCATAAGTTAATCAGGTAACTTATATTTGAGTAAACTCTAAGCTTCCTAGGCTAAAAGAGTCTGTTTCCTTCTAACTGAGGTAAACATAGGACAATTACCATTTTACCTCTCAGTTACTATCCTTATATTTACACACCAACCAAGCCATCAGTAGTCAAGTAAGCAAGCCATAAGATTCCTACATGTCCATCACATTACACGGAATCCTTTCCTTCTCTTTCAGAGGATCACATCTTTATCCCTTAAAGGTTGCATCTATGAATTTACTATTTCTATCCTCAATCATTTCCTTCTGATCAAAATTTGGATGCCGGAGGAATTTTCTTGAGGGTATCGTCTTTGTGGAGATTGAACTAGGTGCACGTAATGAGCGTCTTAGTCATCCGACAACAACCATGACCATTCATAATTTTTAATGTAAAAATATTAGCTACAAGCATATAGCGTATCGCTGTAGCACTTGAGGGTCATCTCATCAAGGACCCACATAAAATTAAGTCATAAAAGATAATTAAACTAAGTTATTCTTGCTAACGTCAAAGATTAAATTATCTAGAATTATTATCCATTAAAACCTAGCGACTAGTTGTTTAAATGATCAAAGTAAACAATTGAACCCTCGAAAGCTCTAAATGAAATAAGAAAATCACTAAAACCAAACTAAAAGTCCAATATTTCCATTATCTATTGGCATAAGTAAAATTAAACAAAATATAAATTAAGGACCAAAGAACACAGAAGCAATACTTTAATGATACGGGAATCAATGATGATGTCCTAAACCCTCTAGAATGAAAATAGTATACAAACATAAAGAGGAATGAAGACAAAGGCAAAATACCTGCCTCCAGTCAAATTAAGAGCAAGAAACCAAAGTGATAAGTCAAGCCATAACTCAGAATAGGCCTTAGTGACTAAATTCTTATCTACTAGCTACTAACACATAACCAAACACAAGCCCAAAAAAACAAAACCAAGAAGGAAAGACAAAGAGTTCGACAGTTGGGGGGGAAGGAACAGGGTG
>JAKOGI010000106.1:22500-47500 GCA_029747015.1 Carnegiea gigantea | reverse complement strand
TTCCTTATATCTTGAGCTCCCGAAGGGTGGGGGAGATGATGTTTATGTCCAAGGAAACCTCAAGAAGTCTAGAATCCAACAAAATAAATTTCAGGTCATTTGGAGTTTGTTTGTTCAGTCAACCAAGGCAACAAAGTGGACTACTCCAGTTTTGGCTCTAGTAGCACAAGCCGTGGGTTACATCTGATGGGAGGGCAGTTCGCTTTGTTGATTTTTGGGATTTATTACCTTCAAAAGGTGTTATAATATTTATCATTAACCCCCCTAGAATATGGAACCTTTTTTCTAAGTAGATTTCTTTTATCCAACCCAAAGGACTAGAAAACACCCTTTTGCTTGGTTAATGACTGTTTTGTATTTTGGGCATTAAGCAACCAGCCAACACCTATTTTTGGCTAAACTAAAGTACAACCCACTTGCTTAGAGTCCAAATAAGGTATTAGGAGAGTATTTATTAGATTGTTTAGGATTTTGACACCTCATTTGATTAGGACGTAAGCCTAATGTGTTGTCAAGCCCTTAAACTCCTTGATGTACTAGCTTAGGCAAGTGCGGCAAGTGTGAGGGGTGCTCCCAAGCGGCGGGCAGCCATGTGTATGTAGCATCAAGGGGGTTCATAACCCCTCCTGCCTCTTGTAATACTCACTCAATGAATGAATGAATTCGGGTTGAGTTTAACTCCCTTGTTTTCTATCTACTCTTGCTTATCACTAGAATAACTCCCTAGTGTGGTGTTCAAGGGTCCTTAAAGATCAATTGAGTGGTGATCTCTTATCTCACTTGATCCTTAAGGAAAGGTCTAAGTGAACTTGGTGGTGACATCTTATCCAAGTAAGCTTAGCCTATCTTATTCCATTGTCACTTGTAAATCCATTCTCTTTTCTCTTCCATTTGCTATCACTACTTGAGATCCCTTCTTGATCTTCACTTTAAGATCTTAGAGGTGCATCAACTGGTATCCAAGCTTTAGCTACCCTCTTGGCCAAGCTTCCAAATATAAACACATCCCTAAACACATCCCCAAACACAAATCCGAAATCAATGCACAAAACACTCCCATAGCCAAGCACAAACCATGCCCAGGCAGTGACTTAGCATGGCCACCCTGTGCTACTGGGACACGACCATGCCTAGCTCCAGCTTTGCCATTCCAGAGCAGCAAACCAGCATGGCCTGATGGTGCCGTTGAGCACGACCATGCCACCCCCTCTCCATGCCAAACCACATAATCTCTCTCACAAAGAACCAAGGTGTCTTCAAGCACCTCTCTAGAAGAAACATTTGAGCAACTCATAAAACTAAATGCGAAAAAGGAAGCGCAACTTGAGTATCTTAGGAAGCAATTAGACCAAGCTATGAGGAACAACCGAAGAGAGATTCGAAGCTCTCACTCTAGTGACTCTCAATCGATGGGTGAAGAATCTGAAGGCAACCCTTTTGCTACAAGTGATGAAGACATTGAGAGGAGACCAAGAAGAACAAGGAGAGGCAAACAACTTGCCTTGGATTTCAAGGTGGAGATCCCAAAGTTTGAAGGCCAACTTAACCCGGATGAGTTCATAGAGTGGATGAGTACCGTTGAAAGAGTCTTCGAATACAAAGATGTTCCAGATGACAAGAAGGTAAAACTTGTGGCCCTTAAACTTCACAAGTATGCTTCAATTTGGTAGAGTAATGTAGTGTATAAGAGTGCTAGGAAAGGGAAGGATAAGATTAGGTATTGGAGGAAATGAAGGAGAAACTTAAAACCAAATTTTTACCTCCCAACTACCTACAAGACAACTACACCAAACTCTATAACCTTAGGCAAGAGTCTAAGAGCGTGGAAGAGTGTACCCGTGAGTTTGAGAGACTCCTTATGATTTATGATCTTAGGGAGAATGAGAACCAAACAATGGTGAGATTTTTAGGAGGGTTGAATGAATCCATTTGAAATGTAGTGGAGTTGTAACATTATACCACTCTTAATGAGCTTTGCTCCTTAGCTCATAAAGTTGAGTTACAAAAGAAGGCCAGACCCAAGAAAGAAGCCCCTAAACCTCCTTAAAGAGCCTACCCTTTCCACAAGGGGAGTTTTTCCCACACTCCTAAGCCCACGAACACCCCCACGGCCTCGCCCTTACCAAGCCAAACACATCTAAGCCACCCCTCAGCCCGTTTAAGAAAAGAAGGTGCTACAAATGCCAAGGATTTATGCACATAACCTCGGATTGTCCAAATAAGAAAGTCATCACCTTGGTCGAGTACCAAGCACTTGAGGGACCCGAATTAGGGGAGGAAGGAAGTGACAAGGATGTTCACTTAATGGAAATAGAGGAGGAATGTATTAAGGACATGGATGAAGGAGAATTACTTGTACTTAGGAGAGCCTTGAGTGGACACAAGGTTTCGAACTAGGAAGGGCAATGTGAGACTATCTTCCATACTTGGTGCACTGTTAATGGCCGTGTGTGCTCACTTATTGTCAATGGAGGTAGTTGTGCCAACGTGGCCTCAACTACTTTGGTGGAGGAGCTCCAACTCAAGACCGAACCTTACCCTCACCCATACTCAATTCAATGGCTCAATCAAGGTAAGGGTCTCCAAGTCTCTACTCGTTGTTTGATTGCTTTATCTATTAGAAAAAGTTACCGAGATGAGATATGGTGTAACATCTTTCCCATGGATGCTTGTCACATTTTGTTGGGGAGACCTTGGCTCTTTGATCGTAAGGTCGTGCATGATGGGTACCAAAACACCTATACCCTACTTAAAGATGACCAGAAAATCACCCTTGCCCCTTTAGCCCCACATCAAATCACCATGCCCAAACCCAAAGAGGATGCTAAGGGATGAGAAACACTACTCTCTCTCTCTTTGAACTTACACTTTTGTCTTCCCATCATGAATTCAAGTCCCTCAAAGAAATGATCCTCCTCACACCCCCACAAGATAAAGCCAAGACCCCTCCTCATCCCTTGGCCTTTCAACTCCTCAAAGAATTTTCGTATGTCTTTCCCGAAGATTTACCACCCAACCTACCTCCTCAAAGATCCATGCAACACCACATAGACTTTGTTCCCAGGGCCATTCTACCCAATAAACTAGCCTATAGAATGAACCCCAAGGATACTTTGACGATTCAAAGACGACCATTCTACCCAATAAACTGGCCTATAGAATGAACCCCAAGGATACTTTGGAGATTCAAAGACAAGTAGAGGAGCTAATTTCCAAGCGTTTGGTGCGTGAAAGTTTGAGTCCTTGTGCCGTACTCGCCCTTCTTGTGCCCAAGAAAGATGGCTCCATGAGGATGTGTGTGGTTAGCCGGGCCATTACCAAAATTACCATTAAGTGCCGGCACCCCATACCAAGGCTCGAAGACATGCTTGATGAGCTCCATGGATCTAGGGACTTCTTCAAGACAGACCTAAGGAGTGGGCACTACCAAATCCGAATTCGAGAAGGGGATGAGTGGAAGACCGCCTTCAAGACCAAGATGGGGCTTTATGAATGGCTAATCATGCCATTTGGTCTCTCCGACGCCCCACACACATTCATAAGGCTAATAAACCAAGTGTTCAAGCCATTTCTTGGGAAATTTGTGGTAGTATATTTTGATGATATATTGGTATTTAGCAAGACCAAAGAGGAGCATTTCGGTCACCTCAAACAAGTTATGATGATTCTTAAACAAGAGCAACTTTATGGGAATCTCAAGAAGTGCTCTTTCTTTACTCTTGAGGTGGTGTTCTTAGGATACATAGTTTCGGGCCAAAGCATTAGTGTTGATCAAAGTAAGGTAGAAGCAATCAAGACGTGGCTTATTCCCACCTCCATGCATAATGTTAGGAGCTTCCATAGCTTGGCTTCCTTTTATAGGAGGTTCATATGCCACTTTAGTTCCATTGTCACCCCCATGACCGAAGTGTTAAAGGGAAGCAAGTTCATTTGGACACCATAAGCACAAAGGTCATTTGATGAACTTAAAGAGAAGCTCACTCATGCACCGGTCCTAGCTTTCCCATGCTTTGACAAGGTGTTTGAAGTTGAATGTGATGCCTCCGGAGTAGGCATAGGTGCGATCTTGATCCAAGAAGAAAGGCCTCTTGCTTACTTTAGCGAAAAACTAAGTGATACAAGGAGGAGGTATTCAACATATAACAAAGAGTTCTTTACTGTCATCTGTGCCCTAGAGCATTGGACTCACTATTTGAGAGCCAATGAATTCATCTTGCATTCCAACCATGAAGCCCTGAAGTACATCCAGGAGCAACATAAGTTGAACTCCCGACATGGCAAGTGGGTTGAATACCTACAATCATTTCACTTTGTAATCAAACACAAGTCCGGGAAGCTTAACCAAGAGGCGGATGCCCTATCTAGAAGGCACCTTCTCTTGTTCTAAATTGGGTCATGTGTGCTAGGATTTGAGCATCTCAAGTCCTTGTACAACGATGATGAAGATTTCAAGGAGTTGTACAAATCGTGCCAAGCTCACGCAAAGGGGAATTTTTCACTTCTAGAGGGTTACTTGTTTAAAGGTAACAGGTTATGTGTGCCAAGGAGTGGCACACGAGAGCTTATACTTAGAGAGATTCATCGATGGCCTCTTACCGGCCATTTTAGAGAAGACAAGACCTACATTATGGCTAAACAGCACTACTTTTGGCCACACATGCTTAAAGACACTCAAGACCTGATCAAGTGGTGTTCTACTTGCCAAATGGCCAAGAGTCATACACTCCCTCAAGGGCTCTACACCCCCTTGCCTACACGATAAGGACCATGGCTAGATGTGAGTATGGATTTCATACTTGGTCTCCCATGCACTCAACACAACAAAGACTCAATTTTGGTGGTGGTAGATCGGTTTTCCAAGATGGTCCATTTCATAGCTTGTCACAAGGCCAATGATGCTTCTCACATAGCCGATTTGTACTTCAAGGAAGTGGTGAGGCTACATGGCATTCCACTTACTATTGTCTCGGATAGGGACTCAAAGTTCCTAAGTCATTTTTGGATCACTCTTAGGCGAAAGTTGGGCATAAAGTTGAAGTTTAGTACCACTTGCCACCCTCAAACAGATGGCCAAACCGAAGTAGTGAACCGAACCTTGGGGACCTTACTAAGGGTCCTAGTGAAGAAGAACTTGAAGACTTGGGATCTTCTACTTGCACATGCTGAGTTTGCTTATAATAGAGCCCCAAGTAGAACCACAAACGAGTCACTATTTAATGTGGTGTATGGTCAAAATCCACTTGACCCTCCTGACCTTCTACCCCTACAGCAAGAGAAGATGAATGTTGAGGCTAGTAAGAGGGTGAAAGAGATTCAAGAGCTCTACAAGAAGGTCCAAGATCAAATTGAGAAGGCCAATGAGAGGTACCAAATTTAAGCCAACAAGCACCGTAAGCAAGCCTTGTTCAAACCGGGAGACCTAGTTTGGGTGCACCTTAGGAAGGAATGATTTCCTTCCAAACAGAAATCCAAGCTCTTGCCACGGGCCGATGGACCTTTTAAGGTCCTTGAAAAGATCAATGACAATTCCTACAAAATTGATCTTCCAGGAAAATACGGGGTCTCTTATACATTCAATGTGGCAGACCTCAAACCATATTTCAAGGATGATCATCTTGAGAATTTAAGGGCAAATTTTCCTCAACAAGGGAAGGATGATACACCCAAGGAGGCCCCAAGTGAAGAGCAATGTCATGATCATCCAACTCGTCCAAGTGTTCAAGAAATTAAGGCCATGGTGACCCTTGTCAAGGAATTCCAAACAACACCACCTTCTGGTTTAGCCCGTGAAAAGGCTGAACTTTGCTGCCTTATATCTTGCGATCCCGAATGGTGAAGGAGATGATTTTTACGTCCAAGGAAAGCTCAAGAAGTCTAGAATCCAACAAAACAAATTTTAGGTCATTTGGAGTTCGTTTGATCAGTCAACCAAGGCAACAAAGTGGACTATTCTAGTTTCGGCTCTGGCATTGCAAGCTGTGGGTGACATCTGATGGGAGGGCCGTTTCCTTGGTTAATTTTTGGGATTTCTTCACTTCAAAACGTGTTATAATATTTATCATTAACCCTCCTAGAATATGGAACCTTTTGTCAGAGTAGATTTCTTTTATCCAACCCAAAGGACTAGAAAACACCCTTTTACCCGGTTAATGGCTGTTTTATATTTTGGGCATTAAGCAACTGGCCAACACTTATTTTTGGCTAAACTAAAGTACAACCCACTTGCCTAGAGTCCAAATAAGGTATTAGGAGAGTACTTATCAGATTGTTTAGGGTTTTGACACCTCATTTGATTAGGACATAAGCCTAATGTGTTGTCAAGCCCTTAAACTCCTTGATGTACTAGCTTAGGCAAGTGTGAGGGGTGTTCCCAAGCCATGGGCAGCAGTGTGTATGCAGCATCAAGGGGGTTTATAACCCCTCTTGCCTCTTGTAATACTCACTCAATGAATGAATGAATTTGAGTTGAGTGTAACTCCCTTGTTTTCTCTCTACTCTTACTTATCACTAGAATAGCTCCCTAGTGTGGTGTTCAAGGGTCCTTGAAGATCAATTGAGTGGTGATCTCTTATCTCACTTGATCCTTAAGGAGAGCTATAAGTGAACTTGGTGGTGACATCTTATCCAAGTAAGCTTAGCCTATCATGTTCCATTGTTACTTGCAAATCCATTCTCTTTTCTCTTCCATTTACTATCACTACTTGAGATCCCTTCTTTGATCTTCACTTTAAGATCTTAGAGGTGCACCACCTATACAGCAAATTCTTTGTGTTTAACTTATCAAGTAAAGCCAACCACAGAAAGAATTCAACTTTTGGTGGGGCAAGATTCATTCAGGCTGAGTACGCCAAAGTATCAACCTTCGCTCCCTAGTTTGAGATTGCAAGGGCTTTTTGCTATGGTTTTCTAGCTAAGAAGTTGGTCTTCCCTCCCTGTAAAAGGAGATCATCTTGATTCCATATGGGATGGTTGTGTGAGAGCAAAGCAAAGAGCTCTTGAGCTATTGTAACTCAATAGAGGTTAATTCTCTTTTCCACGCTAGGGTCCATCTCCAAGTTTGGCCTTCAAACCACCCCATCCTTGCAATTACTTTCTTTTTGTTGGCAAGACAATTTAAAAAGAGTGGCAATAATGATTTTAGTGAAGCATGTTGGGTGCAAGGATCTTCCCAAAATCTAGTCCTTGAGCCATTCCCCACCTCTGCATTCTCAGATGTTAAACGAATGCAGAATGTATGGGCTAATGTTCAGTATCCACCCTTTTTATTTCTTTCCAAGGGCTTGGAATATGGGTAAGGTGCCTAAGGAGAGGGCAGCTGAGTCTTCATTATGGATTGAATTGACCACTCTTCTTTATAAAGAACCCTCTTCATAGGCATATCTCCACCACCACTTGAATAAAACTACTGCATTTTTTGTATGAATGTCACCAACACCCAAGGCCTCCCTCATTCTTAGGTTTTTACAGTATTTCCTATTTAACCAGAGCATTGAATCTCCCCTCTATATAGCTACTCTAAAGGAATTTTCTTTGTAGTTTAACAATCTCTTGTGCCACCATATTAGGCATTGGGAAGATATATAAGTAGTAGATGGGTAAACTATTCAGCACAGCCTTGATTAGTACCACTCGCCCTGCCTTGACAAATAACTACCCTTCCAGGAACTCAGTCTTTTTTGTATCTTCTCGATGATGCATAGCCAAGAAGAGGCCTTTTGCATGTTGGCACTAAGAGGGACACCCAAGCAAACAATTGGCATCTGAAGTAAGGTGCATCCTAACTAGTTTGCTATAGTTTGAGCCCAAGTTCATCTTTACCCCATGACAATTAACCTTGGCTTAATGTAATTCACTAACATCCTAGAAAATGATTGAAAGATGAGCAATATTCTTTTTATATTACCCACATATTGGTTATTTGCTACACAAAAAATTAGGGTATCATCTGCAAACTATAAGTCCGAGATCTGTACTCCTTTCACCCCAATAACTAGACCTTTAAACAAACCCAAACTTATAGCCCTTTGAAGCATTTTGTCTAGCACTTCAGTCATAATTAGAAAAAGGAAGGGTGAAAGAGGATCGCCCTGTCTGAGTCCTCTACCCGTCTTGAAAGGCTTATATGGTGCACCATTAATGAGGATAGAAATAGATGTACTTATCAAATAAATTTGCACCCAATTTCTCCATTTATCTCCAAAACCCATTTCTTTTAAAATTGTGGCAAGAGTCGCCTAGTCAATTGTGTCATAGGCCTTCTGGAAATCTAGTTTGAGAAGCACACCTAGCTTTTTATTTTCCTTTAGCCAGTTAACAACTTCATTGGCTATTAAAGCCCCACCAAGTATTTTTCTGCCACTAATGAAGGCAGTTTGTGTCTTCTCTATTAATTGTGGCAGTACTTATCTGAGTCTTTTGCTTAGAATCGTAGCTAACACCTTGTATAAACTCCCTACCATAGTTATGGGTCTAAAGTCAGATAGGTCAATAGCCCTTTTCTTTTAGGAATCAAAGTGACCCATGTTGTGTTGAAACTGGCATGGAGAGTGCCAGTTTTGAAGAAGTCGAGAATGTGAGTACAGAACTCATCACCAATTATTGGCCATACCTTCTTTAAGCATCTCAAGTTGAAGCCGTCATACACTGGTACCTTAGAAGGATCACAACTTAGAATAGCCTATTTAATCTCTTAGTGCGTGACTGGATCGTCTAGAAGGGAAGCATCCAACCGTGACAGTTTTTGGAGACCCAGGCTGAGATATCAAAAGCTGAAGGCTCCAGCTTCTTGTAAAGTTCTTTAAAAGAGAAATATTTCTTTTAATCTCCCCCAAATCCGATGCCTCTTTGCCCTTGATGTCATAGGAGCGGATCCAACATGGTGTCAGTGGAGTCACCCGACACCCCAACCCAAAAAAAAAAAAATTAATATATGGGAAAATTTTAAAACATTGAACGTTTTATATAAATAGAAAATAAGGAAAAGAAATGCATGAGACTGGAACCAGCCTGGCGGTGCAGCATGAATTGTTTTCCTTTGCTGTTCCCTCCTTGAGGTTACTGGTTTGACATAGCTCACAGTTACTATTTTTTATTGTTTTAAAATTTTCTGCCTTAGAAGTTAGAACAAACCTGCCCCATCCCTCTTCAGCCTTCAACCTTCTGCTCTATGTTTCTGTCCTAGCCACGGCCCACAAGCCCCATCTCCCCTCTATTTGTCAATTCTCCTTTTACTTAAACTATTTTAAATGCTTTAATTGACTTAAATTTATTACTTAATTCTTTAATTTGTAATTAATTTGCTTTCATTGTTTGATTTATGTGTTTATTTACCAACTTCAATTCCAAATTTGTTTAGTTTATAGGTCTAATTTCAATTTTAGGGCAATTCTTCAATTTGTAGATTAATTTGCTTTTATTATTTGATCCGTGAGTTTATTTGCCAATTTCAATTCCAAATTTGTCTAATGTATAGGTTTAATTTCAAATCTAGGTTAATTCTTCAATTTGTAGAATAATTTGCTTTTGTTGTTTAATTTGTTAGTTTATTTGACAATTTTAATTTTAGATTTGTTTAATTTATATAGTTAATTTCAATTCTAGGTGAAAATGCATAGATATTTTAAAAAGTTAGCTAAGGAATCCTCATTACCTTCAAGTCCAAATTTATGTACTGTTAATTTCAACACCCCTCTCTGAAATTCCTGGCTTCGCCACTAAACTTGATGATGAGCTTCTCAATCATTTTCCTCTGTCTCCTCATTGTAGCTAGCAAGTGAAAATATTTGGTATTTTTGTCTCCCTCCTTCAGGATCTTACATCCCGAGAGCTACCTCCAATAACGCTCTCTTCTTGCCATCTAAAGCCAGAGTTGGGTTTGTAAAGTCTCCATCCTATGCTAATAACAATCCGGTAATGGTTGACTTTGTGTGCTCAAATCCAGCATATCCAATTCTCCTTGAAGGGACTTGCTTTTTTGGTAAATATGACCAAATACTTCTTTGTTCCAGGTCTTCAGTGGCTTCTGAAGTGCTCTTAGTTTTTCTTGCAATGGCATCCCTGTTAGCTGAAGCTACTCTTTTTTAAACAGGTTAAAGAAACTGGGCTCTTCCAACCAACAATCAAGCAGTTTGAAATGGTGTAGGGCCCTAATATGAGTTGTGGAGAAGACAATAGGGTAATGATCAAAGAACATCCTTCCTTTGCAGAAGGCCTCGCTATTAGGGAACATCGTGATCAGCTCCTGATCTACTACGATTCTATCAATTCTGCTTGCTGCATTCTTCCTGATCCAAGTAAACTTATAGTCAATGTCTATGTCCACCAATTGTAGGTCTAGCAGAAGATCTGGTAGCTCTCTCATGCCTGTTGTAAGGGTGGTTGCACCTCTTCTTTCAAGGGGACTGAATACTTCTCCATCAAAATGACTAGTGTAGAGATATTTGCTTTTAATTAAAGATCTGATCTGATTCCACATATGCCTTTTCTCATGATGCTCACTAGGAGCATAAAGTAAGCAGATGGCACACGTGATCTGGTCCTTAGGAAAATATCCAATTACACATAAACACCTTTGCATGGCAATGCATTTGTTTTGCGAGAAGGCTTCTTGGTGTCGAGACGTGATTAGCCCACTAGAACCTTCTACCGCCATTACATGCATATGATCTGTTGTATGATGCCCCCAGCATTTCCATACATCCCACTTAGAAAAGTCTGAATGCTTTGTGTCCGTTAAACCTACAAGGTCTATATTCTCTTTCCTGATTATGTTTTTCACCATTCTCTTTTTATTATCGGAGCCTATTTGTAACACTCCGCATGTGGCTTAAAGGATTTAATGTGACTATCTATATCACCAAAGGTGCACTTTTCATTTCGGGAAGTCCACTCTTAATAACTCCACAGTTAACCGTACTTGCTGGGGAGCAATCTTGGGATGGGTGACCTCATGGGAAGTTTCCCGGGTAGCGCGTGAGCGAGGACAAAGTACATTGGAAAGACTTGTGATGATTTATGGGGCCAGTCGCCGATCCTTGAAGCCGTTATTGGTAAGACTTGCGACCGAGAGGGGTCAGGGCATTACAGATGGTATCAGAGCCAACCTGCGACCGTGAGCTGCAACAGTAGATGAAGAGCCCATGGGCAGTCACCTAGCGGGGTAAAGATACTGGGTGTGGACCGTCGGTCAAGAGGACTCGTAAGTCGGTCGGTTAGTGAGGCACAACGAGGACGTTGTGCGCTTCAAGTGGGGGTGATTGTAACACCCTGTGTGTGGCTTAAAGGATTTAATGTGACTACCTATATCACAAATGGTGCACTTTTCTTTTCGGGAAGCCCACTATTATGAACTCCGCAGTTAAGCGTGCTTGTTGGGGAGCAATCTTGGAATGGATGACCTCCTGGAAAGTTTCCCAGGCAGCATGTGAGCGAGGACGAAGCACGTCGAAAAGACTTGTGATGAATTATGGGGCCAGTCGTCGATTCTTGAAACCGTTATTGGTGAGACCCGCGATCGAGAGGTGTCAGGGCATTGCACTATCCCTCTGACACTCCCGGTGGCAATCCTCATGCTATAATCACGGTTTAGTAGGATCTAAAGTGGTTTGACCCCCTTTCTTACTCCTCTTCAAAGTCTTAGAATCCTTGTTGCGGCTGCTTTCTCGTTTTGAATAACATGCACTCCCAGGAGTTTCCCTATTAGGATTCTTTGGCTAGCTGGACTAAGCTTTCAGAGTTTGACTTGTTGCACTTGTAGATTGGTTCAGGGCCCCCTTTTTTTGCGGATTCACTCTTTCTGAGATTTTGGTTTAGTGGCTTTCTTAGTTCTAAGTTGCAGCTGAGAACATATGTGAGTAGTAGGTCTTGGTTCAAACCCTGGTGGTACATCTTTCTCATTTCGAGGAATTCTAAATTCCCCTTCTTCCATTTGAATTCCTTTAGTTTCCAAGCACTTGGGAGGGTCCCTCTGTTCCCAATCATTACTTTGAATGTTTACACTGTTCCCAAATCCTAGACGATGCTTCTCATTACTTGTCGACTGCTTGTTTACTTCATCGTTTCCCAATCTGTTTAAATGCTGAGATAATTTAAACACTTCTTGTGAATAACCATTTTGGCTAAAAACCACTGTATTTGTTCTTGGCATTGAATGGATGTTGCTTCCTATGTTGTTCATTGGCTTTTTAAATCCTCTAGAATTTGAATTAGTTGGAGTGTCTTTGACTTCTTCATCTTGCTTGTTGCTAACGTCATCTTCTACATCCTTAAAGCCTGGAATATCTCCATTAGAGTCCTTATCCTCCATGTTTGAGTGGTGTAGAATAGCCTGAAGTTTGTGAGGTACTCTGACTGCACTTCCGACCTCCTTGATTGATATGCTATACCCATTACCACCCAGCGTAAACAGAATCTCATGTTCAATTCTTTGGAAGATGTCAATTGCCATTAAGACTTTCATGACTCCGAAAGATTCTGTACGGGAAATGGATTTGCCTAAACAAATGAATCTCCCCCAAATCTCAGCTTTGTTCTTAAAATTTTCCCACTTCCACCCATGAGGAGGGATACCATAGACATCTAACCAGACTATTTTAGTATCACAACAATCATATGTGGACCATTTTCTAACATCATAAAACCAAGTCTCTAGTTCTTGTTAATTCCTCAGAGCCTCCTCCTTCTCTTCCACTCTGGGGAATGTTAATATGAACTTAAAGCCACTCAAAGCACATATTTTGGTGCACTGACCAAAGCCATCAATTATAGTTGAGGCTAAGGTTGCAAGATCTCTCGGTTTATCCGTTGTGCATAAGAGACTTCTGTTTAGCCATTCTTCAAATTCTTCATTTAATTGGCCCTCCAAGCTTTTCATATATGGCTGGCTTTCTAGACTCAATCTGGTCATGGCGTTGTTTTTTATCCCTTACTCTCTTCCTTGCTCCTGCAATCCTTTCTACTCTTGAGGGTCGCTTATCTCCGCTTCCTTGAGCTTGAAAAGATTGCCTCTAATAGTATCTTCTCTTGGGTCTGGCCATGCTTGCATGCAATCTCTTCCCTCCGACAATCGCGCTGTGAAGCATGAAGATCCTGTTATTGATTTCTTTTCTGCTTCGAAATCGAATAAAGTCATGTCTAAGTTTGTCTCTCCATGATCTTCTTGGGGGGATGTAGGAATTAGTGGCTGTTCCTGCTCTCTGAAAAATTCCTTTTAGTCCATACAGATCGAGATCCAATGGCAGATTAGTAACAAAGACTGAGAGTTCCTGGTATCTCTCTTCCTCCGTCATTCCTTGAGCATCATGGGAATCCTTTGCATTCGTATCCTAACTTGTAATTATAAGTTAGCTGGAAAAACCTAAGTATTAATTGATTACCACGCTTTGAATCCAGTAAATATATATAGTCTTATAAGACTATCGCTTTTTTCACAATGAATATTTGAAAAACTCTTAACTATCAATTTTGCTTTGTTTCAGTTTCGTCATCAAATTTAATTTAATAATAAATGATTTCATAATAATTGAGCATCATCCATCCAATTAATGGAATACAAATTTTAAAAATAGGAGCTTAATTTCATTTGCAAGAAAAAAATAATAATAGTGTATTATTAATAATACTTTATCCCTAATTTTGTCAATTTTTACCCTATATATTAGTTATTATGTAGTGGACAATCCGTGCATTCCACAGACTCAAGAAATACTGGTTCTAATAAATAACAACAGCAATACTTGTGATTTAATTATTACCCATGCAATGATCAGGGACGTAGTCTTTAATTCCTAGCTGAGGCTTACAATTGTGTTATTTCTAAACCATAAGATATTTCTAGACCAGACAAAGTTGATTCGAGACTCAAAATTCTAACCGAATGACTTGAATTTATATTCGACCAGATATTCAAAATATGTTTATTCGAAAGTAGACCCGAAATTCCAATGATCCGAACTGAATCATACCTGGCCTGAAATTTTCTCCAAAGTACTTATTTTTGCATGACAAGCTTATTAATATTGGATCAAAAATAGAGTTACCCAAAATCGATCCGAACTGAAGTTCACCCGATCCAAGCTGAACTGACCAGAAATGTCACTTAACAAGAAACATGACCCAATTTAAACTTAACCCAATCCGTATCCAAACTGAGTGATCCGTTTGTCAGGTCTAGATATTTCATCAATAACAAGGTTTATCTCCGTTAAAAGATTATTCATAAATAAAGATGACATAATTTTAAAGTTGTCCATCAGCAAAAGCTCTGAATTAGTTACTAAAAATCATATATATTTATCCCAATGCATTATGTTCGTGCTTATTCATAACAAATCTTTATTTTTGGTGGTGCTTCATATTTTATTAATTAAATTATCAATCATTCTAAGTATATCAATAAAATAGATACGAATTTTTTACTAACATGGCGAGATGAAAAATATTAGGGAAAAAAAAAGGTCGGTTTCAATAATAATAAAAAAATTAAAATCAACAAAATAATATGTTGATACACTTTTAGCATATTTTTTGTTTATTAGAGTAGAGTTTTTATTAAAGTACTCCGATTTTCACATCCAACTCCAAAACTTACGTGTTATAGTCATAAATGAGGTAAAACAACACTAGGGCTCATAGCTTAATCATTGGTTTGACAGCATTATAGACAATTTTATTGACATGAAGATATAATTAGTCCCTATGCATTAGAAGTTAATTCCACGCACTTGAGACACGTGGCCTATCCTAGGTGATGTTAGGATCTAGGACCATCACGTTTCAACACCAACGACCTCAAGAGGAACTCCATTATTGAATTGACATTCAGACTTCTCAATTCTGTTAAAACTTCTCAATTTGATAATTGGATGAAGTAACGTGATTTTGTTCAAGTAATATATAGTTTAAAGATTCTCGCGTCACATTGAACTTGTTTATCCTATCGTAGCCTCCATCCGTTTCCTCTCTGATCTCCTCTCTCCCTCAAAAAAGCCTAGCGTCCATCCCTCTTGTTAGATGGCTATTATCCACTGTTTCGTCAGTGGCAAGCTTCATTTTTTCAACTAAAATCTCTAGTAGTTGGTACCTTAATTTTGATTTTATTTAAATTAAACTCGTCTATTCATCTATGAGACTTTTTCCCTACAGTATTAGTCTTTATTCAATGAGAATTGTAATTGATTGGTGAGATTGAAGATATTGGATGAAACTCAACTTTTAAATCACTATTATACAATTATGAGATCCTGCATCAATAATAAAGATGATGAGTTATGAAAGATTATTTTTGAGAAGATTCTTATGGCTTTGGAGGCAATCATCAATAGGATTTATATTTGTTATTTCAAAAGTTAAATTTCATCTCCATATTTTAAATTATCAATTATTTATGTGCGATTTTTATTATAAATGTTTTTTGGTGTTTTATCAATAAAATTGTTTTCCATAAAAAAATTATAGCGCTGCGTTGAATTTTTTCAACAGAAAAAGGCAAAAGGGTAATGTTTCATTTTTCTAACATAAAAGAGGGACCATTGGGTCTATGTGGTTGGTTGTAGGCTATATGAAAAGAAGAGGGGCCACTTGGGCCCAGGAGCGACAATGGAGCGTGTACGTGGTGGGTTTAACTGTACCCTCATCCATATCTATTTTCAAAGTTAATACTCATACCCATATCCATACTCATCGGGTTTTGTAAAGTTATACACATACTCATGCCAACTAGTTATAGTGGGTATGCGAATTTTATTTGGTACATATAGACAGAAAAAGAATTAAACCGATTTTATACCTGTATTCGACATTAAATAGCCAATATGTCACACTAACACCAAGTTTCTAACAACATACTATATCATATTGAATACAACTAAAAATTTGTCAATCAAAGTAATAAATTAGCACTTTAACAATCACAGTTTCTAATAAATGTCTCATCGAAATCTTGAATACCGACTAACAAAATATTCAAATATAAGCAACAATAAAATGGCACGGATTTTATATAACGTGGATATGGGCCGGTACAGAGTGGATACTAATAAAATGGATATGGGTTGGGCACAACCGATACTCATACCCTTACTCATACTCATACCCATACCCATTTTACTAATATCAGTACCATACTCATTTTTTTCCCATTTCACTGCCCATGTCTATACCCATTGGGGCCAATTCTAAGAGTTCTAGGTCGATATGGATTTTCTTTTTCGGCCCTACTTGGATTTTGTCATTTGTGTTTGTTGAGATTTTTTTTTTTTTTTTTATAGCATGGATTGTTCGAGGCTCCATAAGTTCCTAGCAGCGGGTACCTGTACAATTGTATCTAGCAGAATTATGCTCAACGCAAACTTTTTTTGTTTTTTTGCCACCAGTGTGCAAACTGTATTCGCCTTTTTAATTTTCAATAAGGCATTTTGCTCTATGTCACTAATTTATTATTTTTCTTGGATTTTTTTAAGGGCGTTTTATTTTGCCATTCGCATCTTGTTAACTAATTTACATTTTTTTTTCTTCATTTTAGTCAACATAGAAAATTTATTTGGGAGTCTGGGTCCCTTAGTTCAAACTTGATTGTGATTAATAAGTTGAATAAAATTTTATTTAGGACTGACTTTAACTTGAGACATGTTCTTTTCAAGTGATCATAAGTACTTGTTATCAACATTTAGCACTCATCAACAACAATTAGTATTAATCAGTATTGATCAGCACTTAGTCACATTTTCTACTCGCAATTTCAGCACTCACCAGTACTGAGCAGCAATAAGTTATTTATTATAAGTTAAAAAGAATAAGTCATTAATTAGTATTTGGCCAAGATACATATTATAAGAACTGTTGCAGAAAAATTGAAGCAGAGTTCAATTTGAGTTAGGTCAATACGTATTGGATTGATCCTATTTTGCACCTAGATCTAAACATACATATATACATACATATATATATATATATATAGGATGTTCTCCCAGGCAAGCTTAGTCAAATATATTACTAGTGATGTTGTGTGACATCCTTAAATTTTTTATGAGATAAGGAAAAATATAAATGGTAGTTCAAAATTGAAGATAAGTTCAATTTCCAAATTACGATTACGAAAACGAAACAAAAAAAAAGTTATAACAAGTAACTTTAAATTCGACTACATAAATAAATAAGCAATTTTAGGCATCATGTGGAGGATAATGTTTCATTTCATTCTTCTAAAATAAAAGAGGGAGTTGAGGAACATGGAGATGAAGCTGCACAAAATCTCCACCAATTAGGTTGTCCGCTTGCTAGTTGGATTGGACTTACGTTTGCAGTGTATATTTTATATACCTGGGAGTATATACTCCCAGGTCCACGATGGCACCCAAATACATGCTGGCATTATTATTTTTTCTTTTAAAAATTATTGCATTTAAATCTTGCCCAATTAGATACCGTCAGTTACCTCTTTCGGTCCTTCTCTCTCTGAATTGCTGCTTCTCTGTCTCTCCACCTCCCATGTCTCTATTCCACTCAATTCTTTTAGTACCCTAATTCTACTAGCATTGGATGTCCAATGCAGCATAATGAACAACTTTGCTCATCAATAGAGGAAGACAGTTCAAGAAAAAGTGAAGAACCTGCTAATCTTGCCAAAAGCTCTATGGATGATCAATCCCAATGAGTAGAACAACACATCATAACCTACAAATGCAAAACAGGTGATAGATTATTACACAATTCTATTTCCAATTTTCAAAGACGGAGCAATTTAGGTTTAGTAATTTGATTTTGGTCATTTTCTGAAATTGACCAAATAAATCTCTCAAAAAATACTGATTTGGCCAGAATATGAATTGTTCACTACTAGTATATGTTTCAAGAGGGCATCCTCTAGAGTGCTGGGTTCATGTCAGTGTGTCATATTGTTTTTGATTATTTTCTAAAATTGATGAACTAAATTTTTAAAGAAAAAATTGCTGATAAACAAAAAGAAAATCATTGACAATTTGACTTGGGTTGATGGAATGAAGATAGTTCATTTGCCCAACTCAATTTGTTCACTATATAAGCTACCTTGGATGCATCTCATGTGAGTCAAAAATCTCGCCATCATTTATAGTCTAATCACAATGACATGAGGTTGTTCACTGTTAATGTTCTATTTATTCATTGATAAGTGAATATTGTCTCATTGATTATTGGTTTTATCTCTTTTCTTAGGTCTATTGTTACACATGCTGATGGTGACTAACATGCAAGTTCGACAAAAATGTTCAAGCCAATGAGCCCACCATCGAGAAACAAAAGGAACAGACTCTCTCCCAATATGCTTCCAAATCCAACAACCAACCTGTAGGGAGTAAGAAATAGATGAAGTTGCCATAAAACTAAACAACAATAGCACTTTGAGTTCAGAGTCATTTTGGTTTGTTCACATTAAAAAAGACTTTTTATTAGACAAAATAGTGTCTCTTGTTTTAATTAGAAGAACATATTTTGTCGTATTATATTGTAATAGTTTGCATCATGTTGGCAAAACATTGATTATTCACCGAAGTTCCAAAGTTTGTGCACTTGACTTCTTTAGTATCATTGTTTGCGGTGTCCATTGCAATATTTATTTTTGTCAATATTGTGCTCAATTTGTTCACCACAACTATTACCGAATTAACAAGCCTCATAGCTTTTTTTTATTTTTGTAATGAGGATTGTCTTCATAATTAATTACCTAGTTAAAGTTGTAGAGACAATATTTCTAATTCACTAATAATTTTGTTCACTGCTCAAGCTCAGCTTTGCTCACTAGAGCTGTTGCCAAATTAGTGAAGTCTCATGACTTTTTCTGTTCACTTTTTTCTTTTTTTTAACACATGAAATGTCTCCAAAAAATAATTAGATAATGTCCATTGCTAAAATAGTGGTTTCCAAGATGTCTTTAATAAAAATAACTATTTTGTACTTGAATCACCTGAATCATGTTTATTGTTCGCAACTTCTTTTAGATATTGTTCACTATAACATTAAATAATTAGGTTACTGAGAAGGAATGCTGAGTTCATTATAACACCAAAGGATGTTATGTGAGAATCAATTTGTATAGTAGGTCCTTGAGGCCTCCTCTATGCCAAATTTTAGTTTGTTCATTAAATCCGTAATGATTGTTCACTATGATATCTCCTTCAAAACTTTAGGAACACTTATTTCAATATCATGCATCCTTGGTAATCATTTATAAAGAATGTCATTGACAACGAATTGCCTACAAAGACAAATATAGGGAGGGAAGTGAAGAAAGGACTTGCAAATAATTTTACAAATTGGAAACAATAGATGATGATAAAAGAGAGAGAGATGATAATAAAGAATAGGCAGATAACAGTAGGAAATATTTAAATAAGAAAATTATTATACAAATGATGAATAATAAAGAGTTGGCAAGCATGAATTCTTTTCGCAGGAAAGGCATCCACTACTTCTATAGAAACGCGAATGTTTATTTTTTATTAAACAAATAGTAACCGTAATGGTTACCAAGAATCTCAATGGCACTCTTATTTGAAAAACAAATAAAAACAAGTAAAAAAAACTTAATAGCAATGTGGCAATGTAATATTGAGTTGGCGCATATGTCAGCTTCGGGAGCATAAACTCTCGGGTGTACATAATAAAATGCATTACGTTTGCTTCTTATTTTTAAATATAAAAAAAATGCTAACCCACGTTGGTCTCAACTAGGATTCCAAGAGTCATTGGAAGCCACAACATTTTAGCATCCTAATTCAAATCTAAATTCAATATTTCAAAAATTCCGCCGGTGGAGTTTTGGGACATTTCAACATGCATATAAAGATCATCAATTCCAC
Source organism: Carnegiea gigantea (assembly GCA_029747015.1). Taxonomy (NCBI): domain Eukaryota; kingdom Viridiplantae; phylum Streptophyta; class Magnoliopsida; order Caryophyllales; family Cactaceae; genus Carnegiea; species Carnegiea gigantea. The sequence continues at coordinate 27,668 of JAKOGI010000106.1, read as the reverse complement.
ATGACATTAATTCTTTAAAACAACAGTAAATTGTATAAATTAAACTTTTTAGGTGCTAATAAGGTTATAAAATTGAGGTTCTAGGTATTTCAGGTTTCAGGTTCTATTTTTCATCCTCCGTCATATTGTAATTGTATTGTGTTGTCTATTTTGACTCTTTTAAACTAAAAAATAATAATTTTTTAGATGTATTCTACTCTGTTAGTGTAGTGGGATGTGATTGAGTCGAGTTGAACTAATAGTACTATAATCTAATACTTTCTTTTCTTTAACTTTAAATGTTTATCTCGCCTTTATACCTCATTTTTGTTTAAAAAAAGGCATCAGATTAATCACATTTTGTCAGTAATCTTTATAATTTAAATGCAAAGATATGTAAGATGCTAAATGTTGAGGATATGCTGCAATTTGGTGCAATCCCGCCAATCTTTATAATTTAAATGGAAAGATGTGTAAGGTGCTGAACGTTAAGGATACGGAGAATGCTGCAAGTTGGTGCTATCCCGCCAATATTTATAATTTTATAGATAAATGCTCAGGAAAAAAAAAAATCAAAAAACACCACTTAAATAGTAGTGGGACTTAAAAAACCCCACTGACATAGTAGGGGGACTTAACTACTTAGATAAAGAAAAAAAATAAATAAAACCCACCCCTTAATGGGACTAAACTGCTTCGAGACAAGGGGAAAAAACCCACAACCAAGAGTTCAACGTTTGTAAAAGTCCATATTATACATAACTTCATTCTGGGATAAAGTAACCCCCCTGCGATTCACTCTTATTGTTTACAAACAAAAATATCAGATTCACCAGTAAATGCACACCTCTTCCCTTGAAACACCAACCCTTGAAGGTCTGTAGCACAGAAAACTTCACATTTTAATCTCAATATCAGCAATCCTCAAAGATACCTATCACAAAAAACTCTATGCATTAATTTCAATATGGTAACGGTTATAAATTGCAAAATTGTTGTGGTTCAAGAATTACTAATTGTGACAATTATTTTCATGCAGATTTGAATTTCACCTTATTATTGTGCAGGTATTGATTTCAATATTTAAAGGTTATAAATTGCAAAATTGTTACGGTTCAGGAATCACTATTTATGACTATCGGTACATGTAGATTTGAATTCCACCTTATTATTCACACCAAGGTATCTCTTTACTGCTCCATCAATGTTTGTCTTTTTATATTGATTTATTATAATACAGTTACCTTAGCTCGATTATGACTTTGAATTGTATTAATGTGTCATTTTTTCCTACTAATAGTGGCTACTGTTCTATGGCAAATCTGAACGCATACCTATTACTCACAAGTTTCCAACACCCATTTTCAGGTACTAACTTCTTACCATCTACCTTTTTAAAGAAGACATTTCCTGCCATTACGTTAATCAATTGTAGTTTTGAGTGTGAGCATGCATCTTTTAGTCATGCTTAGGTAGTAATTTATATGTGATTCAGGTAGATTTCTGAAGACTTCATAAGGATATGCTTCTTACTTAATCAAACTAGGAGACATACACCTATGTTTTCTTTCTCTTCCTACTTAACTATGTTTTTTAGGTTGGAATCTAATGTATTTAACACAAGGAAAAATGAAAGAGTTTTCACAGTTTGGATTTCCATATCATATAAAGTCTGCCTAAATATGATTCTTTGAAGTCCTATAGATCTAGCCAATGGAACCTATAGTGAAAAAACGTTATTCTTGAAAACACTGCTAATTGTTTACTACAACTGAATGAGTGACAAGATACAGATTGTTGAGTATATTTAGTTTTGATGATAACAAATCCAAGTGTAAAACTTTGTCCAAGTAATGTTGCTCTAAACACGATTTCCAAACAGGCCTAACTGGTGTTTGTGATCTTTATTGTATTAACTGGTTTGCTACATGTGAGAACAAGTCTTAACAGGTTTTACTTGGTGATTCTATATTAAGTCAAGAACACCCTCTCGACAGTTGATTGTAAGGCATGTTCCTGAACTCTAGCAATGCAAAAAACAACCCCAGCAAACAAGGTGGCCTTGGTGTTCACAGCAGCTCTACAAATCTTGGACAAGATGACTGGTTCAAAACAAGAAGTCTTGGGTATATAGGTTTTATTTATTTAGACTCTTGTTAATATGCCAATATTGAAAACGTCATTTTAAACACCTCTTGAATCGGTATTTGCGCTAAGTGCTTCACAACACCAGTTGCGAACAACCCTGCAAACAGGGTGCCTAGGGTGTTTCTGAACTGAAGTGGCCATACCCAATTATCTTTGAAAATTCATTTCGGTTGGCCAAGATCTCCAGAATACTTTCTTTGAATTCCAAGATTGCTATTTTTCTGGAAAGGATATTTCTTGAAAATGTTATGGGAGATTTGCGAAAATAGGTTTTGGGAGAATTGCCAAAAACTAAAAGATTCCCTTTGCCTATATTTTCGGATATGATAAAATTTCAAAAGCTGAAGATTTCTGGTTGTCATTTGAATCTTCTTCACGGCTATGGGAAGATAAGGGTTATCTCTTAAGATAACAAATCCCTTATATTTTGGAAAAAATTTATCACTAGCCGTTGGGGAGTATTTCTTGCTTGAAAATCGTTTTCCCTACTTAGCTGATTCTTTCACATCTCCTTGTTTTTGACCGTTGGATTTTGTGTTTAAAATCTCAGCATTTCACTCCCATTTGTACAGAGAAAAAAAACGAGAAACATACACAACATACGCAAAAAGGCAAATTTTCAAAAGTGGTTTTTCTAGTGAGAAGAATTTTTCGAGTTACGCTTGAGAAAAGAAAAACCGAGATAAGTTGTGTTTAAACTGAGCTTTCAAGATATTGGCATACTAGGGCCTCATTGTACCTTACATCTGCTTAAATCAGAAACACCCCAATAAGGTATTTTGTACCCCTGTTCTCAGAACAGAAAGTGAGTGAGTGTGTCCTCAGTCGTGTCGACTTTGGACGTGTCCAATCTGGTGAGATTTGGACGTGGTGTAACCCTTCTTAGAGAAGAAGGTTACATGGTTGCAAGTTGTAATAAGGTGTGTTACATTTGTAACGTGTGAAGCCCGTTAGTGAAAGTGGTTAAATCCTACACGAGATAGGTCGTGGTTTTTCACACCTCAGTTGGGCTAGAGGTGTTTTCCACGTAAAAATTGTGTGTGTGCTTTATTTTCCGCATTTATCTTGGTGATTTTCGCATTTGCAATATTTGAGAACACCCCCTGCAAACAAGTCACTAGGGTGTTTGTCATCTGAGAATAACCTCTGTGAGGGTGTTTGTTATTTACAACGCGAAAATCAGACACCACAATTCACCCCCTCTTGTGGTTGTGTACTCTTGGAATTCAACATAGATCCTCAAGGAGTGTTCCTCAAAGCCCCCCTTTAATCAACACATGGTTGATTTCTTATATTTCTTGTCAGCAAGCTTAATGTTCACCACCACTACTGGTTTTAGACAACTTAATATAAGAGTAACTTCTAAGAGGTTGGACAATAAAGCGTACTTGATATCATTCCACCCCACCACCATGGTTCATACAAGTATGAATGACCTCCAAAACCTAGTCAACGACAGGCAAATCCGCCTTCTTAATTGAAGAGGCCTCATCAACCAACCAAGCATCTCCCCTAGATTTCAATTTTAGGAACAATCACACAAGTTGAATTAATTGGCCAAAAAGCCTCTTTCTTAATCGAGAACAAAAGGCATAATTTTCAAAGGAATTTACTCAAATATAGCAGATAACTTCAAAGTAAGAGGGGAAGGCTCCAACTTGCTCTAGCATCGGTAGTCCTAGATTTCATGAGACCCTTTTTCTTAGTGATGAAACTGGACCCAATAAAAACACTCGAAGAAATAGCCAACATAAGTCCGTTGACATTATCATTTGACATCCCCATTTGCAGTCCACAGAGAGGAATAGAGAGAGACAAACTGAGAAATAGAGGACTTGAAACAAAAATCCAATCCAAAGCCCCTAAGAGTCAAGTCCTTCATATGACAATCCTAAGAATGGATATCATCTGATGACATCTCCGTGGGTGCAATTCAATAAAATTCAGTATAGAAACCCTTGAGAGCCATGTTTCGTCCTTGAGAGATCACAATCCCTAATCAAGAAAAGCTATCACTCAAACCAATAGTAATCCAGAAAGACAAAGAAGTGCACATTACTGAAACAAGAAAAAATACATAGAATTTGAAAAAGGGGAGAAATACCTAGTTGGCTCTTCCAAAGGGAAAATGTAATCAGATGCCCAAGTCGATCACACGGGCATCTTTAATTTCCTATTCTGATGATTTTTCTGCGGATAAGTATGTCCAAAATGATTTGAAAAACCCAAAAAGTGGCTCCTTTGGTGTCTCCGGGCAAAACGTTCAAGTATTATAAAAATACTCTATTCAGATTATAGTTTCTAGGATACATATGTTGCAAACCTTGGAATTTGAATCAGGCTAACACATTCAATTTTCTCTCTCATATTTGGAACAATTAGTTAAACAATTTTCTCAATGTATAGCATGTATGGTTAGAACTTGGGGTGTAAACTGAATTAAAAAAAGAACTTAGGGTGCAAATTGGATCAAAAAGAACAATGCTTTTGACATAAGATTGTGATATGAGTAAAATACAACTATGCTTATGCGAAATATGTGTTGGGAAGCTAATCAGAATGTGGACATTTACAAGGATTTGCTCGTCATGCCAATTAACCGAAATGAAATTGTGCACATAGAAGTGGATATGAAAAAATCATCCCATTAATTGAGAGTTGCCAATATAATTGGAATTATGACAACCACCCAAAACATCATATATGATATATCATATTAAAAGATGATAACAGAAGAGCTAAATGAGGAGGAAAGGATCACACAGAATAGGTAAATGCATACCATGAAACAGCTTTTGTACATTACTCAGCAATTTGAAAAATGTATTTGATAATGAAAACAAATAGAAATCCAACACTATGCAAAATATAGAAGACAACGCCACGACACAAAATGATTAGAAACATTAAAAAATGGAACATACTAATGCACGGTTGCATTAATTAGAATAAATTCTTTAATTTTGGAGAAAGAGTTGCTCAGTATGATAAGGTAATCATTGGGGGGGGTTTGATGAAGATAAGGTGATTATTGTTCTCAA
>JAKOGI010000106.1:2500-17500 GCA_029747015.1 Carnegiea gigantea | reverse complement strand
TACCAAGACAACTACAATAAAAAAAAGCCAGATTGACCACTACGCGACGATTATTGTTCAAGCATTCACACATTGAACGAAATGATGTGGTGGTACACTGTTGTCGCTTGCTGACAAGGGAGGCACCCCAAGTCGAGTCAACATTGATGCATATGCAACAAACATAATCAATGCATCTTGAAAGCCAGCCTGAGCAATAAAATCCCATCTTAGCACGTAACATCGACAATCTTGATAATGGTGACTCTGTATTATATAATATCATACCCTTGCTTATGCAAGTATATTTACCATATAATTAATACTTCCTTTTAAATACACAAAATTTATTCCCAGAATCATATCAACAAGCTGGTCATGATGAAAATCCTTAATTCAACAGAGCTCCTTGTATAACACCTCCGCCCACAGAACATATGATAACCTCATCCACCCTAACAGGTAATCACCTAAAACTTTCCTACGTGTACATAACGCAACCAAGCATAAGTTACATACTCACTTACCCTGGTAACCCTATTGCAGGAGGGACACATCCCCGTTAAAGACACTTATTCTCAAACCGATGGGACGTTGGACTGTGAACAGCTACATGTCCACATTGCACAGCTATTATGTGGATAGAGGAAATGGTTAGAAATAGTAGTATCACAAACCCGATATTCAATTTGTGTTGTTAAAGTGGACAAATTAGTCTGCCCTTACTTCCACCATCACGTCCATTTCTTGAATCGTTATCGTCAAACCAATATTTCCTTCATAATATCAGAATCTACAACTCCATGTTCTCATTTACTTCTATTGGGGGATGGATTGAAATAGTGTCAATGATGGTACGAGCCCATATGTTTTTTGGATAAATGGTAGCAACCACCATAGAATTGGATCCTTGCTTCCACGATTTGGACTACTCCTAAAGTTTGTATAATTGTACATCTATGACACTAGTAATGAACTGTCAAACCAAATGACTGCACTTAGGGCATCTAGTCGGTCTGGCGTTAGAGCTGACATTATGCAAGGGTTGCAACAAATGTTGGATTTAGTTAATCCGTATGCTGCTATATTTAGAAGAGCTCGCGACATGTTACATGACCATCACGAGGTTTTCGATTTGCGAATTCGAACCATTCAAATGAAAGAGGGCTGACAATATATTAGACCCACTATAGAAGAGGTCGTTGGGCTATTGGTTGGGGATGGAACTGAGCACCGAGATGTCATCATTCAAAAAAAGGATGGAACCTTGCAAAGCATAAATGAGATTCATCGATCACACATGCGTTTACACTATTCTCTTTTATTTCCTTCCGGCACTAATGGATGGAGCCCAGACATACCAAAAATGACTTACATGATACATTGGGTCATTGCGCAATATAGGCTTACATGATACAATAACCATCAAGGTCAACTGCGAACGGAATTGCCCAATGGCATTCAAGATGCAATTAACGCAGGTGGCATTAACACAGAATCAATAAGGCGAAGATATATTCCACCATTTTCTTTCACTGGAGGGCCATGTTATATAATGGAGCATTATCAGGATACAATTGCAATTTATCATGCAATGGGCTTCCTGATTTCTTCGTTACATTCACATGTAATCCAAATTGGCCTGAAATCACTAATGAGCTATTATCCGGTCAACAATCCGAGGACCGACTAGATCTCATAACTCACTTTTTTAGAATTAAGCTATGATAATTACTCGATGATTTTAAGATGAACAAAAATCTTTGGAACAGTCATTGCTGGTGAGTTCCTGACATTGTCATACCCATTATTTTCCCTCAAAATATATTCAATGCACTAATTATACCCGCTGTGTCTTTTAGAAAAGCATATGTTATTGAATTTTAGAAGTGTGGCCTTCCCCATGCTCATATTTTCTTAACAGTAGCAACGAAAGATAAGCTTGTATGCCTAAAAAATTTTGATAGGCTAATTAGTGCTGAAATTCTTAATCAGACTCTGGACTCTCTAACATATGATACCGTCACAAGTTTTATAACCCATGGCCCATGTGTATCATGTTTGATTGGCGAAAAATGCTCACAATGTTATCCAAAAAGATTTTGTAATCAAAAAACATTTGATGAGCATGGCTTCGCTCAATACCAAAGGCAGCACACTCCCTAAAAAGTGGTCGTGAATGGTTGAGAGATTGATAATCAATGGGTGGTCCCATAAAATAGAGATCTATGCATAAAATACAATGCTCACATCACTGTCGAGCGTGTACCTATCCGTAACGTGGTGAAATACCTATATAAGTATGTACATAAGGGTCATGATTGTGCTACTATTGTCATCAAAGGCAATACCGCACATCATGATAGTGAGTGACCTCGATAATATAGAGAAAGGAATGAAATCTAGGAATATTTGGACTGTTGCTATGTATATGCAGTTGAGTCAGGCTAGCAAATTTTTGAGTTCATCTTGCAGCACCAATATCCTTGTGTACAAAAATTTTAAAACCACTTGCCTGGAGAACAATTAGTCATATTTAGTGATAGAGAAGACCTTTTTAGTATTATAATGAACCAGAAGCGTAGAAAACAATGTTGATAATGTGGTTTGCAGTAAATAAGGAGTAATCAGAAGTTCGACAGACCACATATCTTAAGTTCCCCAGGCAATGGGTATTGAATCATTCCTTTAAAAGGTGGATGGCCCGTCAAAAAGGGTCTTCTATTGGTCGACTTCTGTTTGTACATCCAAGTTATGGAGAATGATATTATTTAAGATTGCTTCTTACAAAGGTTCATGGAGCAACTTGCTTTGAAGTTATCTATACAATACGTGGTGTCCTACACTCAACATTTAAGTCAGCATGCACGGCATTGGGGTTGCTTGATGATGATGGTGAATAACCTTCTACCTTGAATGAACCATCAATGTGGGCTTTAGGTGTTCAACTGCGAAATATGTTTTGCTCTATGTTAACGTTCTCCGAGATTGCTGACCCAGTGAAGTTATGGGATGCACATTGGACACATTTAACAGATGACCTTCTATATGCCATACAACGGAAAATAGGAATCGCAGATATGGATTTATCATCGACCAAGCTGCAGAATCTTGGACTACTTGAGATAGAACGTATCTTGAATAGAAATGGAAGATTGCCATAAAATTTCCCTCTAAAGCCGCTCCCTTCTATCGAAGCTGCAATTCATACAAAAAATCAGCTTATTATAGATGAACTTGACTATGATACAAATCTGGAAACATCAAGATTTAAAAGCTTTGTAAGATGGCTGAACTCATATTAGCATCATGTGTACAGATCAGTACTCAAACTCCTAATAGAGGTAGAGGGGGGTTATTTTTTATATATGGTAATTGTGACACGGGAAAGACTTATCTATGGAATACTTTAATCTCTAAGTTCCAATCAGTAAAACATACCATCCTTGCTAATGCATTATTAGGAATTGCTTCTTTACTGCTACTCGGAGGCAAAACAGCACACTCAATGTTCAAAATACCCTTACAACCTGATGAGACTTCCGTTTATTACTTTGATAAGAGGTCTGAACGTGCAAATCTCATTCGTGAAACAATGTTGATTGTTTAGGATGAAGCACTAATGATGAATCATTTAGCATTTGAAGCAGTTTACCATCACCTCAAGGACATATGTGACAATCAGAATGCTTTTGGAGGGAAACTTGTCCTTCTCGGGGGAGATTTTAGACAGATACTTCTTGTGATTACACATAGGAGTCGTGAATCTATCATTGTGACTATGCTCCATCAAGCAACATTTTGGAATGAATGTAGCATTATGCACTTGCGTATAAACATGAGGCTACAACGAATTGATGAATTTAATGAGACTATGTGAATTGTAGAGGAATTTGCTCGATGGATATTACAAACTAGGGAAGGTTAAGTGAAAGGAATTCCTATTTTAGATAACAGAGAGCCTAATTGGATTAAGATACTGAAAGATTTTCTCATACGAAATGACGAAGATGGTATGCACAATTTGATCACATCAATTTATCCTTACTTTGATACTAAATATGAAGATTGGTCATATCTTCGTGAACAAGGGTTTCTTGCACTAACAAATGATGATGTTGATGAAATAAATACAATCATGTTGTCTATTCTCCGTAGAGATGTCAAAAGCTATTTGAGTTGTGATACTCTTTCGAACTCTAACAATTGTGGTTCTTTCAATGACTTGGAACCTCCTGAATTATTGCATTCCTTAAAGATTTTTGGGTTGTCAAATCATTGTCTATATCTTAAAGTCAGTGCGCCTATTATATTATTAAGAAATTTGAATTAGTCAATAGGGTTGTGCAATGGTACTCGATTGATTGTCAGTAAATTGCAGGATAGAGTGATTGAGACCAAAGTAATATCTGGCTCAAAAGTTGGAGAGACTTTCCTAACACCCAGAATCAATTTAACCTCATCCAATCTTCCAAATCCATAACTTAGAAGAAGACAGTTCCCTCTAAAACTTACGTTTGCAATGACAATCAACAAAAGTCAGGGGTAAACATTAAATATATTAGGCGCATACCTTCCGGGGCCCATGTTTAGCCATGGCTAACTTTTTGTTGCACTCTCACGTGTTTCGTCCCCTTCTGGATTAAAAGTACTACTTTATAATAAAGGAGGTGTTCCTATAGATGTTACATCTCGGGACTTTCAGTTGATGCTGCTACAGATGGCAAAAGGAATGTGGTCACCAATAATTATAAATTGGTTTTTACGCTGAGAAATGAGACTTCTTAGCGTCATTGATCATTGTTAGGATATTCCTTACCAGCACCAACCGCCTTTTGTGTCATTAGTCGATGTCCCTCGATGTCTACAAACACCAGATAATGTCGTAGGTACATATTATTTACACAGTAAAGTTTGCTAGCTAAGTTTTTGCATATATTTTTTCTGAAGTGTGCATCATGTTTTCATTTCCTTTTGTTGTATAGACGTCATTAGTATGGTAGTTAAGATTTTTTCATATTTCTTAACACACTTCAATTATATAAAGATTAGTACATATAATATATATGTGTGGAATGCACCTGTTGAGACTGACTTTATGGGGAGATTTTGCGGAAGTTGAGGACGGCTATATTCAGCAACATTTAACTACTAAAAATATACTTCTTGCTTCCAAAGCGCACATTAGAGATTACCAAGGTATCCTTACTTCCACTTGATATACTTTCAGTCATAAAACTGCCTAATTTTCATTAATATGATGGTATATTTCAGTAATATGTTTTCTCGCCTGTAATATACATTTAGGAATATCAGTTTCTACTTTTGCCATTAGTAGATTGCTGACTAACCTAGATATTCAAGCAACAAAAGACTTTGAAGGATGGTAGATACAACATGTATCATTAATTTTATTTTTCATTCCCCATGCAAGTTATATAGACTTGACCTCACACTTGTTACTTTCCCTACATGTATTAGGTACTCTGATACTAAAGGTCTGATGAAGCATTTTGAATTCATGTGTACAAGAACATTGCATTTGTATAATCTAGAGAAGTTGTTCACTGCTAAAAGTATTAGATTAGATGAATATGCAGCTACGGCAATGTGAGCTAGAAATTTTTCACACAAATGTTACTTACACTTACATATATTCATTCAATATCACATAATCTTCAAAGTTTACTATACGCAGGTGACATATTTCTGGGTTTTTGCATATATTGTTGAAATCCACCCACTGCTTTATGGCACGTGCAGTAATTACAACAAAAGTGTCCACACTTACGTACTTGCGCTTAAAGTACCGTATTGCACATGCCGACCTCCACGTTTGACTCATATCAGGTTTACATACTTGATTGTCTATTGTTCGGTACTCTGTTTTACTTTTCCAATTCCATGTTTGCATTAGTGTAACCATCCTTTTTTATTTAAAATTATAGGTATGACTTTAGAGTTGTCTTATAAGATACTGAAGGTTGTAGGGAGTTCACTGTTCTTCATAAGCATGCTCGAATTCTATTACATACGATATCTAACTAGTTGGATATGTATACAACACAGGTACTATCATTTTCAATGCTTGTCATGTATATACAATTTATTATTTTATTGTTGACTAACACATATTAATATTGTCCACAGCCATATGGTCATCTATTGCTTTATGCGATTATAGATGATTATAACCTTGGGTTTTCATTTTGGAGCCTCCACGCCACCATGAAGTAGAAGCTCCTATCATTCTTATTACGCCAGTCCATTGGGAGGAAGAGGTTCAGTACATATGAAATACTAATGTTAGGTACACCAGGTAGATAATGGGTATATATAACCTTTAATTCGATCACTGTTAATCAAATTATCACTAAATCTTTATTTTCTTTGTAGGTACAAGAGGATGGAGGTGGATTCTTCGTCATTGGCATCATAGATGGACTTATCATCATCTCATTTAGCATACTTTGTAAAAAATTCACTATGCATTATTTCCATCATGCTTATATAAACCTTTTCTACAATCATGTAGTTTTTAATTGTTAATCCCATTGGTTATCCATGAAGTTGTTGTATACTTAACCTTTTCATTGAGTTTTTCCATTCTCCCCTCTAAATTATAATATTAATTATATCTACAATAACCATCCATTTATTATTGCGATAACATATCTACAAATTATCCATTTGAACATGCACCGAGCAAAGCACGGACCTAGACTAGTCTTTGTAATTTTACTTATAACTGCTCAGGAAAAAAAACCAAAAAACCCCACTTACATAGTGGTGGGACTTAAAAAAACGCCACTTACATAGTAGTGGGACTTATTTGCTCAGATAAACCAAAAAAAAAAAAACTCACCCCTACTGGGACTTGTTTTCGGAATTTCTTGGGGGTGTTGCTGACGATGACGAAGGATGAAAGATCGGGCTTATGTCATGGTGTGTGCAAAGCAACTGGCGTCCTCTTCCTCTTAGGCTTCTCCTGTAAAAAGGGCACCCATGGGTTATAGACCGGAGAACACCTCCCCGATAATCAAGTCAATGGAGGGTCCAAGTCAAAGGTGAAGCAGAGAGAGAAAGAGTAATAAGAGTTAGAGAATGTGCCAGATTGCTAACTCTTTTTCCCAGGTAGGTAGATGAGTATTTACAGCTCTTGTAGCAAGGGGTAAAATGGGACCCCCAAATAGGCCGCGGGACCGCTTGCTCTGCTTGGACCTCTGGTAGAGCCCCAAGGATCCCGCTAGGGGCCTGTTGCATTCAGTTAGGCCTGGCCCATGATTGCATATTAGGGGTCAATTAAGGAAATTATATTTTTTCAAATCATTTAGCCCCTTACATTCTGCATGCACATCGAATCGGACGAGTAGTCAGGCGAAATGAGGAGTACCTCCGTGGTGAGGACCCCATCGGCTAAACTTGGGAAATAGCTCATCGTCGGGGCGCACTGCCTTGGGACGACGCATGGCCATCGTCTTCAAGGCTGGCGGACTGTTCAGAGCGACTGAATTCCCGAGGCTGGATAGTGGCTTAGGAAATCATCTTCTTTTGGTGTATAAATTGGGACTGCCATGAGCCGCATTTTCCTGTCCGTGTGCATATTTCATTTTTACTACAGGTTTTCCGAGACAGGGTTCCGTTGCTCATTAAAGACGCTTAAGGAGCGACGGGGGAGAGGACGCCAAGCTCAAGGAGCATTGGGCAAGAGGACACCAAGCTCAAGGAAGACCTTAAGGCGCAGAAGGAGCAACGGGCGAGAGGACGCCCTGCTCAAGGACCGTTGCGCGGGAGGACACCCAGCTCAAGGGCGACCTTATACCCTAAGGCCAAAGGCGTAGTGTAGCGATGGGCCTTGGGCTGTGCATACTAGAGATTGGCCGAGAGTCGTGCTTATAAGCGACCAACTGAGGGCCGCGCCTACGAGCGACCGGCCGAGGGCTGGGCTTACGAGCGACCAGCTGAGGGCCAGGCTTACTAGTGACCGGTCGAGGGTCACGCTTACGAGCAACCGGCTGAGGACCGTGCTTACCAATGACCGATTAGGGGCCGGGCTTCTGAGCCACCGGCCAAGGGCCACGCTTACCAGCTATCCGGCCGTGCCTATGAGCGACTGGCCCAGGGCCGTGCTTACCAGTGACCGTCCAAGGGCCATGCTTACTAGCGACCGGTCAAGGGCCACGCTTACGAGTGATGGGCCTTGAGTTGTGCTTAGGAGCGACCGACCGAGGGCCGCGCCTACGAGCGACCTGCTGAGGGCCGCGCTTAGCGATCCTTAGCCCCTTAAGGGTTAGGGATGTAGCGACTAGTCGAGGGTCGTGCTTACTAGGGACTGGTCGAGGGCCGCACTTATGAGCGACAGGCTGAGGGCCGTGCCTGTAAGCAACAGGCCGAGGGCTGTGCTTACGAGCGACCGGCCCAGGGTTGCGCTTACAAGCGACCAGCAAAAGGTCGTGCTTAGCGATCCTTAGCTCCTTAAGGGCTAGGGATGTAACGACCAGCCGAGGCCCGCGCTTTCGAGCGGACGGCCAAGGGCCGCGCTTATCGGCAACCGCCCGAGGGTTGCGCCTACAAGCAACGGGCCGAGGGCCGCGCCTATGAGCGACGGGCTGAGGGCCACGCTCGCGACTAACCGGCTGAGGGCCGTGCTCACTAGAGAATCAATAAGGCGAAGATATATTCTACCATCTTCTTTCACTGGAGAGCCATGTTATATGATGCAGCATTATCAAGATGCAATTGCAATTGGCCGTGCAATGGGGCCTCCTGATTTCTTCATCACATTCATACGTAATCTAAATTGGCCTAAAATCATTGATGAGCGATTGTCCGGTTAACGATCAGAGGACATACCAGATCTAATAACTCGAGTTTTCAGAATTAAGCTACGACAATTACTTGATGATTTTAAGATGAAAAAAATCTTCGGAATAGTCATTGCTAGTGAGTTCTTGACATTGTCATACACATTATTTTCTCTCAAAGTATATTCAATGCACTAATTATTCCCACTGTATCTTTTGCAGAAGTATATGTTGTTGAATTTCAGAAGCATGGCCTCCTCTATGCTCATATTCTCTTAACAACAGCAATGGAAGATAAGTCTGCATGCCTAGAAGATGTTGATAGGCTAATTTGTGCCGAAACACCTGAATAGATTATGGGCCCTCTAGCATATGATACTGTCATAAGATTTGTGATACATGGCCCATATGTATCATGTTTGATTGACGAAACATGCTGAAAATATTATCCAAAAAGATTTCACAATCAAGCAACATTTTGATGAGCATGGCTTCGCCTAATACCAAAGGCGGCACACTCCCCAAAAAGTGTTCATGAATGGCTGAGAGATTGATAATATATGGGTGGTCCCATGCAATAAAGATCTACGAATAGAATGCGACGCTCACATCAATGTCAAGTGCCTTGCTGTCCGCAGCGTGGTGAAAGGAATGAAATCCAGGAATATTTGGATTGTTGTTATGTATCTGTAGTTGAGTCATGTTAACGGATTTTTGAGTTCAGCTTGCAGCATCAATATCCTTCTTTACAAAAACTTCAATACCACTTACCTGGAGAACAATTAGTCATATTTAACAACAAAAAGGAAGTATTGCAAATGAACTAGAAGCACATAAAATAATGTTAATAATGTGGTTTTGAAGCAAATAAGGAGTACCCAGAAACTCGATAAACAAAATATGTTAACTTTCCCATGCAATGGGTATGGAATCATTCCCGTAAAAGTTAGACGGTCCGTCAAAAAGTTTCTTCAATTGGTCGACTTCAATTTGCACACTAAACATTTAAGTCAGCATGCATGGCACTGGGGTTGTTCGATGATGATGGTGAATGGCATGCTGCTTTGACTGAAGCATGAACATGGGCTTTAAGTGTTCAACTACGAAATATGTTTTTTTTCTATGTTGATGTTCTCCAAGATTGCTGAACCAGTAAAGTTGTGGGATGCACATTGGATGCATCTAACATATGACCTTCTATATGCCATATGATGGTAAATAGAAATCCCAGATATGGATTTATCATCTACCGAGCTGCATAATCTTTGACTACTTGAGATAGAACGTATCCTGAATAGAAATAGAAGATCGCTATAAAATTTCCCTCTAAAGCCGCTCCCTTCTATTAAAGCTGCAGTTTATACAACAAATCGGCTTATTATAGATGAACTTGACTATGATACAAATCTGGAAACATCAAGATTTGAAAGCTTTGTGAGATTGTTGAACTCAGATTAGCATTATGTGTACAGATCAGTACTCGATACTCATAATAGAGGTGGAGTAAGGTTGTTTTTTATATATGATAGTGGTGGCATGGGAAAGACTTATCTGTACAATACCTTAATCTCTAAGTTTCGATTAGAAAAGCATGTTGTCCTTATTGTAGCATCATCAGGAATTGCTTCTTTACTGCTACCCAGAGGAAAAACAGCACACTAACTATTCAAAATACCCTTACAACCTTATGAGACTTCAGTTCATTACTTTGATAGGAGGTTTGAGCGTGCGGATCTCATCTGTGAAACAATGTTGATTGTAAGGGATGAAGCGCCAATGATGAATCGTTTAGCATCTGAAGCAGTTGATTGTCACTCAACGACATATGTGATAATCAGAATGCTTTTGAAGGGAGACTGGTTCTTCTTGAGGGAGATTTTAGGCAGATACTTCTCGTAATTACACATGGGAGTACGAATCTATCGTTGCGACTATGCTCCATCAAGCAACATTTTAGAATGAATGTAGCATTATGCACTTACATATAAACATGACGCTGCAACAAATAGATGAATCCAATGAGACTATGCGAATTCTAAAGGAATTTGCTCGATGAATATTACAAGTTGGGAAAGGTCAAGTATAAGGAATCCCTATTTCAGATGATAGAGAGCCTAATTAGATTAAGATACCAGAAGATTTTCTCATATGGAATGACGAGGATGGTCTGCACAATTTGATCACTTCAATTTATCCTTATTTTGATGCTAAAAATGAAAATTGGTCATATCTTCGTGAACGAAGGATTCTTGCACTAACAAATGATGATGTTGATGAAATAAACACAATCATGTTGTCTATGCCTCCTCGAGATGTCAAAAGCTATTTGAGTTGTGAGACTCTTTTGAACTCTAACGATTGTGGTCCTTTCAGTAACTTGGAACCTCTTTAATTATTACATTCCTTAAAGATTTCTGAGTTATCAAATCATTATCTAGATCTTAAAGTCGGTGCGCCTGTTATGTTATTAAGAAAATTGAATTAGTCAATAGGATTGTGCAATGATACTCGATTGATTGTCAGTAAACTAGGGGATGAAGTGATTGAGGCCAAAGTAATATCTGGATCAAAAGTTGAAGAGACTGTCCTAATACCCTGAGATTTAACCTCATCCAATCTTCGAAATCTATAACTCAGAGGAAGACAGCTCCCTTTAAAACTTGTGTTTGCAATGACAATCAACAAAAGTCAGGGGCAAGTATTGAATAGCCTTGTCATATACCTTCCAAGGCCTGTGTTTAGCTATGGCCAACTTTATGTTGCACTGTCACGTGTTTCATCCCCTTCTGGATTTAAATTACTACTTTGTAATAAAAGAAGTGTTCCAATGGATGTTACAAAAAATGTGGTGTATAAAGATGTATTGAACCATTTGTAGATTATTATATTGTACAGTTTATTTATTTTACCTATTACATTCCAAATGCTTGGTTAATCCCTTTTCAATCACATATAATGGTTTTATTTACATTAATATACTTTCCTTTACAATTACAATGTGCTCGCTTCTTATTATCATACCATTCTATTTAGTTTTATTTATTTATGATTACAGACATGTCAACTTTAGTACATACTTCTTTCCCTACATGCGCCATCAACCTTTGCAATAGATCTGTGATATTAATGGTTCTACTCATGTAAGCAACGACTGTTTCAGTACATGGGCAACATACATTATGGAAAGTTATATTCATAAACTACCAGGTATTGGATTATTGTGCTGAAAAAATTCCTTAACATGTGCATGTACGTTGCTTACGAATGCACTTGATTATTTTATAGTGTGATGAGATCTTCGGTGCCATAGAAAGGGATGCTAATATTGCTCGATGGAGACCTATACTCAATGCTGGCAAAGTTTACCACATCTTCAGACTCTCAGTTGATGCCGCTACAGATGGCGAAAGGAATTTGGTCACCAACAATTACAAATTGGTTTTTACGCCGAGAACGAGACTTCTTGGCGTCATTGAACATTGTCAGGATATTCTCCACCAGCGCCGTCTCCTAACATCTACAAACACCAGATAATGTCGTAGGTGCATATTGTTTACAAAGTAAAGTCAGCTAAATAAATTTCTACATATATTTCTTCTGAAGTACATAAAATTTTTTCATTTCGTTTTGTTGTATATATGTCATCGGCATGGTAGTTGCTATATGTTCTTTAGAATGACAAGAGATAGGGGCACTGTAAGGCGGGAATTATTACTTTGTAACATGCATTATGTATTTTCATTAGTTAAGATTTCTTCACATTTCTTAATGCATTTCAATTATATAAAGATTAGTACATATAATACATATGTGTAGGATGCACCTATTGGGACTGACTTTATGGGGAGATTTCGCGGAAGTTGAGCATAGCTATATTCAGCAACATTTGACTGCTAAAAATATATTGCTTCTAGAGTGCACATTAGAGATTACCAAGGTATCCTTACTTCCACTTGATGTACTTTCATTTATAAAACTGTCTAATTTTCATTAATATGATGGTATATTTCAATAATATATTTTCTCGCCTACAATATACATTTAGGAATATCAGTTTCTATTTACCTGCTAGCAGATTGCTAATTAACCCAGATATTCAAGCCATAAGACTTTGAAGGATGGTATCTACAACATGTAACATTAATTTCATTTTTCATTCTCCATGCAAGTTATATACACTTGACCTCACACATGTTACTTTCCCTACAGGTATTAGATACTCTAACACTAAAGGTGTGATTAAGCATTTTGATTTCATACGTACGAGAACATTATGTATATGAAATCTAGAGAAGTTGTTCGCTGCTAAAAGGATTGGATTGGATGAATATGCTGCTACACCAAATGTAAGCTAGAAATGTTTTACACAAATGTTACTTATGCTTACATATATTCATTCAATATCATATAATCTTCAAAGTTTACTGTATTCAGGTGAGATATTTCTGGATTTTTGCATATATTGTTGAAATCCACGCACTGCTTTATGACGCGTGCACTAATTGCAGCAAAAGTTTTCACACTTACGTATTCGCACTTAACTTATCGTACTGCACATGCCGACTTCCACGTTTAACTCACAAGAAGTTTGCATACTTGATTGTCTATTGTTCAGTACTCTATTCTACTTTTCTAATTCCATGTTTGCATTAGTGTAACCTTCCTTTTTTATTCAAAATTATAGGTACATATTTAGAGTTGTCTTATAAGATACTACAGCTTGAATAGAGTTCACTATTCTTTATGAGGATGCTCTATGTATGCAGTGCAGGTACAATCATTTTGAATGCTTATCACGTTTATACAATTTATTGTTTTATTGTTGACTAACCCATGTTAATATTGTCCACAACCATATGGTCATCTATCACTTTATGTGATTATAGATGGTTATATAGGTAAACCTTGGGCTTTCATTTTGGAGCCTTCATGCCACCATGAAGTAGAAGTTCCTATCGTTCTTATTGGACCAGTCAATTAGGAGGAAGAGGTTCATTACATATGAAATACTAATGTTAGGTACACCAGGTAGATAATGGGTATATATTTTTCAATTCTATCATTGTTAATCAAACTATCACTAAATCTTTATTTTCTTTGTTGGTACAAGAAGAGGAGATGAATTCTTCGTTATTGTTGGCACATATTGACTTATCATCATCCATTTAGCATACTTTGCAACAAATTCACTATGTACTATCTCCATCATACTTATATAGATATTTTCTACAATCACATAGTTTTTAATTGTTATACATGCACGAAGTTGCTGTATACTTAACTTTTTTATTGAGTTTTTCCATTCTCTCCTTTAAATTATAATGTTAACTATGTTTACTATAACTATTCATTTATTATTTCGATAACATATCTACAAATTGTCTATTTGAACATGCATTGTGCAAAGCATGGACCCAGATTAGTTATTATTAAATAATTCATATATTTTTATAGTATATGCGTATAATTTATTATTTATCAAGTGAGGCATTGGTATTATTTTATTACATGTATGTTGCAGATTACTTAATATATTGCTTTACTTTTCATTCTAAATATTAGAATGCATATTATTAGGGACAATTAAAAAAATTACATTGAATTCAAATACCACTATATTAACTACAACTCTCATACTTTCGTAAGGTTTAAACAAGTAAAAATGGGAGTAAAAATATGCAATGAATAGGAAAAGAAAAAATTAAATCTGAAATCTGATATTTATAGGATACTAGTCACAAGTCACAACTACTAAGATGGTAAGACCTCAACAAAATTATAATTTTTCACCAAATTAAATAGTACTAATAGTGATTTCTTGTTACTTAGAATACCAATTATTTATTTATTTATTTTCAAGCAAATACTAATCATAATTTAATTAGGAAAAAAAATTGAACTAATGTCATATTATTATCAAGAAATTTCTGTTGCCTTGCCCGTGAATTGCACGAGTTTTGTGCACTAGCGTGATAAAAAAGGGGAGCAATGTCACTATGTTCCACTGGGGAAAAAAAGTATGTTACTAATACACGACCCTTAAGCTATATTTAGGCCGAGGTTGAGCATTTTATATAATTATAATTGTTGGTCGGCCCTAATGATATTAGGGCTGACGACTACTTAAGTCGCTAAAGACGGTAACCCTAGTTGACCCCAACCTATATAAGGAGGTTTAAGAGGTCGACTAAATTCGCAGTTACATATGGAAATCCCA
>JAKOGI010000105.1:1165432-1207985 GCA_029747015.1 Carnegiea gigantea | reverse complement strand
ATATATATACTTATGTATACATATATATATATATATATTTATTCATATATGTACCGCATGGTCGTTGGCATCACACATGATCTCAAAGGTGAGATCCCAATCCGGTGGTTATATGATGGGGGTAGAAATCAGTGCCTGCTTAATCCTGCAAAATGCTTCATGGCACTCAACAATAAAAGTAAATGGGGCATCCGTGTCGAGAAGCTGGGTCAAAGGTTTAGCAATCTTGGAGAAGTCCTTGATGAAGCAGCGATAAAAACCCACATGACCGAGGAAACTTCATACCCCTTTTACTGAAGTAGGAAGGGGCCATCGCGCGATAACCTCAATGTTAGCTTTATCGACCTCGATGCCTCTGGCAGAGATGACATGACCCAGTACGACCCCCTCTTGTACTATAAAGTGGCACTTTTTCCAATTCAATCCTAGGTTGGCTTCCTCATGTCTATGGAGTACCTTGGTTAGATTTTCTAAACAAAGGTCAAAGGTGCCTCTATAAACGGAGAAGTCATCCATGAACACTTCCATGATATTCTTAATGAAATCAGAAAATATTACAGTCATACACCGCAAGAAAGTGGCAGAAGCATTACATAACCCAAAAGGCATCCCTCGATAAGCAAAGGTACCATAAGGACTTGTGAAGGTTGTCTTCTCCTGGTCATCGGGATGTATGGGAATTTGAAAGAAACCAGAGTATCCATCCAAATAACAGAAGAAAGAATACCTTGACAACCTTTCCAACATCTGATCAATGAAGAGGAGAGGGAAATGATCTTTCTGGGTGGCTTGATTCAATTGACGATAATCAATACACATTCGCCACCCAGTCACAGTCCTAGTCGCGATGAGCTCATCTCGCTCATAAATGACGGTCATCCCACCCTTTTTGGGAACTACCTGAACTGGATTCATCCACTCACTATCTGAGATAGGGCAGATGATCCCAGCATCAAGTAATTTAACAACCTCCTTTTTCACAACTTCTTGCATATTAGGATTTAAGTGGCGTTGAGATTGTTGGGAGGGGCGATAGCCTTCATCAAGAAAGATGTGATGTATGCATAAAGAAGGACTGAGTCCCTTAATATCATCAATACTATAACCAATGGCCCCCCATGCTTCCGAAGCACATCCAACAATTTTTTCAACTGGGGGGCATCTAGCTTAGTACTAACAATAATAGGGAACTGAAGAGTCGAGTCAAGAAACTCATACCTAAGATGTAGAGATAAAGGCTATAACTCTACCTTTGATGGATACTTCTCTTGCTTCTTGGAGGTGAGTTCCTCCATACTAAGGACCTCCTTGGGGGACTGCCTAGGTGTATAGGCAGTGGAGTTGTTGAGGAGCCTAGTATACTCCTCATTCTCTCCCGAATGGGAGCTAGTCACATAGCAGCCGATCAACACGGCTTCTAGTGGATCCTCCACAGAATGGTGAGTCTTGGCCTCTTGATTAAGTGCTTTCTCTAGTAGGTCAACTCTGCAGCATGAGTCGCCTGAGGTGGGGGAGGCATTGATTGTGGCAAGCTAAATTCCACCTTTTCATCCAGTTTTTGAAGGGAGAGCTTGCCGTTCTTCACATATAGCATTGCTTTCGAAGTGGCTAGAAAGGGTCCCCCATGTATAATGGGGATGCGGCAGTCTTCCTCTATCTCTACAACTATGAAATCTGATGGGATAAAGAATTTTCCCACTTACAGTGGGACATCCCCAAGAATACCCATAGGGTACTTGACGAACCTATCAGCTAGCTGTAAAGAAATAGTAGTGAGTTTCAAATCCTCCACTTGCAGCTTCTTACATATAGAGTAGTTCATTAGACTCACGCTAGCCCCAAGATCGCATAACACCCTACTGATAGTCACATCCCTAACTAAATAAGGCATAAGAAGCTTCCTGGATCTGAAAGCTTTGGGGGAAGCTTGTTTTGAATGATAGCACTACACTCCTCAGTAAGTGCCACGGTAGCATTCTTGCAGTTTCCCTTTATTGGACAATAAATCTTTCAAAAACTTTGCATAAGAGGGCATGTCAGTGATAGCTTCCAGGAAGGGAATGTTGATGTGAAACTTCTTCAACATCTCGAGGAATTTCCCATACTTGTGCTCCTCCTTAGCCTTCAGTAGCCTCTGGGGATATGGCATCGGAGGTTTATATGGCTTCACTGGGGGTGAAACATGCTCAGCTTGAACCTCCTGGGTCCTTTCAGTGTGGACTTGCTTAGTTGGAGGCTCAATGGAGGCTTCCTTCTCATTATACTCCTCGTTGTCAATCTCTCTCCTTTCCTTTCGCATAGGCATTGGAGGACCCTCTAACTCTCTGCCACTCCGCAATGTGATGGCATTCATCTGACC
The DNA here is from genome assembly GCA_029747015.1 of Carnegiea gigantea. Lineage (NCBI taxonomy): Eukaryota > Viridiplantae > Streptophyta > Magnoliopsida > Caryophyllales > Cactaceae > Carnegiea > Carnegiea gigantea. Next base: position 1,205,626 of record JAKOGI010000105.1, on the reverse strand, counting down.
CTTAAGTTTAGCCTTAGGTTGACCTGGTAGATGTTCCTGGGGCCTAGATAGAAGGCTTACTTGCTGTGCAATATAGGCTATTTGGTTCTCCGTTATCTTTTGGTGAGTGGTCATAGTCTCAAATTTAGAAGTTAATTAACTTACCAAGTCACCAAGTGCCTCGTTGGTCTTACTTTGGGTCACAATGAAGCACTCCATAAGACCTTCCAGATTGCACTTAAGCTGGGGTGGTTGTTATTGAGGCGGAGGTGGGGTGTAAGGAGCCTTGTGTTGGAAGCCAGGAGGTTAGGATTGAGTGGCATTGGGTGGAATGGGGTTGTTATTGCGGTAGGAGAAATTTGGGTGATTTCTCCAACCGGGGTCATAAGTGTTTGAATAGGGGTTATTTTGTGGGCGATGGTTATACTTTTGCATCGCATTTGCGTGCTCAACACCTTGGGAAGTGGATTGGCACTCAGCAGTAATGTGGCCTTGAATGGCACAAATCTCACAAAGGGCCCTAACCTCAAACATTGCGCTAGAAGAACTTCCTACTAAACTCCCTGAAGAAGGAGTTCCAAGCCTATCAAACCGCTGTACTAGAGCATCCAACTTGCTAGCAAGCAAGTCTATAGTGTCAACTCCATAGACTCCACTGGTCCTCTTTGGGGCTGCCCTGTCACTGGACCAATGATAGTTGTTGGAGGCCATCTCCTCCAATAGGGCTCTCGCAGCCTTAATCAACTTCCCCATGAGTGTGCCGCCAACTTCGACGTCAACAGACATCTTTAGGGACGAGTCCAATCCATTCTAGAAGGTTTGGATTAGGAGCCAGTCGGGCACTCCAAGATGGGGAGTTGAAGATCATTGAACCTTTCCCATGCCTCATATAGCGACTCATCACCTCGTTGAGAGAATGAAGTGATTTTCGCTCTCAAGTTAGCAGTCTTGCCCAGGGGAAAGTACTTGCTCAGAAAATGCAGTCGATAGGGCTTCCCAATTGGTGAACGAATTAGGCTCTTCATTGAGGAGCCAATCACTGGCTCTGTCCGTCAACGAGAAGGAGAAGTGCCTTAGCCTGATTGCATCAGCAGAGGCCCCATTAAACTTGATTGTGTCACACTTCACTAGGAAGTTGTGAAGGTGAATGTGAGGGGTTCTATGTGGGACATCCATTGAATTGGTCCTTCTCCATGAAGGACACAAGAGCAGGTTACAGCTCGAAGTTGTTTGCTTCGACGGCCGGATTGACGATAGACGAGATGATGCTGGTGGCCTGTGGTAAGATATCGTCCCGTAGTACCCTAGGATTTATCTCAGCCATCTTGACTTTTGCTTTTTGTCTCTTTCTTGTACTGCTTTGCCTCCATGCAATGGCTTCTATCTCAAGGTCAAAGGGAATGAGTGGTCGATCCCTCTGGCTGCGCCTGTGCATACAAAGCCAAAAACTACACTAAGCGTAAGCAAGCCTAAGCAAGTCTAAAAGAGCAAAGGAGAAAAAGGAAAAAGAAAAAGAAAAAGAAAATGCCTAATCTAGAACGTTTTGAATTGCTTCTAATGTTGGAATAAATAAGGTACCTGGCAACGGTACTAAAAACTTGTTGTCTTTAAATGTTACTACAAGTGTACACTGCTTGTTGTAGCTAGCAACGGCAAGTACGGGTCGCATCCGCAAGGAACTTAATTCCAATCAGCAGATTTGATTTATAGCACTCAATTTAGGCAAAAGTTCAATGGTGTTGAATGGTTACTAATAAGTAGTACTATTCTGTTGAACCTAATTAGTTATCTAATTCAATGATAAAAAAAGGTCCTAGACTGGGGTTCACCACACTATTATGCCATACGAATCATAGGCAAGATCATGCAAATCTGCCGAAGAAAATAATCAAAGTGGAAAGGATTATAATTTAAAGCACATCTGAGCCTTCTCTCAAAGGTCAATAGACTGACTGATTTAATCCTAGTCATTTGTTTTCATGAAACTACGATTATCAAAGTCACAAGATTTAGCAATCAATTATTTCCAATTAAAACCCTAACTGCTTTCACGTCAAAGAGCTCAATTACTCACAAAGTTGCTCTAGATAAAGAATTCAACTTTCATTGATTCCTAAATCCTAATCAACAACTGTGAATTAAACTCTCTCAAGCAATTCAACCATCAATTGGCATACTTGGCAAGACTTTAGTTTACAATCATAGGCACAATTCACGAAAACCTAAAGCATGATTCAGTTTCGCATAATAGGGACTACTCCCAATCCAAGACTATGAATTTAGTAGCTAAATTGAACATGACAAAAGTAATGAAAAATAAGGCTAAATCGCAAGAGGAGAAGGAAACGGTACAAACTTGAATTGATTGCAACGAATGATCCACAATAATCCTTGAATTCAACTCTTAATTTAATGCTAGAAAAGAGTGAAAAGAACCCAGAAAAGGAGCCCTAAAATCGTCCTTTAATCTTGCTCCCTAACAGTCTAACACAGGATCACATGAATCGTTACTGCGAAACAATTAAGTTGCGAAAAACTGGGTGACACACGGTCATGCGTACACACACGAGCAACCGTGCGTCCCAAGGTTCATGCACGGTTAGGATGCCCAGTTGTGCGCTCAACTGTGCGTAGCTTCTGGCTTCAAGGCACGATCGTGCACACCCTACAATCGACTGTGCATCTACTGCAGCTACCATTTTTGCTTTCTTTGGTCCCCAAGGCTTCGTCGGGCCTCCATTCTCCCTGAAATTCCACCCCTAAAGCTTCATTTTTAGCTAAGATTGATAAAACTCCTGCACTTTTGGGAAAGTCACCTGAAAAGCGAGACTTACTGCTTATAAGTGCAAAATAAGCTACAGAAATCACATTCACCCTTTTCTTGCTAGAATAAATCAAGAATTTGTGGGAGAAAAAGGGTCAAACTAGGATTGAAAATCAGTCCAAATAGAGGTTTATCATCAATAATGCTCTCCTATATAGAGATGTTATCTTTACAGAAACTTCTTGTTATATATCTTGTTTTTCAATTTGTTTTCCTCATATCTATTTAGTTTCTCTTGGAAGACTTAGATGATGTTCCTTATTTCCTTAGAGTTCAAGTTGCACGAACTTCTACGTCTCACTTTCTTTCATAGTCCAACTATATCTCTGATCTTATCCGAAAGTCCCATCTTCACAGTTCAAAATTCGTCCACATATTAGTTTATTCTAGGGCCACTTTGTCACTAGGAGTATTGTTGCATGGTTATCCTATTACAGTACATAGTGGTTAAAGTACTGATATTGACTGCGTTAGACATAGCATATTTTGTACATTAAATGTCTTAATTTATGCATGCTCCTCACACCACTCACCTTGCTACTATCAAGCGTATCTTTCGTTATCTGATAAGTATCGGTGATCATGAATTAATGCCACCTATGGCTTAGGACATCTATGTTGTGATTGCATATTCTGATGTAGATTAAGTTGGGTGTCTTGATAGTTCGCGTATGCTAACTCTATGGGCGGTAAGATGGTTTCTATCAATATAGAAAGCATCTAGCAGTTTCCAAGTTATCGATAGATGTAAAATGTCATGTCGTAGCTTATACTATAGTTGAGTTCCTTTGGATAAGACTATGATTTCTAAGTGAGCTTGGGGTTGTTCGTTCTGCTCCTATTAAAGTGTGGTTGATAATATCAGTACTACCTATGTCAATGTTAATCTGGTTCACCATTCTTGCTACAAGTACACTAAATTTGACAATCACTTTTTACAAGAGTGTCACTTTGTATGAGAGTTTATTGCTCATGGTAATCTAGTTTTCCATTATGTACCTAGTTAGTTCTAGTTTGCAGACATTTCTTCAAAGGCTCTATCTGATGATTTTTTTTTTAAAAAGTCCAATATGTTCGTTTGTTTCTCCAAATCAAACATAGGAGACCCAATGAAGACAGAGGGTATACATGTAGCTGTAAATGTATTTTCTTGGGCATAAATATATCTCCTAGGTCCTAGGCTCTCTCCTTTGGCAGTGCCTCACATCACTCATTCTGTAATAACATGGTGCACTTATTCACTAGTACCTCTATATCATGTTCAAGAGGGTATAGCATACTGTAACAAGTCAAACACAACATCAAAATAACATATGAACTTTGTGTGCTTTTACTGGGGGAAAGCAGTTTCATACACTGACGTTTAGCAAATGATTAGAACTACTCCCTATTTAATTTAAGAGTTGAGTCAAACAATATATCAATGTCTAAAATTATCAATATTTCATCAACAATATTGTTTTCATCATTTAGATTTATTTCATTAGTAAATAATGTTCATATCTATTGCATCTTTTATGTTCATGCACGTGCTATTTTTACATATGCAAGGAAACATTTATTGATGATATTTCTACATAATAAAAATTTTTGGGTGAGAACGTCTCACGTAATGGTTATTATGACACAGACTCTTTTAAGGGTACCTTTTTTGAAACTTTATAATGACTAATAATATGTTTTATAGTGACTCCAAGTAATTGCTTAATGAGAAGATGATAGGTACACCATTTGTAGCATATAAACAAAAATAAAAAAAGAATTATACGCATGATAAAGACACAAAATGAAATATATATATATATATATATATATATATATAGTAGTATAATATAATATATATATAATATATATATATATACATACATATATATAGATATATATCTATATATATATATATATATATATATTATATAATATATATATGTATATATACATATATATATATATATAATATATATATATATATATATATATATATATTATATATATATGTATGTATATATATATATATACACACACACACACACACACAGACACATATGCATGTATATGTATGTGTGTGTCTATATTTATATGAATATCAAGTCCAGTAATGATATATGCCTTGTAACAAGACAACTCTTAAGTGTCTCTCGTTGAGTAAAATGAAGATGTTAAGTTATTTAAAATCACCACGTTCTCAATAGTTAGACTTAGTTATGAATTGTAATTAAATCCTCGTTATTCATTAGCTATGCTGCACACCCGCATTCTTTATTTTTCGTTAAACTGATTGTATTGCCTTTTTACGTTATAAAATCGCATTTTTGTTAATTATATAAGTTAAATTATTGCTGATGTGCTTACGTGAATGGTAATTTTATTAAGAAGAATATTATTGTTGCTATCAATATTAGTATTATTATTATTAGTTTTGAAATTTTTCGATGATTTTAGTAAATGTCAATCAGGATTATTAAGGGGTACTAAACCAAGTAGGAACCCGAATACGATTAGGTTGTCAACTTTAGAATTCGTTTCATTAGTTACTAAATCGAACCTTGATGTATTTGGGAACGACTTATCGATAAAAGATCGTATTGTTGATTTGGGTTTAGAATAAGAGGTAGGAGATTAGACTAGCGATTTTAGTTGATAGGCAAGCTTGGAACCAAAAAAAAAAAAGAAAAAGGAAAAAGAACAAAAGGGGCCAAAGCCCCTTTTCTTTTCTTGGAAAAGGCACGAAGGGGAGTCCACTTCTAGGTTCCCCACGACTCCCTCCCCGGCAAGCCACACGCGAGAGAGAGAGAGAGAGAGAGAGAGAGAGAGAGAGAGAGAGAGAGAGAGAGAGAGAGAGCGAGAGAGGAGAACTAGGGCAGAGGTAGGCCGCTGGCAATGACCAGGCTAGGCGGCGGTTGCCCCACGCTGTGGCGACGCATGGTCTTAGCGCAAGAGGAGACGGGCTAGGGCTTTTAAAGGTTGAGCACTTCCACCACCGCCACCATTGGCAGTCGAACTCAAAGGCAAGGCAATCGGACGAGAGAGAGTGAGCAGAGCAAAATTCAGACACCAACAGTAGCACGCCAATAAGGCAAGAAAAACTGGGTAGAACAGTTCTAGCAGAGGGGTCCAAATTTGCGTTACTAGCAGGCATATTGGGGCAGATTGGGGTATGTTCACATGGGTAAGGCATGACAACAGTAAGTGGGTCGAAGATTGAGGTTTTTCTAGCACTCAAAGCCGAGCTCAATGCCCTTCGAGCGAATGCCTAGCTTGAAATCGAGATGGATGTTTCTCTCCTCCTCAAGTATTAGTAACTTCAAAAGAATTTTACTTATTTTAGTTAATGCATGTTAGAGACATAGTTAGGAGTCAGTAATTGGGGAAATTAGAGCTAATTTGAGTAATTATGGTAATAATGCTAATTTCGGAATTCTTGCATGTTGAGTTGATGGGTGATTTTACTAACCGGTTTGTTTGGAGATCGTGAAATAGGCATAATGTTGCCTTAATATTGTTATTCAATCAGTTTATTACGCCTATCTGTTTTAGAGACTGCATGTGGGCGTTACGCCCTGGGCTTGCTAACCGTATGATTTGAGGGATGGTAGAGCAAGCTAAACTATATTTAAATGTCATTATTAGACCAGATTGGATACATGTAAACTCTGTTTTTGGCTATTAGCATGAATGTTACACTTGTGTATGACTATTGATTCATTTATGTCAATATTGAACCGAGCTTGGCAGTTGGATGACTTAAGGTAGAACTATTGAGTGATTCGAGGTTCTTGTGGTCGCTGTTGTGTGAGGAGAGAGCCTGGGTTAATATTAACTGCAATCATGTGGATTGCGAGTTATATAGAATTATTAGATTGATTCTGCTGAAACTATGCCTGAGAAGTATTACGAACGTGCTACTTATGAGCCCCCTTCCCTCTTGATGTTGTTAAGTGATGGTATGTGATTGATTTTTTGAACTTAGACATCTTTAAAAGGGGTCGTTAAAGGATTTTTTCCATAATTAAGAATGTTTTTAAATATTCATTAGTTGCCTATTAGTTTGCTAAGATGTTTGTAACCTAAGGGATCCTAAATTATCGAACTACTCAGTGCGTGACTCAACTGACTAGTCAATAAATTTAGAAAGTTAAGAAGCAAAGTAGAAGTGAGTTCGAAAATGTTTTAAGGCTTTAGTTTGTTTATGTCTTCTTCTTTAAGTTTAAAAAGGATTTTAAAAGAGCTAAAAATGGGCAATTGAAGGAGTTTATTACGAAACTTAGTTTGAGTTATATGCTAGCTAATTACTTTAAGTTTTGAATGAGTTTCGAACTGGGGGTTGGTGAATTCATTACGATTTTAAGATATTTTCAAGTTTAAAATGAAAGAACCATAAACTATTAGTGGGGTTATGGATTATTTTGCCAGACGAGCATGATTTTAATAAAGTAAGTAACTAATAAAGAGAAATGATTCATGATTCACTTGAAGGTGAAACTCATTGTGTGTTACAGTGACTTCTTTTTAACCTATGAGGGTTTAATATGATTTTAATGGCTAAGATAGCGCTAGGCAAATGGCCAAGCCTAGGGAGTTAGACCCAAAAGTGAAAACCCTAGAAGACCTTAATGAGGGTAATGTTCGATGACATGTGATGAAACCTTGAGGGTGGGAACTGGATGCAAGATAAGGCGTGAGCTGTTTCGCCTAAAGGTGATGATAGGAACTAGACCCAAGATAAGGTGTGAGTTGTTTGCCCCAAAGGTAATGTTGGATGATATGTGACGCATGATAAAACCTTGGGGGGGACTGGATGCACGGTAAGGCATGAGCTGTTGGCCCCATAGAGGACAATATCGAAATTAGAGTTACACTGCTGACACGCGTTCTGGCCAAATGTTATGATACACATACCCCAGGGATAACATAAGTTGTGAGTGACGACCTTATATAGGGCAAGTGTAGATCTCCCCTGGCCAGCACATGATGAGATCTTATGCCTAAAAGAGAAGATGTTTTCCTAATAAATAAGAAAACAATTCGATTTATTATCAATGTGGGTATTTCAGGAACTTTTAGAAAGAATATAAGCCTTGAATAGGCTAGTCTGATTTATATACTGCTCATGGAACATATCACGAGGCATTGCATTTTCAAATGTGCATTTGAAAGCATCTTACTCGATTCTTGTTGCTTAGTTGTTATGTGCCTCAATGCATGTTGGTAGGGAAGTTTGGTCTTTAAGGGCCTAGAAATGAGTTCGAGTGGCTAGTAGGAAGTTTATGGGTGATAATCCTTCCTTGGGGACTATGATTGACTAATATGATAGTAATATATGAATGGGTGATATGTAACTATTATTAGTATTATTACCTATAACTGTTTTTGTTTTAAGGAGTCGAAGAATACTCACTGAGCATGTGGTTGTTCATCCAATTACTATTTTCCCTTTTATCTAGGTTTTCATTGTGACAGGTAGAAGCCGATTCACTCATGCCGAGTTGTAGTCTACCCTTGTTTAAAGAGGTGTCACGTGTGTGTACATATAGAAGTGGATTTTTACGTGCTTAACAACCTAATATAAGGTATCCCTAGAGTTATAAATGAAAGTAAACAAAGTACTCTAGGTCATCTAATGCATATTTTTTATAAGTCGCTCTGTATGGCCATGTGAGCCAGCCATCTGATTATTCAGTCACTATTTGTTTAAGTCATTTATTTTTGGGATGTAAACCCCAGTACTCCAGATGTGTAATCCGTCGAGTTGTATCTTTTATTTCCTTGCTTAACATTGAATTTTATTATTTTGGTACACTCCGGGTGAGTGACCCATAGAGTTGTGGACTCCGGCGCATAGCCGTTGAGATTATTTTAGAGTTTCATATGCTTCTATACAATGTAGGGATTTATTGTAAGGCTCTTAGCCTGGGAAACGATCAGTGTTGAGGCAAAACTCTGTCTGTTTTGCCCCAGAATGTAAGTAGGATTTAAGAAGTTGTCAATGCTCCTAACCCTAGGGGTTGAGGGTGTTACAAGATGGTATCAGAGTAAGGTCTTGCGACCACAGGCCGCGATCTAAGTCTTGCATTTCATATAGTTGTCTAGTAATGCGTTCATGACTAGGTGATATATGCCTGTTTTTGTGTGCAAATGTGAGTTTTGTGTGAACGTTGGTGCGTTTAGCTAGTTATGTGCAGCTTAAGCAAGCTCATTAATTGAATAAATGAACCATTTGGTAGGGTGTAGGCCAAGTAACATGTATTCCCATGAACAAGCTGATTGTTAGCTTAATCAAAAGTTATTTTGCATACACCTTGGCGATTTAAATAAAAAGTTTCCAGTGCACTTGGTTTGAACTCAAACAACTGAGAATGTTTCTACCCCAAGCTCATTCTTACCCCTTAAGTACGATTTGCTCCTCGGGCCCAATAATAGAGTGAGCAGATGCACTCAAAGGTTGGTAGGGAAAGAGCTAGAAGCAATTAAACCATTCTTCTTTCAAAACCTAGAGACTTTGAAAGTTAAGATCCTTCCTAAATAGTGAGTTAAGGTTTTCCTTTCACATTAAAATACCTTTCTAATTATCTTGTTGGCCCCTACTGTTGCATGTGAAGATTTGTGTTTGTCTTACAATGATGTTCGTGCCTTGTTTTATGAGCATAAGTTTCTATGTGTAACTAGATGTATCGAATACCTACTTACCAAGATGCATTCGTTGGTTGATATGTTCACGACAAGTTATTAGTAAGTGATTAAATATTATTCTCTTGACTAAAAATTCTTTTAAATCATACCCCTTCTTACGTAATGTATCATTACTAAAGGAACTAAGTGAAAACTTCATGTACGCACGTGTCAATATGGGTAGTTGTGATGGAGTCTAGTTGATCGTTGCCTAAGTGTTAGTCCTAGCCTTCATATACATACCATTGATACTTAGATGAGGCCTTACTCTGGATAGTCATTCATGTAGGGAGTCTTCCTTACTTCCGAATATGTAACCATTGTTACTTACGCATCAGGTAGGCGCTATGCTCATCGTGGTATGGAGCGATATTCTTATTATGGGATTGATAATGTCCTGACTATATCACCCCCAACACACCTAGAACTGGGATATAAGGGAGAACCTGACAGACCTTGGAATTGTAATTCCACATAAGTCACCATGTTATCCTTTGAGGTGACATTCTATACCTCCCCAACACCTTCTTAAGCACTAACACCAACTGTAGAAGCTAGAATGCCCATGGTAGAAGATAGAACCATCTCATCTATACTAGGAGTTCCTCGAACCTCCACAATTACGTTTTGAGACAAATGCGTTGTAAAATCTCAACTTATATCCGTAAGACCAATAATTCCATTGTCCTTAACCCCTATTAGTCGATTGATGGCTAACTCAAAGTAGTTTGGACAAACCTCGAGGCATAACCTTGGTCTTAGATTTTAAATAAGGGTTGCACTCATGTATACTCACCTAGGTGTCTTTTCGTGGGAAGCTATTGGGAGCCCGAATGGTTTAAAGCATAGCCATAGCATTGTATATAGTCCAAAGCCCATAAAAGCTTATATAGTTATATAAGTTCATTATTCATGACCAGGTATGTGTTTTATGAATGAGTTGTTGCACCCCCTGATGTTCACTTGACTTGAGTTGGATTAGGCATGTGATTGAATTAGCCAAATCGTTTAACTTATGTAATGCACGACATGGTATGACATCTAAGTCGTTAATTGCAATATGTGAATCCCTTGATTCCATGATATAGCTGAATAACTGCATACACACATATTTAAATTCATGATGAGGAGACCATAGAAACTTGCATGTGCTTATTATTGCCCTTGTGATCTATATTGATCGGATAGCATATTAGTGTACCATGCTTAGAATTGAATTCTCAACTTCGAATGCTGAGTTGTCATGCCTCTGTAATGTGATTACGGTGTTGAATGACGTAGGAGATATGTCGCTATTGGTGCAATGCTATGTGAGACTATGTGATAAGTGTTGTGTGCCCTATAGTAGTTTTCAAAGGAAATCCTAGAGTTGTACTACGTTAACCATTATGCTTGCTGATGTTGCTAATTTGTTGTATTGTGATTATCATACATGACCTTGCCTCTATTCTAAATGCCCTATGTTAAGTCATCATGCTACCCTTATGCGTGTTATCATTACTATGCTTCAAACCACTCATCAATGCTTACACATCTCTAAGCATAACCAAGAAACCATGTATCTACCTCCCTTAAATGACTTATGTTTAGACTTATGTTGGACTTATACCGCCCATCGACTTACATTCTTGCCATTGCATTTTCCTTTCAATTTGTTCCTATCGACATGTAATGCTAGTTCATGCTACATGCGATTCTTAATCCTTGGTGTGCTCTGTAGTTGACTCTATGTGATGCCAATGTGATTTCGAGTGCTACTTCAAGTTCCGTCATTGTTGATGTGACGTAATTTGATGTCTCCGCTACTTTAATGCAATGTGGTAGCCTTCTAGTTAATTGATTTAACCTTAGATTGATCTAATATCTACATGTTTTCGAATGAACCAGATTAGGTTAACCCCCTTCATACGACTTTGACATATCATGTCTAAGTTGCCATGAATGAAAGGCCAAAATGTTAGTTGAAATTGATGTATAAACATAGGAATGTCAGCCGCATACGCTTCTATTTTGTAAATTGCTTACTATATGTGTATTAGATGGCTTCATATTGCCTATGATTCCTACGCTTGAGAATGCTGAATTGCTGATTCTATGCCAGGTCATTGTGCTTAAGTCATGCTATGTGGTGCTATTAATGTCCTCCTTACTCTAAGGTGCTACGGGAGTCTCTAGGCTAACCGTTATGATCCTAAAAGTGATTTGAATTTATGTTTTAGAAAGTGACTACCTCTATGTGACCCTGAAATGTTAAGGCCCAAATGTCGTACCTTTAGATGCCAATTTTTAACGATGCACATACATAGAGTTGCTGTTCACCATGCGAATAGTGTCTTCATAATTGAGGGTCGATATTTGTTTTTAAAATAAGTTTAATATGATTTTCCATGCCAACTCAATTGCCCCTCTTCGATGTAATTTGCCTTCGGTGCCTAAATAGGGTGAGTAGATGCTTGAAGAGGATTGGCGAGGGGGATATTGGATCCCATAAGCCTATTTTTCGATTTCAATTAATTGTACAACAAGATATTGGATTTTAGCACGATTTGTGCAGATCGTGTCACGTGTGTGCACATCCTAGGTACGACTGAACTTAGATTGGGAATTTCGGGGACGAAATTCTTTTAAGGGGGGAAGAATGTAACAGCCGCATTCTTTATCTTTTGTTAAACTAATTGTATTGCCTTTTTACGTTATGAAATCACATTTTTATTAACTATATAAGTTAAATTATTACTGATGTGCTTACATGAATGGTAATTTTATTAAAAAGAATATTATTGTTGCTATCAATATTATTATTATTATTATTATTACTATTACTATTATTATTATTATTATTAATTTTGAAATTTTTCAATGATTTTAGTAAACGTCAATAGGGATTATTAACGGTACTAAACCAAGCAGGAACCTGAATATGATTAGGCTGTCAACCTTAGAATTCATTTCGTTAGTTATCAAATCGAACCTTGACATATTTGGGAACGAGTGATAGACAAAAGATCGTATTATCGATTTGGGTTTAGAATAAGAGGTACGAGATTGGACTAGCGGTTTTAGTTGATAAGCAAGCTTGGAGCCAAAATAAAAGAAAGAGGAAAAAGAACAAAAGCAGGCGAAGCCCCTTTCCTTTTTGAGAAAGGGCACGAAGGGGGGGCTATACTTCTGGGTTCCCCGCAACTCCATCCTTGGCAAACCACGCGAGAGAGAGAGACAGAGAGAGAGAGAGACAGAGAGAGAGGAGAACCAGGGTAGAGGTAGGCCGTCGGCAGTGACTAGGCTAGGTGGCAGTTGCCCCACGCGTGGCAACGCACAGCCTCTAGAGCAGGAGGAGACGGGCTAGGGTTTTTAAAGCTTGAGCAGTTTTACCATTGCCACCATTGGCAGCCGAACTCAAAGGCAGGGCAATCAGAGGGGAGAGAGTGAGCATATCAAAATTCAAACACCAGCAGTAGCACACTAACAAGGAAAGCACACTGGGTGGAACAATTCTGGCAGAGGGGTTCGAATTCATGATGGTAGCAGGTAGATTGGGGCATATTGGGGTCTGCTCGCATGGGTTAGGTAGGACAACAGCAAGTGATTCGAAGATTGAGGTTTTTCTAGCACTCAAAACCGAGCCCAAAGCCCTTCGAGCGAATCCTTAGCTTGGAATCAAGGTAGGTGATTCTTTCCTCCTAAACTATTAGTAATTTCAAAAGAATTTTACTGATTTTAGTTAATGCATGTTCAAATCAGAGTTAGGAGTCAGTAATTGGGGAAACTAGAGCTAATATGAGTAATTATGGTAATAATGCTGATTTCGGGATTCTTGCATGTTGAGTTGATGGGTGGTTTTACTAACCAGTTTGTTTGAAGATTAGATAAACAGGCAGAATGTTGCCTTAATGTTGTTGTTGAATCATTTTATTATGCCTAAGATCTATTTTAGAGACTGCATGTGGGCGTTACGCCTTGAGCCTGCTAACCGGATGATTTCAGGAATGGTAGAGTGAGCTAAACTATATTTAAATGTCATTATTAGATCCGATTGGATACATGTAAACTCTGTGTTTGGCTATTAGCATAAATGTTACACTTGCGATTGATCGTTTCATGTACTATTAGCCTGGGTTAATATTAACTGCAATCGTGTGGATTGCGAGGTATATGCAATTATTAGATTCATTATGCTGAAACTGTTCCTAAGAAGTGTTATGAATGTGCTACTTTTGAGCCCCCTTCCCTCTTAATGTTGTTAAGTGATGCTATGTGATTGACTTTTTGAACTTAGACATCTTTAAAAGGGGTCATTAGAGGCTTGTTTTCATAACTGAGAATGTTTTTAAATATTCTTTAGTTGTCTGTTAGTTTGCTAAGATGTTTGTAGCCGAAAGGATCTTAAATCATCGAACTACTCAGTGAGTGACTCAATTGAATAGTCGATAAATTTAGGAAGTTAAAAAGCAAACTAGTAGTGAGTTCAAAAATATTTTGAGGCATTGGTTTGTTTATGTCTCCTTCTTTAAGTTTAGAAAGGATTTTAAACGAACTAAAAATGGGCAACTGAAGGAGTTCATTATGAAACTTAGTTTGAGTTATATGCTAGCAAATTACTTTAAGTTTCAAATGAGTTCCGAATTGGGAGGTAGCAAATTCATTACGGTTTTAAGAGGTTTTCAAGTTGAAAACGAAAGAAACATAAACCATTAGTGGGTTATGGATTATTTCGCCAGATGAGCATGATTTTAATAAAGTAAGTACCTAACAAAGAGAAACGATTCGTGATTCACTTGAAGGTGAAAATCGCTGTGTTACAGTAACTTCTTTTTAACCTATGAGGGTTTAATATGATTTTAATGGCTAAGATAGTGCTAGGCAAATGGCCAAGCCTAGGGAGTTAGACCCAGAAGTGGGAACCCTAGAAGACCTCAATGAGGGTAGTGTTCGATGACATGGGATAAAACCTTGAGGGTGGGAACTGGACGCAAGATAAGGTGTGAACTGTTTCCCCCAAAGGCAATGTTAGGAACTAAACGCAAGATAAGGCATAAGCTGTTTCCCCCAAAGGTAATGTTGGATGATATGTGACGCGTGATAAAACCTTGAGGGGGGACTGGATGCAAGAAAAGGCGTGAGCTGTTGCCCCCACAGAGGACAATATCAAAGTTAGAGTTACTCTGCTTAGACATGTTTTGGCCAAATGTTATGGTGCATATACCCCAGAGATAACGTGAGTTGTGAGTGAGGACCTCACGTAGGGCGAGTATAGATCTCCACTAGCCAGCACATGATGAGATCTTATGCTTAAAAGAGAAGATGTTTTAATGATAAATAAGAAAATGATTTGAATTATTACCAATGTGGGTATTTCAGGAACTTTTAGAAAGAATATAAGCCTTGAAGGGGCTACTGTGATTTATATACTGTTCTTGGAACATATCACGAGCCATTGCATTTTCCAATGTGTGTTTGAAAGCATCTTACTCATTTCTTGGTGCTTACTTGTTATGTGCCTCAATGCTTGTTAGTAGAGAAGTTTGAAATGAGTTCGAGTGGCTGGTATGAAGTTTATGGATGATAATCTTTCCTTAGGGACTATAATTGCCTAATATGATAGTAATATATGAATGCGTGATATGTAACTATTATTGGTATTATTGTCTGCAAATGTTTTGGTTTTAAGGAGTCGGAAAGTACTCACTGAGCGTGTGGTTGCTCATCCCATTATTATTTTCCCTTTTCCCCAAGTTTTCATTGTGACAGATAGAAGTCGATTCACTTTTGCCGAGTTGAAGTCTACCCTTACTTGAAAAGGTGTCACATATGTATTCATATAGAAGTGGATTTACGTGCGTAACAATGTAATATAAGGTATCCCTAGAGTTGTAAATGTATATAAACAAAGTACTCTAGGTCATGTAATGCATATTGTTTATAAGTTGCTCTGTTTGGCCATGTGAGCCAACCATCTGATTAGTCAGTCACCATTTGTTTAAGTTGCTTATTTTTGGGATGTAAACCCCAGTACTCCAGATGTGTGATCCATCGAGTTGTATTTTTTTTTTTCTTGCTTAATATTGAGCTTTATTGTTTTGGTGCACTTCAGGTGAGTGACCCGTAGAGTTATGGACTCCGACGTGTAGCTGTTGAGTCTATTTTAGAGTTCCATATGCTCATATTCAACGCAGAATTTCTTGTAAGGCTTTTAGCCTGGAAAATGGTTAGTTTTTAGGTGAAACTTTGTCTGTTTTGCTCCAGAATTTAAGTAGGATTTAAGAAGTCGTCGATGCTCCTAATCTTGTCAATCATATCTGCAAAGTGTATCAAACACATAATTTTTTAATTGTGGAAAAATATGAATAACAGGATAGATTACGCAATTTATGAATTGTAACATTCTTCCACTGAAGTCGCTAGCAAGTAATGTTGACAATAATAAGTCACGTATATATTATTCAAATATCATACGTCCTTGTTTTTTGTCCATTCAAATAGTTTTAATGCTTCGAGTTTTTTCCAATATGTTTTTGCATTTTCAGTTTCTTTAGCAGTTTGTTTGTTTTTTTTTTTTTTTAGTTGATAAGAATTGATAAACACCCACGTATTACATTGTACGTATTGAAGCATACTTGCTCTAGGTCAAATCAAATGCTCCAGTAGTCATAAGTGCGATGTTCTTGTATAAGTCGTTATATCCAGAAAATAGAAACAAATGGAGGTTCAAGAATTCAAAATTTAATTATCTATTTGTTATCATCTTCGTCGTCATCATCACACTTAGTCATCAACCATGCATGCATGTTGATATGGTGACCGGACGCTAGCTGGGCTTTTAGCAATTTTCTAATACAATGCTTTTTGATTGGACACTTGGAGGATGGCACCATGGTTGTCTCAATTATTTTCTTCCCCTTTTTTGTCAGGTCATGTGTACACCTCAATCAGAGAAGCATATCACTAGCAAGTTAAATCCTAGAATACTTGTGTTCTATGTAAAATGTTTAAATTTTGTTATTTGTAACAGTTTGTTCTATCTCGTTCTTCTTTGCTTATCCACTAGGTTTAAACTTCTTCCAGATGACTACACGTTAGTACACACATACAGATATACACATGAACTCATAGTAATGCAACATTTGGTTAAATCTAATGTAATGCAGTTAACTTATCAATGCGGTTATGACAACATAATATATGGTAACCATAATTTTAAGATGTTGTCTGCAATAATATCTTATAACCTGTCACTTCAATAATGGCAGCGATGAATGAGGTGATGATCAAGGTTGCAAAATAATCAAATGTGCAAAAGTGAATATGGACAAGACACGTGTGTTTTTTAACAATGTTAGCCTCAACCAGGCTTAGTCCCTGCCTAAAGTTTCCTAACTCTGGATTAATGCAATTTTATTAGGAGGGATTACTTAACTCTAGAGTACCCCTGTTGTCTTAAATTGTTAACACAAGTGTCAGGCTTGGCTGTAGCCAAAAACCGACAAGTACAGGTCGTATCCACAGAGAACTTTCTTCCAATCACCAAATTTGACTTGTAACAGTCAATTTAGGCAAAAGTTCAGTTTAGTCGAATGATGCTAACTAGTAGTACTATTCTGCTGAAAACTGATAAATTGTCTAATTCAATAATGACAAAGGTCTTAGATTAAGATTCACCACACCATTACGCTATATGATTCATAAACTAGATCATACAAACCTGCCCATTCGAATAATTAAAGTAGAAAAGACTACAATCTAAAGCACATCTATGCCTTTTCTTGAAGGTCAGCAGACTGACTAAATTAATCCTAGTCATATAATTTCATGAAAGTAGGATTATCAAAATTACAAGATTTAGTAATCTAGTATTCCCAATTGAAACACCAACTGGTTTGACGTTCGGAAAAACAATCGCTCACAAAGTCACACTAGATAAAAGGTTCAAATTTCATTAATCTCCGAAACCCTAATTAAAAACAGTGAATTAAGCTCTCTCAAGCAATCCAACAACAACCTGGCATACTGGGCGAGATTTCAAATTGCAAACCTGGGCATGATTCAAAGTAACCCAAAACATGATTCAATTTCGCATAATAGGGGTACTCCTAATCCAAGACTAATACTTTAGCCTCTACTAATATTGATAGTCACAAACAAGAGCAAAAATCTAGAAAACATCACAAAAGCTGGAAACTTTAATTGAGAACACAAGGCAAGGAAAAATAAAAACGTACTTCAATTGATTGCCGTGATCGGCCACACAAATTCGTACTCAATTAAGCTCAAATCCAATGTCTAAAAATTTTTGAAAGTATTCATAAATCTAAAACCTAAAAAGTCGCCTCTATCGAATGCTCTAAAAGAGTTATAAGATAATGTCCATGAACTGCCACGAAATCGAATTAAGTCGCGTAGGAATTGAAGTGGCATGGTCGTGCCACCTGCCACCGTGCCACTTCTCTGGAGCACTGCTGCTAATGTTCTGGTTTGGCACAACCGGGATTCATGGCATGGGGTTCCCATGCCAATCCTCTGGACTTGTTAAACCTCTTTCTTGGCTTAAAATTCATCTTCTTAGCCCTCCTTTCAATCAGTATTAGTCGATTTCTTCTTTTCTGCCGACAGAAACTCCTGAAGGACATGAAATACCATATATGAGCAAATTCAGGTTAACGGAGGCCAATTCGACCCTTTTACTTTGAAGTTTAATAGAAAAGTCACTGAGAGAAGGGGTCAAAAGTGGGTTCAAAGGGGTGAAAATGGAGGTTTATCAACTCTCACCTGCTTATCGCTTGCTTATCCCCAGGTAAGATTATTATCAACTAATGGAACGGTTGGGAGAGATTTGCCTCTTAGTGTCATCCTCCTCAGGTAAGCGGTGACAACTAGGTCAATAATCGTGGTAGCTCACAGCTAAGAAACTCAACAACGACAAAACTCTTTTTCCCCAAAAGCGTATGTTCTAAAATGTAGATCACTCAGCCATGGCACAAGAATAAATACCCCATATTGAACTGCTTAGAAGTGCCATGCTTCCCCTTGAATCGTCGATGAGCTAGTTAGACTGGTAGATTCTCACTTTAGGAGTAAGAATGGAAACTCTCCTGTCATATCTTTAAGGCAAAATTGATCACCAAAAATCACCCTCAATGCATGCATGCTAACATAAGCTTGGCAAAACTCTCAATTCTCCAACAATAGAGGCAAATACACAAGTGTCAATCATAAGGGTTTTTCAAAGGTTGTATCCAGGTTAGGGCTAAAGGTAAGGAGGTTAAGATTTAAGTAAGAGGAACTAATTATCCAAGTAGAGTGCAATCAAAATCATCTCCACACCAACACGCAAATGTTACCATCATCCCCACAATTAAGCATAAAGGGAAAAGGGCTAAAACCTTTCCCCCCCCTTCTTTTGCTAATTAGAACTTCCTTTGCCAAACATTTTACTTACATGTTTTTTTTTTTTTCCTTTGTTTGCTTCTTTTCGCCTTTTTTTCTTTTCATTTTTTTTAAGAAGGGGAAAGAATGGCAAAGGTCAAAGGATAGTTTCAACTTCTAATTATGCAAAGGTAAAAACGAATCAGAACCAATCACTAGGATGCACCAACAAGCATATTTCCCAATCAAAATAATTCACGACATTACTCTGCTAACTTGGCATAAGCTAGGGTTGTTCTTTTCAGGCCGTGTGTTAAGTAGATATTGGTGAATCAAATGATAGGAAAAAAGCTCAAAGAGGATGGCAAACAGATCATAATAACATAGGGTGCCTTTTTGGCTCCTGTGCCTTATAAAACAAACAAATGCCTTAATCACATTAACACCATGTACATGCCAAATTTGATTTTGAACAGACTCAAGCCAAGTTCTAGAGATGCACATGCAAGAGGGTTGAACACTCATGAAAGGATGTTTAAGACCATGTAGAGTGAATGGTCATTACAAGCTCAAAAATCTCACTGGTTCTTCTACCAAAATCAAAAACTAGCTCAAAAAGTTGGCCAGCAATCAAGGTTCAATCAATTCACACTAAGCAACTCTCAGGGGCAAATGCACAAGTACACAAGACCCAGCAATCACAACATTGTCGCAACCAATTCACAAGATTTTTAGCCCCAGTCAAGTCTCATTTGCTACAAGTTGCCATAATAATCCATCCAGGTCATCACCCCTTAAACATCATCATCAGAGGGGTTTTCCAAAAGAATTTCATCTCTTTTTATTTTCTTCAAACCAATAAACCTAAGTAAAGGATTAATAAGCATACCAATAAAGAGAAGGGTGAAAGGATTACCTTGCAGTCTTGTAGAACCCGACTCAACATGTTTTCACTTTAGATCAATGGTTAGGAGAAAAATATATACAATGCATCACTACCTAAATGCAATGTCCTATATGCCTACCTAATGCAAAAAATAAAACGACGACTAATGCATCCTAAAAATGCACCTAAGCTAGAATGAAACCTAAGATTCTAAATGCAAGCATGCTAGATGTAGGGAGATATGTACACACTGCAACCCATTAGAAGTCATACCCAAACCCACTAAAAATGTATAGAGCTCATGAGCGCACCCCCTCATGCTTGAACTGTTCATTGTCCCTAATGAAAAGAATAGACATAAGAAGTAAAGGGAAGAGAGTACAACATACAGTTAGGGGGTCTCATTGGGCCCAAGAGGCGGCTAAAAATGCGGAGAAAATGGTGATAAGGTGGATAAATAGGCCTGATTGAATGATAGAAATGACTACGAGCCCCCTTGATCCCCCAGGAAGGTGTGAAAACACTCCTCCTACTGCCGAATGGACTCGGATTAGCACCAAATTAACTCATTCATCCACCTTCTCTCTCCATGCTCGCGGGCTTCCCTCATAGCCCAGTTGTCCTCACATTGAATCCGCCACTGCTCGCACTATTCTTGGCGATCGACGAACCTGCGGAAGCATGTGATGCCCCCTTAATGGATTCCATGTGTCCAGAGAGATGATGGATATCATCACGTATACTAGTGTACCCTTCTTGAAGACCCGAGACTTCTAGTTAGAGGGCGGAGAAAGATTAGAGGAAGGCAGGGTCAAACGGCATGTACGCCAAGGAAGAAGACCCGGCCTCAAGGGTGGATGGTGGATTAAATGGGGGTGGTGGTGGTGGAATGGGTTCATCCTAAACATTGGTGCCTCGGGCTTAGGCCCCTCTTGGCCCTCATCAACATCATCCTCATCATCATTATATTCCCCTTCCTCATCATACTCGACCTCCTTATTAGAAGCTAACTGCCCTTCCCTAGGTAGCACAGTCACCGTACCAAGCACTCTATGACAGTTGCAATTTCTCTTGTTGGTCACAGTGGCGCGCTTAACATTGGAAAGGGTGAAGAGGATTTGTTTCTGGTGGGGATACCGAATGGTGCCACCCGGGTTATCGATTATGTGCATATGGTGGAGGGTGCCACCGTCAAGTTGACCCCTGAGGAAATGGGGCTCAAGATGGGAGAGTTTGTCACTATAGCCTATGGCAATAGCGATAGTAGTAACAGTACCACCAATAGTCGGGACGTTCTTATGGGTGCTCTTAGCCACCTCCTCCAAGTGACGGATTATGAAGGCTCCTATGTCTGTAGGAGTGCTAGACAGTGTACACCAAATAATAAGCAATTCTACTTTCCTACACCTACTATGGTTATCATTACAACGGAAAATGATATTCGCGGTCAAATGTTATAAATAGTGGAGATTGATATTACAAATGTCGGTAGCTTTTGCTTGTCGAGGGTCTAAGGCCTTAGGCCTGTTAAATCTATCCATGTAGGTATTTCGTTTAGAGCAAGTGATGCTCAACCAAATAGGGTCTAGTATCCACAAGTGGGGAATATCCCTACATGCCCCCTCAACCACCCGAAGTTTCAATAACTCATTGAACACCCGCAGACTGATCCGGTGGTCAATGTTAAACATGCAGAAGGCAATGTCGATCTCTTGACCCCTATAGGTGTCATCCCAATTAACATTTAGAGAGCTCAAAAATTCTAACATGAGGCAGTTATAAGAGGTGTACTACATCCCAATGCACTCAATCCACCCCAACTTATGAATTAGTGTTCGTACCAAAAATGAGCTATTTTTAAGGTACTTTTACACCTGTTTTATGCTCATTTTTATCGTATTTTCAAGGTTTTTAATTGATTTTATTTTATTTTGCAGGTTTTGAATAATTTCGAATAAATGGCCAAAAATACGAGAAAAAATAGTGGAAATGTCGAGAATTGAAGAACCGGGCCAGAATTGCACTGAACCGGTCCAGTTAAAAAACCGGACCGGCTCACCCTAAACCGAACCCAGTTCACTTAAAGCATTCCCCCTCCCCTTCACACTCTCTCTTCGCATCCCGCTTCTTTCCCTAGAACCCAGAGCCCCGAACTCCATCTTCCTCACCATCCCCATCTCCTTCCTCTCTCTACCTCGCATCTCTCTCTTTTCCACGTCACCACCATTGTTGTCCCCCTCTACCGCGTTTCACACTAACGGTGCCAGCATAGCACATAGCTTGCTCCATCTCCACCGTCCATGATACCCACGAATTGAAGGTTCGAAATTGAAGCAGCGTTCAAGTATAAATGGACAGCGACGCCATTGGAAAAGGAAGCTAGGTAATTCTAGGGTTTTAGGTTAGATTAAGTTTAGTTTTAGGGTTAATTTCATTTTTCGTTTCAAGTTATTTGAAATTTAGGACTTAGTTCAAGTTAGGGTTTCGAATTTTCAGTTGTTTTCAGTATTTAAACTCATGTAGGTAGGCTTGAATTGCAAATTTCGAATGGGTATTCAAGTATTTCAACTGTAATTGGCAAAATCTTTGGGTTGATTTGAGTGCTTTCGCCGGTTTTCCCCTCACCTGTTTCATCTCGATGCACGGCTATTCTGTTCATGCGTGGCTGAGGCTCGGGTGAGTTTTGGCTGGTAGCATTCTTGGTATTATTCAAAGCTGAGTTGTACTAGGTTGATTGCTCTGTTTCAATTCCATTTTACCCCACCCCTGCTGCCAGTTTTGCTCTGTTCGATTAACCTCAGGTTTGGATTAGTATTGGTGATGTTCATTCGTACTACAAGTAATGTTTTTGGAAGAGTTTACTGCTTTTATCTAGTTGGTTCGAATTTGCTCAGTTTTTGGTTGATTGCTGAATTTCAATTCACGCTTGCTCAGTTTTATTATGTTTGGTTCTGTTAGTTGTTTAGGCGTGGTAAAAAAGGGTCTGTTTGTTACCTGGATTAGTGTTCTGTGAATACTGCTGATGATTGATGTGTTTGCTGTTTTGAGCTTTGGTTTGGTTGAATAACAACAATTTGTTTAGAGTAGCAGATGATGGGTTGTGAATTGCTTGAACATTGGTGTAGCTGCTGGGATAGTCAATGCTTAGGAATGATGTTGGCTAGTTTTAGTAGCGTTGAATGATGAATGTTGTTGAATGCATAGTTTCCTTAGTGTGCTTACATTTAGTCGAATGCTTAGATTTAGTTTGTTTTAGCCACTTAACTTAAGTTGAACACTTATGTTTTCCTTGAACGATTTAATTTGGTTTAGTGTAGATCACATTAGGGTAGTTAGTTAATTCACCATTTAGTGACTTTAATCTCATCTTCGTCCCTGTAGAGACGACCCTCAAGTACTACAGCGAGAGCTGTACGCTTGCGGCTTTTATTTAAACTCTCAATTTTTCCCAACACGTTTTTGCCGCCGTTGCCGGGGACGACGGCATGAGATTAGGTCATGTTTTCATTTTTATAGCTACTTATTTCGTTGCTTTGATTTGTCTAATTCGTTTATTAGTGATAATTTGTTTAAATGATGTGTTTTGGTCATTTCGTAACTTTATTTTGGCATAGATTCCAACTTTCTTTATTTTGGTATCAATTGATATTTAGTTTAATCGTTTCTTCAAAAAAATTCAAAAATCACAAAAAAAATGGAAAAACTTAAAATCCAAAAAAATTTTGAAAAATTTGAAAACCATAAAAAGAAATTTTGAAAAGCCAAAAAACCCAAAAAAATTGAAAAATTTAAAACCTCTAAAAATTGAAAAACTTTAAAAACTTAAAAAAAAATTCAAAATGCCGGTTTTCAATTTCCCGCAATATGAGCACGAACCTTTCTGGAATTATTTTTCAAGGCTTAATAATTATCATGCTCAACTGAATCATAATTTTCAAAAATGGAAAATTTTTGAGGTCATTATTGAGGGTCTAAATATTGAGTCAAGGAGTTATATTGAATCACTTTATCCTGGAGGTTTAATAGAATTATTATCTAAAACTCAAAATGAAGTTTGGGATTTCTTTGAAAAATTAGCTTGGAAAACCTATACGTTTGAATAAGCTAATGAGACTTCTAGATACCCGACTCATGGAGAGTATGATTTTCGTGCTAATTCTTACCGTTTAGATCACTTTATGAATTCCTATGACTCATATAACTCTTATATGCCTCCTGTGTTGTGCGACTATTGTGAATCTCCTGATCATGATGCTTATACTTGTCCTTATTGTGGGTATATTGATGTTACATGTGCAAGTTTTGAAGAGAAGATTAATGATATGACAGATCAAATGATGGAGACTGTGAAAGTGAGAATTGCTAAATATTCTCAATGTTTTGACGAAAACAGGGAGACTTCCAGTGAGATTGATTCTAGTTTAGGATCTCCTAAACCTGACATTAGTCTCTATGATGATTTTGAACCCTCTTATTCTGCTAGGCCTAATTTCAATGAAAAGATGTCTTTGCCTAACCTAGAACAAGAGAGTGACCTCCCTACATCTCTATCAACAGACCTTGTGCCCTATACTAGCTCACTCAAAGATGTCACTGAAGATGTCTTAGTTTATGTCGACCTACCCACCACTCTGAATGACTGTCGTGAACTGAAAGTGGGTGACCAATCTGGTACTGTTAGTGAGCTGGATATAAGCATCGCACCTGCAGTTGAGCTTCATGATTTAGTTGATTTGAAAGCTATTTCACAGGAGTTACATGATGAGGTAACTGAACTCACTATGTTGGACTTCGATGATGATATTCATTATGCAGAATATGAATTTTTTTCATACAGAATTGATGTTACTGAAGATTTTGATGTGGGTTTTCATGTTGAATTTGAATCATTCTCTTTTGATCCCATCTTTCCTGACCGTCTGTTTAAATTAGATGATAATATTTGACCTGTAGAATACGAATTTTTTTCTTATGAGTTCGAGACCCATGGAAGTTCTAATGATGGTTTTTGTGCTGATTATGAGTCCTTCTCTTTTGACTCCGTCCAAACTGACTTCCTTTTTGATTATTGCAAGTCTGATTTTGTTGAGTCTGAGATCATTGCCACTAAGACTTTTATTTTAGACCATACTCATACGCACATTGGACTTAACAGACTTGTGAAATTTGCACCCCTTATTTTGCCTAGATTGCTTGTTTATGCTGATATCATTTCTAAGCCAATGACCTCACTACTAGCTCATTCTGAGTATGTCAATTTCCTTCCTAATTGGGCCCAACTGTTTGATAAGTTGAAACGGGCCCTTACCTATGCTTTATTGGCTATGTGGGTGTACTCTATCTGGTTCCAACTCACTGCTTTTCATTGTTGCTATATTATTAAGAGTTGGGCTTCTTTGTTTAATAAGCTGTTACGTGCTCTAACGAGTTTTGATTTAAATAGCATTTTTCAGCTTAATATGAAGTAGCTGATGCTCTATAAGTCTCGTAGTTTGGGTACAATCTGTATCCAATCTGGTATGATCGTTCCAACCTTCTTCTCTTTTTCCTTTCTTTTCTTTCTTTTTTGTAATTAATTGTAGATAATTAGGACTGTGAGTATACGGGTGATCAATCTTGAGGAGCAATTTGGGAAATGTTGAGCCGTGTGTGCTATGATCACCCTTGGTTGTGTTATGATTCTGTGCATATTTGTTAGGTGTTGATATCTAGGATTGTGAGTAGTTGTAAATATTTAGGATTGTTTTTATGTATGCTTTAGTTCAGCTATTTGGTTTCCTTGATTCTGTGCTTTGTTTCCTTGGTTATGTGTTTCGTCTAGTTTAGCAAGTTTTGGGTTTTGTTTGAATAGTTTCTTTTAGTTCCCTTTTTGGTGTTTCAGTGACCTTGTTTTGGTCTTCCATTTTGCTTTCTTTTCTTTTATCTTTTGTCCTATTTTAAGTTTCTTTTGTGTTAGTTTGGGATTAAGTAGATCCTTGATTTTGGTTTTGGTTTTTGTGAATATGTGTGTTTGCTTTGGTTTTAGTTTTGATTTTGGCTTTCTTTTGTGATTTCGTTTTTCTTGGCTTTTGTAAATATGTGTGTGTGTGGTTTTGTTTTGACTTTGGTTTTGTTTTTGATTTTTGTGGTGTCCTAGTTTGTATATATTTGTAGTTTAGTGTGGTTTTACGGTTGTATAGCTGATGTGCTTGCTTTTTAGTGCCTTAGTTCCCACAATGAGGACATTGTGAAGTTTTGGTGTGGGGGTGAGGTGCCCATTTTTGAAAAATGTTTGAAAATTTTTGAAGATTTTTGATTTTGTTTTTGGGAATGTTTGTACCTTTTCTGATTAGATTGGATCTCCTGTACTTTGTTTGTTAGCCTGTATATAAGTAGGATATACATGAAAAGTTTTCGACCTCAAAAATAATATTCTAAGCCCTAATTCTAACTCCAATTATTCATTATAGGTTGTGTAATCCAGTCCTTATTTATTCCTTCATCATTATTTTTAGATCTTAGGTTTCCATGAATGATTCTCCCACTAACTTGTGACACGATTACTTTGAAAAATACTTTGAAAAGAAGTGCACTATGAATAAGAATGAAAGAAAGAAAAAAAAGATGAAATAATATTTGGAATGACAAGTATCCCTTTGAGGCACGTACCACTAGGTGTTACCCTTTAAGGCACGTGCTACTAGGTGTTACCCTTTGAGGCAATATTGCTACTGGGAAAGCTTGCTTCTAAGGTCAGTATGATAACAATGTAGCTGTATCAGCCAAGTGGGATTGAGTTAATTCTGGTCAATCTAAGCCATGAGATGATGATACAATTGCACATGAGCACCGGGATGGATTCAAAACCTTGATGTTCAATGGGGTGAAAAATTAGAGCTCTGATGTCATTTAGGAGGTAGAAGGCTTTGAAGTACATTTTATGTATATGCAGGTCAATAATTGAGTACATGGGTGATTTAGCTGATTAGAATGTATGAATATTTTTCCCAAATTTTGTACATATCAGTTTTGAGAAAAATCAAAAAGATTTTTCTTTATTTTTGGAATAATTTTTATGGGTATTTCAGTTGGAAACCCTCACGAGACCTCACTTGTCCACTTGGGAGACCGAGGGTTTAAAAGGCTTGTTGCATACGCTAAATGCAACCGTGATTCCTACGACAGTGAGTTAGGATTTTCTTTCTCTTATTTTCCATTTTCTTTTAGTTAGTTTAGTTTGTTTTACTCGAAGATGAGTAAAATCTTAGTGTGGGGGTATTTATTCATACCAAAAATGAGCTATTTTTAGGGTACTTTTACACCTGTTTTATGCTCATTTTTATCATATTTGTAAGGTTTTTAACTAATTTTATTTTATTTTGCAAGTTTTGAATAATTTTGAATAAATGGCCACCAATACGAGAAAAAATAGTGGAAATGTCGGGAATTGAAGAACCGGGCCAGAATTGCACTGAACCGGCCCAGTTAAAAAACCAGACCGACTCACGCTGAACCGAACCCGGTTCACTTAAAGCATTCCCCCTGCCCTTCACTCTTTCTCTTCGCGTCCCTCTTCTTTCCCCAGAACCCAGAGCCCCGAACTCCATCTTCCTTACCATCCCCATCTCCTTCCTCTCTCTACCTCGCATCTCTCTCTCTTCCACGTCACCACCATTGCTGTCCCCCTCTACCGCATTTCATGCTAACGGTGCCAGCATAGCACACAGCTTGCTCCATCTCCACCGCCCACGATACCCACGAATCAAAGGGTCGAAATTGAAGCAGCGTTTGAGTATAAATGGACAGCGACGCCATTGAAAAAGGAAGCTAGGTAATTCTAGGGTTTTAGGTTAGATTAAGTTTAGTTTTAGGGTTAATTTCATTTTTCGTTTCAAGTTATTCGAAATTTAGGACTTAGTTCAAGTTAGGGTTTCGAATTTTCAGTTGTTTTCAGTATTTAAACTCATGTAGTTAGGCTTGAATTGCGAATTTCGAATGGGTATTCAAGTATTTCAGCTGTAATTGCAAAAATCTTTGGGTTTATTTGAGTGCTTTCGCCGGTTTTCCCCTCCCCTGTTTCATCTCGATGCACGGCTGTTCTGTTCATGCATGGCTGAGGCTCGGGTGAGTTCTAGCTGGTAACATTCTTGGTATCATTCAAAGCTGAGTTGCACTAGGTTGATTGCTCTGTTTCAATTCCATTTTACCCCTCCCCTGCTGCCAGTTTTGCTCTGTTCGATTAACCTCAGGTTTGGATTAGTATTGGTGATGTTTATTCGTACTACAAGTAATGTTTTTGGAAGAGTTTACTACTTTTATCTGGTTGGTTCGAATTTGCCCAGTTTTTGTTTGATTGCTGAATTTCAATTCACGCTTGCTCAGTTTCATTATGTTTGGTTATGTTAGGTGTTTAGGCGTGGTAAAAAAGGGTCTATTTGTTGCCTGGATTAGTGTTCTGTGATTACTGCTGGTGATTGATGTGTTTGCTGCTTTGAGCTTTGGTTTGGTTGAATAACAGCAATACGTTTAGAGTAGCAGATGATGGGTTGTGAATTGCTTGAACATTAGTGTAGCGACTGGGATAGTCAATGCTTAGGAATGATGTTGGCTAGTTTTGGTAGCGTTGAATGATGAATGGTGTTGAATGCATGGTTTCCTTAGTGTGCTTACATTTAGTCGAATGCCTAGATTTAGTTCGTTTTAGTCATTCAACTTGAGTTGAACACTTATGTTTTCCTTGAACGATTTAATTTGGTTTAGTATAGATCACATTAGGGGCTTTAGTTAATCCACCATTTAGTGACTTTAATCTCATCCTCGTCCCTGTGGAGGCGACCCTCAAGTACTACAGCAAGAGCTGTACGCTTGCGACTTTTATTTAAACTCTCAATTTTTCCCAATAATTAGACTTAGCATATCATCAAGCAATCCTAAAGTCTTCAATAAGTGCACATGAAAGAATTTTTGCTCACTAGTCTTCCTAGCGGTCAAAGTCTTATAATGGGTTCTTTCTTCATCATTAACAAAATGCAAACCCCTAGCACTAGCAGGAAGGATCAGAGGATAAGCATCCTTGCTATCTTTGGCAGTGGAGGGAGTAGTAGAAGATAAGGGAGCTTTTGAATACTTCTTGGGCAATGAGGGAGCCTTAGAACCTTCCCCAACTCATTTCTTCCCCATGATGAACACTTGGGAGCAGATCTAGTCTTAGGGGTTAGTGAAGATGATGAAAATGGTAAGGGGAGGTAAGCTTTCTATCTCTACAACCTTCAACCTCAACAATGGAGGTTAGGGTTTTAGAGAGAAGAAGTGGGTAGTGTGGGGGTTAAATTTGGTGAAAAGGGGAGAAATTCAAGGGGGAAGGGAAAGATTATGAGTGAGTGTGGAGAATTGATAGAAAATTTGAGAATTAAGGGAAGGATTTGAGTGGGGAGTGGAGTGAGAATGAAGTAGGGTCGTGCGGCTAGAGAGAGAAAATGAGGAGGAAGAATGAAGAAAGAAAGAAGGAACAAAAAGAAATCGAGCTTTTTTCCCAAAAACGACCTAGCACGGTCGTGTTATGGGCCATGGGCACCGCGTGCCAGTCGCTGATTGACAGCTTCTGTGTGCTGTTGTGGCACGGGCGTGCCACAAGGCATGGTGCCAATGTGCCAACTTGTTGGAAGGCAGACGCTTTGTTTCCTTACTGTTCTCCTTGTTTTTTAAAGTTTTAGGGGGTGGCATGGGCGTTCCATCAGACATGGGGTGCCCATGCCCACTTACTGTCCCCCAATCCCAACCTTTTGGAGTTGTGCTCCTCTTTTTTTTCTCTTTTTTTCCCCTTTCTTTCGCTTTGTTCTTTTTCTCTTTTTTTTGGCTCTTTTTTTTCTTTTGTTTTTTGGAAAGCTGTAAAGCTTGGGTTGCCTCCCAAGAAACGCTTGTTTAAGGTCCCAACCTGGACCATTAAGGGCCTATAAGAGGAAGGGACATCGGGGAGGGCACAAGTGACCTTCCCCTCAAGCGACTCACCGGCTATGTAGTGCTTCAATCAAAACCCGTTCACCTTAAACGAGCTGGTGGCCTTAGTGCTGATCTAAATGGCTCTGTGTGGATAAACTTTGAATGCCTTGAAAGGGCCTAACTATCTATAACGAAGCTTCCCCGGGAAGAGCTCCAAACGGGAGTTGAATAGGAGGACTAAGTCACCTTCCCGAAACTTACGATGGTTAAGGAACTTGTCGTGCCACCGCGTCATTCTCTTCTTGTAAATTTTAGAACTTTCATAGGCATCGAAGCGGATTTCCTTAAGTCTATTCAACTGCAGCAAGCTTCTCTCTCTTGCGGATTTCAAATCTAAGTTAAGGTGTTTGATAGCTTGGTGGGCCTTATGCTCTAATTCCACCTAAAGGTAGCATGGCTTGTCATAAACTAATTGGAATGGAGTGGTCCAGCACGGTAAGCCCAAAGGGCGTCATCAAGCTTGTCCGCCCAATCCTTGCAGGATCTCACAACCACCTTTTCCAAAATCGACTTAATTTCTCAAGTAGAGATCTTGACTTGACGGCTTGTTTGAGGGTGGTAGCCTAAGCTATATTTGTGATGCATTCCATATTTCTTTAATAAAGCTTTAAGTTTCTTTTCCATGAAGTGCATCCCGTTATCACTTATAAGCACCATCAGGACCCCGAAACGAGGAAAAATTATCCTCTTGAATAGCTTGGCCACCACTGTTGAGTCATTAGTAGAGCTAGCCCTAGCCTCCACCCACTTGGAGACATAGTCCACAGCAACAAAAATATACTTGTTGCCTCTAGAGGATGGAAAACGTGCCATGAAGTTGATGCCCCAAACATCAAATATCGTAACTTCAAGTGTGAAGTTGAGGGGCATTTCATCATTCCAGGACAGGTTGCCCATTCGCTGGTAATGATCACATGAACAGACGTAGGTGTGGACGTCCTTAAATAGGGAGGGCCAAAAGAAAATCGCCTAGACCACCTTCACAGTAGTTTTGGAGGCGCTGGCATGCTCACCACCTAGAGATTCGTGATAATAGAAAGTCACGCTCTGAATCTCTTCCTCAAGGAGATAACGCTGGTAGATGCCATCCTTACACAGGTTGTGCAGAAATGACTCCTCCAAAAAATACATCCTGATATAATGGAAGAACTTCTTTTTCTGATGGGAAGAGAGATCATGGGTAGAATCCCTAAGGCTAGATAGTTCACGAAGTCAGGGAACCATGGGGCTTGTCCTGTGAAGATGGCCATGAGATGCTCATCAGGAAAGGCATCATCACGGGGGGCATCGTGGCTCTCAACAGTGAGCCTGGAGAGATGATCAGCCACGATGTTCTCTGCCCCTGCCTTATCCTTAATCTCCAAATCGAACTCCTGAAGGAGTCATATCCACTAGAGGAGGCGAGGCTTCACATCCTTCTTCTTAAGAAGGTGCTTGAGAGTTGAATTGTTGGTGTATACAATGAGTTTGGAGCATAGGAGATAAGTGCAAAACTTCTCCATTGCATACACGACCGCCAGCAACTCTTTCTCTGTTGTAGTGTAATTCTGCTGAGCCTCATCTAGTATTATACTAGCTTAGTAAATCACTACAGGTTTCTTGTCCATTTGCTGCCCCAAGACTGCCCCACCATATGATTGCTGGTATCGTACATGATCTCGAAGGGGAGATCCCAATCAGGTGGCTGTATGATGGGGGCAGAAATCAGTGCTTGTTTAATCCAGCAAAACGCTTCATAAAACTCATTAGTAAAAATAAACGGGGCATCTTTGGCCAATAGGTGAGTCATAGGCTTAGTGATCTTGGAGAAATCCTTGATGAAGTGGTGATAGAATTCCGCATGACTAAGGAAACTCCGCACCCTTCTACAGAAGTAGGAGACGGTAATCGCTCAATAATCTCAACTTTAGCCTTGTTCATCTCGATGCCCCTATCAGAGATAACATGACCCATTACCGCCCATTCTTGTACCATAAAGTGGCATTTTTTTCCTAATTCAACACAAGATGAACTTCTTCGTATCTACGGAGTACCTTGGTTGGATTTTCCAAACACAAGTCAAAGGTGCCCCCGTAGTCGAGAAGTCATCCATGAACACCTCTATGAAGTTCTCAACAAGATCAGAGAATATAGCAGTCATACACCGCTGGAAAGTGGTGGGGGCATTGCATAACCCGAAAGGCGTCCTTTGATAAGCAAAGGTAACATAGGGGAATATTAAGGTCGTCTTCCCCTAATCATCAGGATGGATAGGAATTTAAAAGAAACTAGAATATCCATCCAAATAACAGAAGAAGGAATGCCTTGCCAGCCTTTCTGACATCTAATCAATGATTTTCGAGTGGCTTGATTCAATCTACGGTAATCAATACACATTCGCCACCCGATCACAGTCCTAGTCAAGATAAGCTCGTCATGCTCATTCTTAATGTTGGTCATCCTACCCTTTTTAGGAACTACCTGAACTGGACTGACCCATTCGCTATCTGAAATAGGATAGATGATCTTAGCATCAAGACGTTTAACCACCTCCTTTTTCATAACCTCTTGCATATTAGGATTTAAACAGCGTTGAGGTTGTCAGGAGGGTCGATGGACTTCATCAAGAAAGATGCAATGCATGCAGAATGAAGGACTAAGTCCCTTAAAATCTTCAATACTATAACCAATGGCACCCTTATGCTTTCGAAGCACATCCAACAATTTTTCCAATTAGGGGTCATCCAACTTAGCACTAATAATAACAAGGAACTTATAAGCGGAGTTAAGACACTCATACCTAAGATGAAAAGGTAGAGGCTTCAACTCTACCTTTGATAAGCACTTCTCCTGCTCTGTGGAGGCGGGCTCCTCTACACTAAAAACCTCCTTGGGGGACTAACTATGCATATAGGTAGTGGACTCATTGAGGAGCCTAGCATGCTTCTCCTTCTCTCTCGAATAGGAGCCAACCACATGGCAGCCGAATAAAGCGGCCTCTAGTGGATCCCCCACATAATGGCAAGTCTTGGCCTCTTGATTAAGCGCTCCCTCTAGCACATTGACACTACGGCACTAGTCGTCTAGAATAAAAGAGGCCATGGATTGTGGTAAGTTGAATTCTACCTTTTCATCCGCTACTTAAAGTGAGAGATTACCATTCTTCACATCTATCATTACTCCCGCAGTAGCCAAAAATGGTTTCCTAAGGATGATTGGGATGTGGGAGTCCTCTTCCATCTCCATGACAACAAAATCACATGGAATGAAGAACTTGCCAACTTGCAGTAGGACATCCTCAAGTACACCCATAGGGTACTTGACGGACCTATCAGCAAGGTGTAAGGAAATAGTAGTGGATTTCAGTTCCCCCACCCACAGGTTTTTACATATGGAGTAGGGCATGAGGCTCACGCTAGCTCTAAGATTAACATCCCCAACTGAGCAAGGGATGAAAAAGCTTTCTGGATCTAAAAGCTTAGGAGGGAGCTTATTATGGATGATAGTCCTAGTGACAGGCACTCTAGTATTCTCAAGCGACTTCCCTTTATTAGATAGCGAATCATTCAAGAATTTAGCACAGGAGGACATGCCAGTGATAGCCTCCAAAAAGGGAATGTTGATGTGAAACTTCTTCAACATCTTAAGGAACTTCCTATACTCATGCTCCTCCTCAGCCTTTAATAGCCTTTGGGGATATGGAATGGGAGGCTTGTAAGGCCTCATTGGAGGTTGAAATATGCTTAACTTGAACCTCCTTAGGTTTCTCATTGTGGACCCTCTCACTTAGAGCCTCAATAGGGACCTCATTCTCAACACCATCCTTACTATCAATCTCTCATTTGCCCTCCATCATAGGCATCTGAGGACCCTCTAACTGTTTGATACTCCACAGTGCGATGGCATTCATCTAACCTTTGGGGTTGGTCTCAGGTTGACCTAGTGGATGCCTCTAGGGCCCAGATAAATGGCTCACCTATTGTGCAATCTGGGCGATCTAGTTCTCCATCATCTTTTGGTGAATGGTTATAGTTTCAAATTTAGAGTTACCAAGTGCCTCATTAGTCTTGGTTTGGGTTGCTATGAAGCGCTCCATAAGATTCTCCAGATTAGACTTGGGTTAGAAAGGTTATTGTTGTGGATGTGGCGTATAAGGAGCCTTGTATTGGAAACTAAGGGCTAGGGTTGAGTGGCATTGGGTAGAATAGGGTTGTTGTTATGTAGGAGAAATTTGGGTAATTTCTCTAACTAGGGTTGTAAGTGGGGGTTGTGTTTGTGGGCATTGGTTGAAGTTTTACATAGCATTGGTATGCTCAACTCCATGGAAAATGGATAGGCGCTCAGTAATAACATGTCCTTGAATGCAACAGATCTCACATACGGCCCCAATCTCAAATATTGCACTTGAAGAACTCCCTGCTAGACTCCCCAAAGAAGGAGTCCCAAGCCTGTCAATTCACTGTGCTAGAGCATCTACCTTGCTGGCAAGCAAGTGCACAGCATCCACTCTATAAACTCCATCGGTCCTTTTCGTGGTCGCTATCTCACTAGACCAGTGACAGTTGTTGGAGGCCATCTCCTCCAATAAGGCTCTTATGGCTTCAATTGACTTACCCATGACTGCCTCATCAGCTACGGCGTCAATGGACATCTTCAAAGACTAATCCAATCCATTGCAGAAGGTTTGGATTAGGAGCCAGTCGAGTACTCCATGGTGGGGGCACTGGCCCCTAAGATCCTTGAACCTCCCCCACGCTTTATACAAAGATTCATCGCCTCGTTGAGAGAAGGAAGTGATATTCGCTCTCAACTTGGCGGTCTTGCCTGGGGGGAAGTACTTGCTAGGGAAGGCTTTCAAATGGGTCTTCTAGGTGGCGAAAGAATTGGGCTCTTCATTAAGTAGCCAGGCACTAGCTCTGTCTGTCAGTGAGAAGGGGAAGAGCCTCAGCGTAATTGCATCAGCGGAGACCTCATTGAGCTTGATCACATCGCAGTTCGCTAGAATGTTGCGAAGGTGAATACGGGGGTTCTCCATGGGATGCCCATCAAACTGGTCCTTCTCCACAAATGAAATGAGGGTGGGCCACAACTCGAAGTTGTTTTCTTTTATGGCAGGGTTCACAATAGAGGAGGTGATACTAGTTGCCTATGGTAAGGCATAGTCCCGCAGCACTCTAGGATCTCTTTCGACCATGATGATTTACGCTTGTTGACTCTTTCTCGTACCGCTTTGTCTTCGTGCAGTGGCTTCTATTTCCGGGTCAAAAGGAGTGCATTGTCAATTCATTCGACTGTGCCTGTGCATACAGAGCCAAAAACTACACCAAGCGTAAGCAAGGCTCAAAGAGCAAAGGAGAAAAAGAAAAAGCCTAATCTAGAGTGTTTTAGTCGCTTCTGATGTTGAAATAAACAAATTCCTTGGCAACGAAACCAAAAACTTGTTGTCTTAATTAATTGTTACCGCAAGTGCACCGCTTAGCTGTAGCTAAAAACCAACAAGTGTGGGTTGTATCCACATGGAACTTGCTTCCAATCACCAAATTTGACTTATAACACTCAATTTAGGCAAAAGTTCACTTTGGTTGAGTAATGCTAACTAGCAGTACTATTCTGCTGAAAACTGATGAATTGTGTAATTCAATAATGACAAAGGTCTTAGATTGGCATTCACCAAACTATTACGCTATATGATTCATAAACTAGATCATACAAACCTACCCATGAAAATAATTGAAGTGGAAAGGATTACAATTTAAAGCGCATATAAGCCTTTTCTCGAAGGATAATAGACTGGCTGAATTAATCCTAGTCATCTACTTTCATGAAACTAGGATTATAAAAATTACAAGATTTAGTAATCAAGTATTCCCAATTGAAACCCCAACTATTTTCACGTCAGGAAAAATAATTGCTCACAAAGCCCCACTAGATAAAGGATTCAACGTTTGTTGATCTTTTAAACCCTAATTAAGAACAGTGAATCAAACCCTCTCAAGCAATCCAACAACGACTTGGCATACTGGGCAAGATTTCAAATCGCAAACATGGGCATGATTCATAAAAACCTAGAACATGATTCAATTTCATATAATAGGGGCTACTCCCCATCCAAGACTAATACTTTAACCTGTAATCATATTGATAATCACAAACAAGAGCAAAAATCTAGAGAACATCACTAAGATGCAAGTTGTAATTCAGGATGCAAGAGACGGAAGAAAGAAAATGTACTTTGGTTGATTGCCAAGATCGGCCACACAAATTCATGCTCGACTAAGCTCAAATCCAATGTCTAAAAGTTCGTGAGAGTATTCCAAAATCCAAAAATCTAAAAGTCGCCTCCATTGAAATCGAATTAAGTTACACGGGAATTAAAGTGGTAAGGTCATGCCACCTGACATGGTGGCACCGTGCCACTTTTCTGGAGCACTACTGCTGATGTTCTAGCTCGGGCTTCATGGCATGGGGTCCCCATGCCAATCCTCTGGACTCGTCTAACCTCTTCCTTGGATTAAAATTCATCTTCTTAGCTCTCCTTTCAATTGGTATTAGTAGATTTTCTTCTTTTCTACTGACAGAAACTTCTGAAAGACGTAAAATACCATATATGAGCAAATTCAAGATAAAGGAGGTCAATTCGACCCATTTACTTTAAAGTTTAATACAAAAATCATTGAGAGAAGGGGCCAAAAGTGGGTTCAAAAAGTTGAAAATGGAGGTTTATCAACACCTGCTCTAAGTTCCAAGCCATAAGTTGACCCTTCAATAAGTCCTTCGTAGAGTTGATCTTTCAACTTTATAATCTCGCCCGATTACAACTAGAGCAATACAACTCAATAAATGAAGTGAACAAGAGAATGATATTTGTAAGTGACCGTTACATCAATCAAGAAGAGTCAATCTTCCATATTGTTTCAAGGCCTTGAACCCAATCTTTCAAGCCCTTGAAAATGGTAGTTCTACTCAATGTTTTTCTTTTGATCTCCAATGGCTGATTTCCTAATTGTTTGCTGAAGATCTTGGCTAAGAAAATCATCTAGAAGCTGGATTTTTACAGCACAATCTTTTACAATATAATATCAAAAGATAATATCGTATTTTAAGTAAATCTTGACATTTCATAAATGTAGTATCACAATTCATAATCAATTTTGAATCACCAAATATAATATCATAAAGATCACATATTCAAAATTGAATTCTAAATCCTCTTAAGATATTGTGACAACTTATATCAAATCAATTAAGTATTACGCACTAGCATGCCAATATCCACTTAAAATCATGACGTATTTAAACAATATAAATATTAAGATACTTCAAATATAACATGGAGAATATACCAATTGATTGATCTCTTTTTATCTTTCATCAAAACATATTAATAAACACATCTAAAGCTTAAGGAAAGCTCATAATCTCCCCCTTTATGATGAAAGACAAAACCCTGTAAAAATAGATGTCATGAACTTGCCAATGGGTTCGCAAAATAAATTAACTTACCCTAATCTTTGTCCTCCTTTTTGTATTTCATCACAAAGGTTGCATAAGAAGGAGAAATCCAAAATGCACATTTCATATGCAATGCTTACACTTAGTACCTTCAAATGTCTCCAATAAGAGCATTAGTTCTAGGAAAGAGAATTCCCTATTAATTTATGGAAAAATTCAATATCAAATAAAACATATAGCCATAGTAGCATTTCAAGATCATATCCCAAATTAAACTAACTCCCCCTTAAGGAATAAATAATCAAGATTATGCATAGAGTTAGCAAGAAATGCTAGGATATAAAATATAAGCAATTAAGGTACACAAAATAACTCATTTACTTTTCTATGACACATACAAATAACAAATTGATACATATGTATCGCTCCCTCCCCCGTGACACCTTAATGGCATGTGGAGGTGCTCTCCCTCAATATAGCACTTATAAAAATAGTATAGAGGAAATACTAATATCAAGGTTAATCACATATGCCACCACACATTAACTTAATATTCTCATGAGGAACACATAGATGCACAAAAGAGCATTAATACAACAATTCTCCCCCTTCAAGAATAAATCAAGCTTATAGGAAAATCTTCAAGTAGTATAATTCTCACTCATAGAGAGAAGCAATATCATTTATGTAAATGTTAGGAAGCATAACATTATGGACAAATACATTGAGATCATAGACAACATACCATTTGTGTATAAAGATAATCACATGACGTACATAACAACATAAGATATGACGTAAAATTACCATGCACACTTTCTAAAGATATTAAGCAAATTAAAATTTGAAAATTTGAAAATCAAAATTTCTCAAAGTGGAAGTAAATCATACAAAGATAACATCACCTTCCATTTGTTAAGAATTCAAATTTTGATTTCTATTCATGTTGTTGCAATAGAAATTCAAGCCCTTGATTTAGTCACACCAAAAATTTCCAATTTCTGCCTACAGTTTAAGGCCTTGAACTGTATTTCAGGGCCTTGAAATCTAGGCATTGAACTAATTACCTATTATTTCAACCTCTGTGGACCATAAAGCAACTTCCATGAGTATTTCAACATTTCTCAGACATTCAATTTCACAAGGTCATGTTTGATTCTCATGTGGACGCAAAATTCCCCATAAAACAAACGTATACCTTTCTCAAAACACATTTAGAAAACTCAGCTCCATAATCGTAATTATTCGCCACAATAGATGACCTTGTTACTTTTGGTATGCAAATTCGTGTGCTACTAGGACCATTTCTTTTAATAGGACAATGAGTTGACATATTGCCTATTTTGCAACAATAATTGCAAGATAGAAGTCTTACTTTGGTAGCAAGTCGATTTAACAAAAAAAGTTTTTACAACACTTCTTTTTATTGAACGAGTTAAAACCAATTCCTTCTTTGTTAAATGATGCTTTTTGTGTGCCAAGAACTTTATTTAAATTCTCCTCGCCTTTGAAAATTTTAAGATAATTGTTTCAAGATCGACACACTTCACTTAGAGCTCATCTTTTTCTTTCTTAAGAATGACAACTTTCTCTTAAAAACTTTTTAAATCATTAGACACTAAATCATTTGATTATTGAAATTCAATATTTTCTTGAGACGATTCAAAATTCTTTTTCTTCAAATCTTTAATTTTAGAAATGCATTCTTCTTGACATCTAATATAATGAAGTAAGACTTTTATTAACATACGTTTAGAATAATTATGAAGAGAGTCATATACCTCATCCAGAATGGCATATTCAATTTTCTCATCTTCTTCATCACCATCATCACTTGTGCAAGCATCATCATCATCATTGTCACTTGCACCCCGATCTTTAACTTCTTCATTTTCCATTACACAAAAATGAGTAATCTCTTTTTCATCACTCAAGTTGCTAAGCATATTATCCCTTCTTGATGAATTGAGATTTTCTTGGCTTGTCTCTTCGTATAGTAATATGAGTTTTCCCAAAGATCTTTAGCTGTCTCACAATAGCAAATATGGTTAAATATTTCATCATTTAGAGCACATTGCAAAAGATATAAAAGTCTAGAATTTTTCTTAACCATCTCGTAGTCATCTTAAGTGTATTCACTCTTTGACTTGATAACAATACTTCTATCATCTCTTGTCCAATTTGGTACAAAGGGACCATTCAAAATGATGTCTCAAAAATCAAAATCGGTGGATCTAATAAATCATTTCATCCTATACTTCTAAGGAGAAAAATTAGTTCTACCAATATTGGAGGACAATTGATAGAAGCATTTAATAAACAAGCCATAGATCTAGCTACAAACAGTCTAGTCTTAAAATAATAGCTCCTACTCTAAGACCAATGATTGGCCCGATTTTGGCCAGTTAAATCACCCTAGAGAGGGGGTGAATGAGGTGATGATCAAGATTGCAAAATAATCAAATGTGAAAAAGTAAACGTGGATGAGACACGTGTATTTTTTAACGAGGTTAGCCACAATTAAGCTTAGTCTCCGCCTAGAGTTTCCTAACTCTACGACTAACCCAAATTTGTTAGGAGGGGTTACACGACTCTAGAGTACACCTACTCTATATTCTAATCACAAGTTAAACCCTTCAGCAAATCTATGGTAGAGTTGACCCTTCAACTCTATAATCCCACCATATCACAACTAGAGCAATATAACTCAATAAATTAAGTGAACAAGACAATGATATTTGCAAGTGTGGCTCTCAGTTCTTGTTCTTTGCTTGTGCTCTCTCGTGTTGTCTCCTCTAGGTACAAATTCTTCTCATTTTTATAGTCAAGAGATGTTGAACAGGTGAAGGAACATTTAGCAAGTGACCGTTACATTTATCAAGGAAAATCAACCTTCCATATTGTTTAAAGGCCTTGAACCAAGTCTTTTAAGCCCTTGAAAATGGCAGCTCTGCTCAATACTTTTCTTTTGATCTCCAACGGCTAATTTTCTAATTTTTTTGCTGAAAATCTTGCCTGAGAAAATCATCTAGAAGCTGGATTTCTGTAGCACAATCTTTCACAATACAAT
>JAKOGI010000105.1:1090432-1162932 GCA_029747015.1 Carnegiea gigantea | reverse complement strand
AAATGTGATGTGTTCGATGTTACGAAGGGGTTTAAATATAGAGGCGAAGATGATTGGTTTGCATTGAGTGATAACTGGGTAGAGGAGAGGCTTCAAACAGGTGGCCCAATAGTAAGGATTTTGCAAAAAATTTTATGGGTTTTGCAAAAGTAAGAAATTATGTAAGGAGGATTAACATATAGAAATTGAGATTATGGGAATTGGTCAAGGATTTAGTTTAGCCGAAGATTTTCGACTTTCTATTTTATCACGTTCATGTTCAATTAGAAGTTTGTGGGGAATGGAAAGACGAGAGTGGCAGTGAAGTGTTGGTCAGAAGGGTGTCCTTTTTTATGTACATTGGAGGTGGCAGAGATCGCAACATGGTTGTAGTGAAGCAGTTCAACAACAACCACATACATTTTGTCAGGGAAGATTGTGAAGGCACTGCCAATTTAGGAATGCCACCGATGTGGCTTTGATAGTGTACCAAATCCGTGGCAAAGTTCGTGAAATGGCTAAGTTTCCACCACAGGATCTAAGACATAAATTGGACCTTGAGCTAGGAGTGAAGATAACCTATTAGTAGGCATGTAGAGCACAAGAGTTTGTGTGAGGGATGATTATGGGAAACTCGAAGGAGCAATACAAGCTGTTGTCATGGCTTTGTGCCACTATCATGCAAGCGAAGCGAAATTCCATTGTTGAATGTAAGGTATAATTAACAAGTTTAGTAAGATGTTCATATCTATCGATGCTTACTTGAATGCATTTAAGTTGGTAAGTCAGGTTATCGTATTTATCGATGCATGTCATCTAAGCAGCACGTATATGGAATTGATGACACAGGAGTAGGAGCGTCTCCATGTAGTTTGAGCTTTGTCGATGTTTTTCATCCTTCTTTGCTTAGGCATGTGTCATGGATTCCTTCTATACTTTTAGCAGCCATTGCGCCTTAAAAATTCCTCCTTAACTTCCTTCATTTAAAAGTTCACTCGCTTTTCTTACATTAGTAATCCAGCAACACATCATATATACTAAAAGGAACAAGATTTTTCCCAACTTAAATTCCCTATTTTTTGATCCTAAGCATCTACCAAAAAGTTCATTAGTCGGTAATCTGTTCAACATGAAGGCTACCATGGGACGGATGCCCATATTGTTCCTTGCATAGCCTTTTTTTGGAAAATGTTTTATCTCCTGTGGCATTGCCCTAATTTCCCGCGAGAACACTAGGTAAAGACCATCAGCCCCCTACCCACAATTTTATGCTACCTTATCTCTTTCCACTTTTTCGTTGCTATATATTTTGTAGAAGATAAAGCCTCCCTGATTGCTGCAGACTTGACTACACCATTGTGTGACCAGTCTTTGTTGCATGAACCCTTTACTGGGCTCATCTCATGTACACCACTCTCCTTGCTAGCATGTTTCCCGCTTCCTTTTCCATCTCAACTCGAATCTCATTTTCATCAGGCCCATATACTAGATCATTAGCCTCCCTCATCTTTCTCCCAACTTGGCATTTTCTCCTTTGCTTAATTTTAAACCTCCGCGACAACATACGATTCACACATGCTTAGCACCTTTTCGTTGTACCATTCTTTACTCCTATTATGCACACATAAATTACGAATTCTAATTGGAGTTAAATTTGCAGCTAACTCCAATGGAGATCGCTATCATGGCAAGTTACACTAAAACTTGAAACACTAGAGCCTCAACCACATGGCAATGCAATCAAGCACTATTTGAATAGCTCATTTGTAACTCTTTGAGATTTCTCCTCGTTATATATACCACTTTTCACATGAAAATGCAAAATAAGATGCTTTGCTTATATTGCTAGCTGTTTACAGTGTTATATTTAATCACTTACATACACATCATACTACAATCAACGATAATCAAAGTGAAAATTTTTGCACTTTATTACCAAGCAACCTCAACAAAAAATGAGCTCATTTATAGAGAAACACTTCGAAAATTATAGTTGCTATTTTTTTTTTTTTCCACATAATTCAACCTTGCAAACTGCATATAACGACTTTGCATATTGTGCAACCTTGATGAGGAAAGTTATACCTATAAAACTCAACACTCTGATCATTCTATATAATGTGATTAAATGCAAAAAATAGTCCCTTAATTAGATGCTTCTATCTCTCCCATGACAAACATAGAGTAACACTTACATCCAGGTCAGGTGTAATTTGTTCAACCATTAATTAGGAAAGAAGCCTCTTCACAACACCTA
This sequence comes from Carnegiea gigantea, assembly GCA_029747015.1. Lineage (NCBI taxonomy): Eukaryota > Viridiplantae > Streptophyta > Magnoliopsida > Caryophyllales > Cactaceae > Carnegiea > Carnegiea gigantea. Next base: position 1,160,696 of record JAKOGI010000105.1, on the reverse strand, counting down.
ATATTAAATGAAAATTAGGTCATTCAACATACAAACATTCGCTCAGAATAGCCTAATGCAAGTCAGGATCCTTTTCAGGTAAGTCCTCAAAATAACCCCTTATTGGTATTCTTATTTTCTTCGAATTGCTTCACCCAAAAACAATACCAAAAAAACTCTAATCCATATCGTAATCTTTAAACAAACCTAGAAACTCAAACTTCAAACCAAAATTTTTAGAATTCTTGAACGAAAAAGGAAAGTTACATCTCTTACCTAAGTAGCAAAAGATTATCATTGTTGGTGATGGCCACAATTCAATATTTTGCTTCAACATTACCCCAACTATGTTACTTCATCATGCGTACTCAACTGAGTTCGTCATTAGTCGTCCGCCGACCCTTCAAATACTTCACACGCCCACCTTCTCCTGACTTATTTCTACCATCCACCACATCTTTGTCCTACGAGCAATCCAAAGTAAATTTGTCTTCACTAATATCTCTCTCTATCTTTCTCTAGCATTTGAGTAAATCTCTCTCTCTCTCTCTCTCTCTCTCTCCCCTACGTCAACAATCAACTCCAGTAACCTTGAAGTGCTTAGACCTCCATTTATAGTTGTAATTAATTCTTCAGATTTTTCTAGGATCATGAGCTTTATTATTAACTAGTTTATGTCAATTCTCGATTAAGCTTAATTTCTTTCATGTGTTTTTGTGAAATTAGGATTACATTTGTGATATTTTGATAAAATCTTGTTTATTTTCGTTTAATTGGTACAAGATACTAAAATCTATGAAACTAAATAATGAAATTGATCAATTTTTGATTTTTCCCAGCAAAAATTCAAATTTCCATAGGTTGAGGTTTTGAACCTTCTACTTGTATTACAATGGTGTCGAAAAAGAGATGTGCTCATAGGCAGCGATTGGTGACCAGGAGGGAATATGCTTGTGCCTTTTTAGCTGCTAACAAGCCCTTGTAATCTTCTGCCTATTGAAGGTGACCGTGAGATAAGGTTACCGATGGTGGTGGAAGGGGTAGTTTGAATGGTGGTCGGAATGTGAGGGAAGGTGTTGTAAGGGGATGCAACAAGTTCCCACTGGTACTTCTGACAATGAAAAAATGAATATAGTTTTATAAGAAAATAAGCAATTGCTTATGAATGATGAATATGAGTATTATACTTGGTAATGTACCGCCTTGGACTAACATTTTCACTGTACAAATATGAATATAAGGGTTGGCATTGTATAACAAAAACTATTTTTATAGATAGGTGGCTATTAATTATGTAATCCACTTAACCATATAAATTTAGCGTCCAAAATCTGTATTAGTGCAACCTTAAGCCACCCACCCCAAAAATTTCATGTTCCTTTTCACAACAACTAATGTACTTTTGACAATACCAAGATTCATTTTTACATAATTGAATGTCCATCAAATTTTCAATCAATGGGTTTTGATCAAAGAATGCTAACAAATGGACTATAAGTTAATAAAAATGTAGCACTCTTTTAAACTCGACCTCTTTTCTTGTTAATTTTTATGTTAATTTTCTTAATAAGTAATATTCATTTTTAACACCATTAAGCATCATTTTTTTCATAAGTAAACATTCATCAAATTTCTTACTGATGAATCAGAAAATAATGCCATGTACATCCCCTTAACAAAACTACGACTTCCATATGTCAATGTAATAACTACTGTACACTGTAAATTTATGTTAATATTTCTAAAACATATTCATTTTTCTTTAATACTATATTCAATTTTTAATGAAAAGCATATTTATATAGTTACAATATGTAAGATTCATCTTTTGTACAAATTGAAGTTTGCCACGTATTTTTCTAGCAAAGCACTATAATAAAAACAAACATTTTTCTTTTGCTATTTTGGTGCAAACAATACATTTTTTCTATAAAGCTTGTTAGAGCTACTCCTTTTAGCAAAGCGTTATTCATCCATCATAATTAAAAATATATGATCAAATTAAATGGAGTGTCACTTGAAAAAACCCTTATCCTATATGAGACTAAGTCCACAAACTAGTGATCATGTAAGGTACATAATCATATTCATTTTCTAAATGTTTATTAGTAAATGTTTTTGGCGTAAATGTAGAACAATTTTTTTGTCAAAATGATGTTGATTTCTCCCTAAAACAATATTCACTTTTTAAAAATATATTGTTCATTTTTGAAATTAAGTTTTATTAGTGGAATACACATGAAATGTTTAATTAACGGTTTTTGGTTGAAGAAAAATGTTTAACCAACATGAAAAACGCAAGACTGATTTGGACTCAACCCCTTTTCTCATTAATTTTTATGTTCATTTTCTTGATAAATAATGTTCGTTTTCTAGATCATTGAAATTCATTTTTTTTGTAACTAAACATTCTTTAAACTTCTCACTAATGGCTCATAAAATAATGCCACATATATGCATCATCTTAAAGTAATTATTTATTTATTTTTTCAGTCTCTGGACCTTTGTTTTACTAAAGTCGAGCTACTATTACTCAATAAATGGTAAAGTCCTCTACTTGCAAATCTTCTTCAATTCCAAGATTCGAACCCGGGAGCTAGTTAAAAGTGAACAACTGCCAAACTATTTAAATCAACTTGTGTTAGAGTTAATGTGATTATTATACATTGTAAAGTTATATTCATATTTTGAAAACGTCATTTGTCTTGGTGAAAACATATTCATATCATCACAGTATATCCAAATCATCTTTTTGAAGAATTTAATTTTTGTCGGTCATATTTCTAGGAAAGAACTATAATTAGAAACAATAAATTATTTCTATGAAGCTTGTTAGAATTATTCCGTTTAACAAAGAGATATTCATCAGTCATATAAATTAATGTATGATCAAATTACATAAAATGCCAAAAGAAAATATCCCCACCAATATAAGACTATCATGGACAAACTAGTTATCATGCAAGCTACATAATCATATTCTTTTTCTAAATATTTATTAATATAGCTTTTTCGTGGGTAAATGTGTATTCATTTTTTGTCAAAATGATGCTCATTTCTTCGTAAAACGATATTTATTTTTTCCTAAAATGAAATATTCATGGTTTTAAATTAAGTTTTATAAATTTTTAAATACAACTATTAAAAAACTTCCCCAAATACAGTTATCACATAAGCGAATGGTGGCGTTCTAGCAAATCAAGGTCGTCTGCCACAAGGACTAGGTTGATGTACTACATTTTGTCCCCTAGGTAGGCTAAGCAAATCAAAATTCGGAATTGGTAAGACAACATCTAGAACTAATTTGAATGAGAACAAACGTTCAGGAATAGGTGTTACCACATGATAAATCACTCAAGCACGTTGCACATCAATCAATCTAAGCCTACTCAGTTTAAAGGACGATAATCAAAGTATCACTACTCTCTTTCAAGTTATTGTGAAATGCCTAGTATGAATCAATCCCCTACGTTCGTGGTTTTCAATCAATCTAGACTTATTAGGACAAGGATTGTTAGTCGCGTTGCGCCCTCTTGAATGGTGAATTTTCTCAAGAATTCACACTTACAAGTCTGATTTTGGTATTTCAAGGGCAAGTTTCACCTTTCAGTACTTCACCCAATATTCAAAATCAAGCAAGAAGATGGCCAATCAACATACTTACAAATCAAAGCTCTAAAATCATATTAAATATGAAAACAACATAAATCGAACAATTAAAGTGCAAATACCAAAACCAAATATATCAATTGGTTCACAAAATCCCAAATATGAAAATCTGCTAGAACATGATGAAATTTAGCATCTTATTGCTGTCAAATGATAAATCTAAGAGAAAATAGTCATGGAAAAAGGGTTGTAATTGGATTTAAGAATCGGTCGGTTCCTATCTCAAGCAGGAAACCTGGTTCCCGGATGAAGCAGTCACCACTATCGTGGATCAGAATGAGGCAAAACTGGACCTAATTTTAGCCTTGGAACCCACTGGTTCCTGGGTTAAAATAAGGAACCAGCTTCCTTATTCAATCCATTAATTCTGCCATTTCTTTAGGAAATAAAAAAAGGAATAACTATTTGTGCTCTTTTCCAAAAAAAAATATAATCATAAAAATCAAAATAAAACACCCTAGCTAAAGGGTAGTCAAACCATTCATGCGAGATCACACCATCGGGGAGGTGAATCCTTTCAATAACAACTCCACCAGGGACGATTTTCTTTAAGTGGGTGAGATTTGAAATTCAATACTGGAAATAGCTTTAATTATGCTTGCATTAGGCATCCTGCATTGAAATGGCTGCCCTACATGGGATAACGACACCTCTAGGAACTTCAGTAGATCAACCAGCTACCTAGTGGGTCCACTAGACTCAACTTAGTATTCAGTTGATCCACCCACTTGTGACACACTTTCCAGTCCACACGACTTAGGGAAGCAACCAAAACATTCCAGTCTAGCCAGGCACCCAATGGATGATGTATAGAGCGTTTAGCTCACGAGAAAACTATTATAAACCTAACCTAAAACCCTTGTAATTTAGAACCTTGGTTTTGGATTGGAACTCATGCTTGGACATATTGTTGTATGAGTTAATTGCTTAGTCCTAAGGTTTGTGCATTTATGCTTTAGGTCTTAGGAGAGCCTAAGTTAGGAGAAGACGAACTTTGTGGCTAGGGTTACAAAACAAGCTGGCTTCAAGGCCAATTGACCCCTGCAGGACTCTTGACCTCAAACCTAACTAGGTTTAAACCTTAGTCTAAGGAGCAAAAGTCCTAAAAGGAGACTAAGTTATCAGTATGATTAGGTATCCAACTGCATCCTGGTAAGAGTCCAGAATTGCTGTCGATCTAGAACTAGCAAAGGAACAAGAGTCAGTGGCCTACTGGATCCATGGTAGTTAGATTACATCAGGATAGATTCGGACTTGGAGTTAAAAAGGAAAAGAGTTAGTGCTGATGCCTACTAGTACCTTTAGATAAGTCCAACCCATTCTGTGTCAGTTCGAGTTAACATATAGTTTGCATACTGGGCTCTCAGTCTTAGATTTTCATAGTGCATAAGTTAGCATCTTTCGAGTTCTTATTTCCTAGGAAAAGTATTTAGATGGGCTAGTCCTAAGCACTCTCCCTTATTTATCAGCATAGGGAGGCCTGAGAAGCTATACGAGTGAAGCCCAACAACCATGAGACTTTTATATAAGAAACAATTGATAGAAGCTTCATTGGCTAGGTCAGAGTCAAGGGGGAATCACACGCCTATTTCAATGGTAGGAATAATGAGCTCGCCTAACTCATGAAGTTAATTGAGAAAATGCAAGCTAAGATGGAAGAGAGTGACAAGAAGGTGAAGTCACTAGTGGTCGCTTTCAGAACCTCAACGAGGAGACCTGAATGGAGAATAATGAACAAACTTCTCCACCTTAAGAGGAGAATGATAAAGAAGAGGGAGAATTGGAGGATGGAAAAGGAAACGAATTAGAGAAGAGCACTCCCTAAGTTGATCCCCACGTAGATCACATAGAACAGTGGCTTAAGGAATCTTCGATGTTTAATAACAATTTTAATGATTATGTGGGATTCACTCTAATCCAAAAAGGGAAGTTGTCGCCAAAATTCACCAAACCTAATATCAGGGATCATGAGGCTGAAAATCCACACCACCACTTGAGGAATTTCATTAGCGTTGTGACTCTAAAGGGAATAGACAAGAATATCTTTTACTTAATATTCCCTTGGACTTTCAGCAAGGAAGTCATGAGCTGGTATAAGACTATTGACCTATGAAAGGTCATGAATTGGGAAGATCTTTGCAAGGAATTCCTGAATTAATATTCTTGTAACACTAATCTCCCAATCATACTCAAAGATCTAGAGTTACTTAAGCAAAAAGAGAAAGAAGAGTTCACTGACTACTTCGTTAGACTAAGGGAAAAGGATGCCCATATGATAGGCCAACCCTCTAAGATAGATAAAGTAAAGCTGTTCATTAGAAGCCTCTAGCTTTCTACTATCAACACCTATAGTTCACGTAATTTGAGAGCTTTATAGCATTAAGAAATGTCGGCATACTAGTAGAGCAAAAACTATCCAAGGAGGCACCAAGCAAGATGTGAAACAGCGGAAGAAATAATTACCAAAACAGGGATAAGAAGGCTAGTGCCTTGAAGGAGGTACACACAGTAAGTCGTATTATTGTGTATAACCCTATAGGGACTACCTACACCTAAGCTTGAAACGACTCCTAGCTAAAGGGAAGATTAATCTTCTTGAAATTAAGCTAGAGACTAAACCCCTCAGGCAGTCCAAATACTTTGATTTAAGCAAGTAATATACCAACAATCGCGAGGGCATGATACTAAAGATTGTTGAACTTTTAAAAATAACTGAAGAAGATAGTTAATCTTGACAATTTCCATTGCCTAAAGCGGCTCAAAAGCCCAACAATGACATGAATCTACTAGGGAATCATGAAACTATTTTTGCTGTTAAGGACCAAGAGAAAGAATGGAACCCGTCTATACTCATACAAAATATTAGTAGCCCAAAACCAAGGGTCATCATGCCAGCACCAAACATAGAAGTCTTTAGCCTTTAGGAAAGTGATGAAGATGACGTTTATAGCCTAACCTGCAGAAGTAAGTGATGATGAATTTTAGGGGGAGGATAAAGGAGAGGACTTTTTGGGAAAGGAGAACTAGGTGACAAACTAGTACCTTACAGGATCTAGGAGACACCAGGCTAAAGAGGTCCTATAACAGGCCCCCGAGAAAAAGAAAACAACACTACTCCAAGAAAAGGATTCGGTGATGAAGCAGCTGAAGAAACTTAACGTAGATGAAAGTACATGACACCTTACAGTGGCATCTCATAATCATAGATAGCTCCTAACAGAGGTGCTAACTATAATTTAGGTATCTCCTGAAGCCACCCCATAAGAGATGATAACCTCGTTATGACTAGCAAAGGCACTATAACTATTAGCAGTGAAGATCTCCCACCTGGAGGTACGATGCACAACAACGCCCTCTACTTCAGTGTAACTTACCTTCAGAAGCAGGAACCTCTAGCGTTAGTTGACAATAGCTTAGCGGTGAATCTCTGCCCTTGATGATGGCCAAATGTTGAAGGCTCACTTAAAGTGACATGACAATTTAAAAAATTTGGGGTTAGGTACTATTCACCTTCCCATTAATGTGGGCCTCATGAGAGGACTTTAGAGTTTCAAGTCCTTGATATACTAGCTACCTCCAGCCTAGGTTTAGGAAGCATGTCTTTGTGACCATTAGTTGGTTCCCTCTAGTATACATCAGAAAGTGAAAATGTTAATCACAAATAAAGTAGTGACTGTTGAAGGTGACAACCTATGTGCTACGATCACAAGAGGGTAGTACTAGAAATATAGTATGATCACGATGCCGAAGAACTCTACAATTTTAAAATGGTGGCTTCATTAGAAAAGGATAAAGTTTTGCTCGACTTTGATCCTTATTCTAATCCGAATGTCAATGCCATCTTAAAGAAGTGGGGCTACTTTCCAGGAATAGCTATAGGACGGGGAGCACAGGGGTGGACTATCGTCCCTTGACATAAAGGGAGGACTATAAGTTTGATTAGGATAGCACCTAATTCCTAAAGAGATAGTTAAGGCTAAGCAGGAAGCACAGGCGCGGAAAACTAATGCTGTGAGGGACTACCCAAAGAACTATACTATTAGTCCCTATCCTCTAACTCTCAATGGACAGTTCCTACGTGAAGGAGACAAATTCCCTTCAATGGCTTTCCTGAACCTTGCTATATAAAAGAAAAGGGACTCTTATTGTTGGGGTTGGAAATATCTAACGACTACCACCTGCGGGAAGAAGAAGTATTTATTGCTGAGAAAATAGAGCAGTCCGCAAAAGATTAGGTGGATCTGGTTAAAAGTAACATCTTTGGGATATTGTTTAGTTAAGGCTATAAGAAGAAAGAATACCTCACTGTTGTTCTCTCTCTTTCCATGTCTAACAGCAGATTCGGTCCTACTAAATTCATTGCTGAAGTTCAAGCTAAAGGATGCAAGCAATTAACTTGGATAACTGAGGCGAAAGGAAAAGTGTTTACCAAGCTATAGGGGGTAGTTTATAAGAGTCTAAGATAAGGTTTAAGAGTTAGTCTTGAGCTTATGTGCCTTTAAGTGCTACATCTGATGTATCTGTTTCAAATTCCAATAAGATGAACTTGTTGGTTTATGTCTCGTCTCATTCCTTTCTTTCTGAATGCTTTTCCTCTTACAATGATAATGAAGAACAAACTCTAAAAGAATTAACTAAAGCAATGTAAGATCATAAAAATTGAACTTTCATAATTGAGACACAATAGTAATTAATTTGGGGACACCCGATGAACCCCGAGAACTCAAAATAGGAAAATCATTAACCCCCTAGGAGCAAGAAAATTTTATTGCACTCCTAAAAGAATTCATACATGTTTTTGCATGGTCCTATAAAGTCATGCCAGGCATTGATCGGGGCATTGTAGAGCAAAAAATTCGTCTCTATCCAGATATAAAATTGATGAAACAGAAATTCCAAAGGATGAAGCTAAAATTGGCTTTGAAAATAAATGATGAGGCGCAGAACCAATTGGATGCAGGATTTATTAAGGTTACACACTACCCATTGTGGGTAACAAATGTTATACCAGTCCCAAAGATGGAAGGGAGAGTAAGAATGTGTGTAAATTTCAGGGACCTCCACAAAGTAAAGCCAAAAGATGATTTCCCACTGCCATATATAGATGTTTTGGTCGATAACACAGCCTGTCATATTGTCCTTTCTTTTAAGGATGGATACACGGGTTACAGTTAGATCAAGATGGCAGTAGAAGACATGGCCAAAACTACTTTCATCTCCTTGTGGGGCACCTATTGTACATTGTGATGTCGTTTAAATTAAAAATGTTGGGGCCACCTATCAAAGGATAGCTACTACCTTGTTGCATGACCTAATGCACAAGGAGGTCGAAGTCTACATGGATGACATGATTATAAAATCCAAGCAAAGGGATGGTCGTTTTCAACCTCTTCAGAAGTTCTTCAGTAGGCTCAAAAAATAGAACATGCTCTTAAATCCACATAAATGCACGTTTGGAGTCGCCTCAAGCAAGCTACTTGGGCATGTTAACAGTCTTCATAGAATTGAGGTTGATCCTTTGAAATTCAAGACAATACAAGAAATGCAGCCACCCAGGACAGAAAAGGAGATACGAGGATTTCTAGGACGTCTGAAATATATTAGTTGCTTCATATCAAAGCTGACAATAGTAAGTGAGCCTATGTTCAAGAAAAATTGAAGAATGAAGAAACACTGATGGGAGTAGGAGTGTCAGGGGCATTCGATAAAATCAAATATTACCTATCTAATCCATCAGTTCTCATGACTCGTAACCAGGCATTCCTTTAACCTTATACCTCATAATGACTACCAGGGGGCCTATGCCAGCCCAGAAAATAGACAGAGAAGAAAGGGTCATTTACTATATAAATAAAATGTTGCTTGAATACGAGATCCACTATACGGCTCTGGAAAAAACTATCCTAGCATTAGTATAGCAACCAAGAAGCTCAGGCACTACATGCTGACCCATATGGTACATGTTGTAGCTCCTATGGATCCAATAAGATATTTTCTCCAACAACTCCTAATGAGCGGCAAGGTGGCTAGGTGGACTGTAATGTTGTCAGAGTTTGACCTATATTATATGCGACAAAAATCTATTAACAGAAGGGTTGTTTTTGACTTTTGGGTGGATTTACCGACGAAAGACTAATGAGAAGAACATTTTGACTTGCCCGATGAAGAAGTCCTCCAAGTGGAAGAAGATCTATGTACAGTGGACTTTGATTGGCTTCTAATCAAAAAGGATTTGGGGTAGGCAAGCTTATAGTATCAGCGAAAGGTGCACATATTCCTATTTCAGTTAAACTAGTTTAAGGTTACTAACAACATGGCGAAATATGAAGCCTGCATCATTAGGTTAGAGGTTGCCATAGAGATAGAGGCTAAGAAGTTATGGGTATATGAATACTCTAATTTTATAAATTAATCAAATATCGCAATCAAATATCGCAGAAAAGAAACGAAGCCTTGGCACCACACCAAGCTTAGTATACAGAGCTCAACAACCATTCAAACATATTACGTACACTTATCTCCCACAAGAAGACAAACAGTTTACAAATGCCTTGGCAAAACTAGCCTCGATGATTAGCATCCCTAGGGGTGACCATTCAATGCCAATAACAGTGGAAATGAGGAGCAAAATGCGTACTGCTACACTACCGAAGAGTAGAATGTCAATCTCACTGCCTAGTACTATGGCATTTACCAATACCTATCCAAGAAAGAATATCCACTAGGATCTTCCCCAAAAGCCCAACTAGCTTTCAGGTTACTTGCTTTGTAATACTTTCAGGATAAAGGGGGGCTATATAAGAAAACAAACATGAGTATAAATTAACTTGGTGTAACCTAAGATAAGGCTTGTGAGTTCATAAAGGAAGTTCACAGTGGGGAATGCAGACCCCACATGAATGGAAAAATGCTAGCAAAAAAGGCTCAAAGCCTGCTATATTACTGGTCCACAATGGAGGGGGATTGTTGTACATACGTAAGAAGGTGTCCTAAGTGCCCGGTGTATGCTAACTGACAACATCAACCCCCTTCCTTCCTCTCGACATTAACCTCCATATGGGCTTTATCTACCTGGGGCATCGATATAATCGAAAAAATTAACCCCAAAAGGACAGAAGAAGATGAATATGTGCTTGTAACAATTGACTACTTCACAAAATAGGCAGAGGTAACCTCTTTTGCAAAAATTACTTCCAAGCATGTGGCAAAGTTTCTCCTCAACAACATCATCTGCAGGTATGGGGTTCCACATGAACTAATAATTGATTAAGGGAGCCACTTCAAAAAGGAAGTCGTAAATCTACTTGAAAAGTATAGAATTCAGCATCATAAGCCGTCACTATACCGCCCTCAGGCACACAGAGGAGTCAAAGCTATCAACAAAAATGTCCAAAGGATAATCGAAAAAATGGCTGGGAATTATAGAGATCGGCCAAATAAACTCCCATTTGCCCTTTGATGGTATAGGATGTCAATCTGAACCTTTATTAGTGGAATTCCATACTCCCTCATATGTGGAATCAAAGCAGCGGTGCTAATAAAAATAGAAATACCCTTACTTAGGGTAATCGCTAAAAGCTAAAGTCCAAAGTCAGAATGGACAAAAGCCCGGTATGACGAATTGGTAAGGGCGGACGAAAGGAGGTTAAGAGCATCACATAACTTCCAGATCTATCAAGCTAAAATCTGAAGTGCTTCAATAAGAAAGTAAAACCAAGAGAGTTACAAGAGGGTGATTTGGCGTGGAAGGAAATAATGGCACCAATACAGTATCTAAGGGGCAAATTTGGTCCTAATTGGTTTGGACCATCCATTATGCAGACCATACCACCATGCGAAGTAGTGAAACTTATCGATATGAATGGAGAGGAATATACTCAGTATACCAATCTCGATCAATTAAAGAAGTATTATGCTTGAAAGTCAACAGCGGAGTGTTAGCTGAACTCATAACAAGTTCACAAGGACCATCCAAGGTTTGAAAAAAAAGGGTAATGAACTACCAAGACCTAATTCGACATACGCAGGAAGCCTTGTCTAGCCCTAGCCAAACTAAATTAAAAAAATTATCTAGACACAGAAAAGCAAGTCCAGGCAGAGGAGGTATAAAGTAAGAGGTTTTATGGTAATTAGAGCAAAAATCACACTTTTGTCACCATCCAAAATTCTGAGAGCATAGAACTCGAAAAAAATAGTCCTAATAGCATTCTAATACAGAAAACAGTACAGGCTATTAGCAAAACATATAAGAGGCAAAGCTTAAACTCCTAATCCTTCTTTAACTTATTCATAACCACAGCGATGTCTTTTAAGGGGTAGGATCTTTTGCTCTTTTCTTTCCATTTTGAGACAAGTCATCTTTCTTCCTGCTTTTGATAAAGACTAGGCTAGCACAAGTTACCTTCCTCACCTCAGCGTCACGTTCAGTTATCCACTCCAAATACTGCTCACAGACATGTGAAGAGTATGGGGTAGATGGCACAAAAATGATGGAAACTCCAAGGGAATAGTTCTTCTAGGACTTGACACGAGCATATTCATTCTTGCAAACTTTGGGGACACGACTGTCCATTATAGGGATAAATTATCTAAGACTGCACTACCTCATTATCGAGTCGAAAACTAATACGTTCCTTCAAATAAGCTAAGAAGCCAAATGTAGGTAAATGTCTTCTTGTTAGAGACAAAATACCGTATGCATCACCAACGAACCACTCAACAGAAGGGAGGATCTTTCTCCAGGAAGTTGATCTAGCTATCTTTAGAATAATCCTTGTATAGTCTCCTTCTTTGCTCAAATTATGAGGTAAGACATGTATCCACATTCTTAGGGATCTCTATCAATCTTAAATGCTCTAATAGCTATATCTGCATGCCAATAGAAATAAATTTATGGGATCTATATACCAATTGATATCACACCAAATAAAAAAATAAAAAAGACAGACTCAAAGACCGACCAGTTTCTAGGTCGTATAGGCTACCTTCAACAGCAATCAGCTGCTCGAGAAAAACTGATCTCGGTGATGATGGAGTCAATCCATGCATAAGATAGTCTCAATAACAATGGGGGGCATAGGAGTCTGGTCATAATGCATCTCCTCAAGCAAACTCAGTAAAGCTGTAGGACCCCTATTTGATATACCACCTACAAATAAGAAAGCACTAAAAAGACATAGGATGGTAGTCTTATGCCTAAAAGCATTATTGGTAGCCCGATCATTACTTTATAGATAAGAAATTAGGACAACAAAGTCTACTTCATCCCTAAACGATATGGTGGTCATGCTCTCGTCATCTCAACCCAAGGAGCGCTGATAGAGAGCAGAAATGTTACTAAAGGTAGTTAGTAAGGTAGGAGAACAATAAGAGGAAAGCTAAGGATAGCACCAAATTCCTTCACTCAAAAGCAAAGTTTGCAATTTCTAAAGCGAAATATATGGAATTGGGGATCCCAGAAGGTGTAACAGTTCTAAGAAGGTCCCGGGGATGTTAACTTCATGTAAGCCGAGAAGACTACCTAGATGGGAGCTCTTAAGGTCATGTGTGTCGGCAAAATCAAGGGAGAGGAGCCAAGAACTCAACTCGTTCATGGCAGCTATTTTTTTAGAAAACCTTACTCTGAATTAATGAAAGTTCGTAACATAGGAGGTCTGAATTTCTAGTAGCAACAGTGTTGGCCAATTCCAAATAGACCTTGGTACTGGCTGGCTTCTCGGCTATGCTAGGGGATGTCAAAGTCAATTTGAGCTCACTAGACAAAATTATTAAATTCAGCAGTAGGGCTCAACCTATAAAGGGTACTGGTCGGCGCCCTAGGCTATTACTGGGCCGCTGTCATTTCCTATTTTTTTGCTTCATTTATTCTAGACTTAGCTTGGAAATTTCAACTCATTGTAAAATAGTTATTATTCAAAAACATCTTGGATAGTTACTGAGGATCAAAATGCCCTATAATCACTTATTGTGTCCATCCTTCTTTTGAGTTTCTTTTTTTTTTGGGGGGGACGAGTGGGGGAAAATGTGCATTAGAGTCAGTATGAGCATTCACAATTTTCTTGCATGAAAAGTAAAATAAAATTACAAGGTTATAATTAAAAGTATCATACATAAACCTCACAAACTTCCCCTATTGATTATCTCATAACCCACTTCTACTTCCAACAAAGAAATGCTCAGCATAGCCGAAAGCATATCCAGAATCAACCAAAGCTCAGCTGGTACCCATATCAGTGTAAGGGTTGCCCCCTAGAATCCAAGAATAGCGAGGAGGATCACCATGCATCATCTTGGAGTAGGAATCACCATATAAAATGTGAAGCACATAAGGTTCCCCTAGCGAGGTAGACAAGGCATAAGGATCCACGGGATTGTGAATCTCAAGTGGCTCCACCTCGAATGATGACTACGGAGCAGGGCTACCACCTTGAGCACGGGAAGACCCTGGAACATCTAGAGCCATGGTAGAAGAACATCTTCTAGATTGAGAAGCATGGAACCTTGATAGTTGAACAAATTCTTCATGAACCTTGGGGCTGCAGCATAGATGAAGAAGAATTAATTAGGGAAGATGAAATATAACCCTAGTTTATGATAGGGGAAAAAGTTCACAAATACCCTTCGCAAGGAATAGAAGTGGCGTACTATCAGCCCCGATTGCTGGTGGTTGTACTAAAACGAGAAGGAAGAGTTAGAAGAGTTGCCAACTAGCTTAAAAATAAGGTAAGTAACATACTTACCCTTGTAAAGGTACGAGGAAATGGGAGCTACGAGCATTTTGTTTCAGGGACTGGAATCTCCAAACAAATAGCCTCTCCCGCTTCTCTAGACACCTCGATGTTTAGGCTTCGGTAGGAGCTTTAGTAGCAATTACTTCTGAATCAAGAATTTCATATGTCAAGAGTAAGATGAATGCATAAGAGCATAAAGTACACATACTTAGTTGGTTATGAGGCATCTGAGATAATCCCCATAGTTGCGTTGATGGTCTATATAGTTGATGAAGTAAATGCTATCCTTTATCTCTTCTATGTCCTCAATGGAAAGTCCCCTCATATAGAAAATAGAATGAAGATGGTCCTGAGGAATGAAATGGGGACATTGACTAACATATTCGGGAGCAACTTGCTCACCCAAGTACCAAACCAAGCCGAAATATCCTTCAATAAGGATTGAACACTAGGTATAAAACTGAGCGTCTTCAACTTCAGGAGAAAGAACACAATCCCTTCATGGGTGAAAGTCAGACTACCAAAAAGAGAAAATTCAGTAGATGGAAAACTCCTTCGCAAAATCATTTTACAAAATAAAAAGGACTTTATCGTTCTCACAGCATTAATAGTTACACTGAAATGCTGAAGATCTCTCGACTCAAACTGCTTCCTCATTTGGTTTTCCTTACTCCATAAAACCATGGTCAGAAAATTCATAGGCGCTCAAGATTCCAGTGAAAGAGCTAGGAAATACTCATAAAACTAGAGCTGCACAAAATAGCAGAAGTTAGATATTGCTAATAATATAAAAGAGAAAGAGAAGGAAGAGGAATCTTACCTCAATAAGTCTTCATCTACCTCCAAGGGATATACTTATAGTTGCTCCCTATGAGTGTGCTCAACCTTTCGGACTCCTTTTTGCATTACGTGAATTAAGGTGAAATATGTAGGAACTCCCCATTTCAAATACCTTACCTTGTCTAAGTCAACTAACTTGACTAAGTAGTGGAACTGGAAGCGGTTGCTGCAGTCGCAAAAATAGTCATGCCAAGAAGAAAAGAGAGAATCAATTGAGATTGTTAATCTGAGGACTATTGGCCCATTGCTCATCATCATTCATTAAATCCTCCAGGATAGTGTCGGAGAAGTGATCTTTGGGAGAAATAAATCTCATAACTGGCCCAAAGAGATGAAGGAGTTGATGACGATGAACATAAAATTCCTCTTGATGCCTTAATAGCTCTCATTCAAAACCAAGACCCATTAGCACAGCAAAATCAAAAGGAGTGATAGTAATCTCACCATAAGAGAGGTGAAACGCATTAGTGGTATCCCAAAATCGCTTAACCACCCTATTAGTGATGAAGAGATCAGTTAAGTCCACCGCCCTATGTAATGTACAGTTAAAGATGCCAAATTCCACGTTTTTTATCGTGCAACGAGTTTAAGCATGAACTTTTTGGGGACCAGCACCTCTAATTCTATCATCTTATAAAAGAAAGAAGTGAACATATTTCAAGTCCACGCTAGATAGAGACTAAAAAGGCAAGGAGTAAGAAAACAATTACCAAGAAGAATAAACTTTTACTGCATTTATATCGGCATGGCTAGATGTATGGTGTCCAACATCTAGCAAAAGGTCATGCCTATCCCAGGTATCAGTGGGCCTTCATTCTGTTTTGATGAAAGAATCTTGAGGAAGCATTACTTTCCCATAAGGGATGAGCTCTTCTTATGCTCATGATTTTCTTTCAAAACACGACTAAGAAAAGAATAAGAGAAGAAGCCAAGAATACACACTTGAGAGCACGAGGAGAGGATGGTGTGAATTATGCAAAGGAGATGAGGCTATTTATAGAAAAGAAGGCAAACCACAGGAGGTGCATACCAGCTCAATTCTACGCAAAGGTACCTTGCCAAACAGCAAGTCCAAGGAACTAAAAAGCAAGAGAAAGCAAGCAAAAAAATAGGGCCACACCTAGGGGACTTGTTGGCATCTCTATCAAATGGAACAATACAAAGTTCAAAGCATCCAAGAGGCTAAAAACAAAGAAGCAAAAGCCAAAAGCAGTTATACTAGGGGCTGGCTGACACCGATCATCATGCATGCCAATTTTTGATAAGAGTCTTCCAAAGAAAAAAATAAAAGACATGGACCAAAAAGCCAGCCAGTTCCCTAGAGAGGGAGATACACATGCAAAGACTAGTGAAAAAAGCAAAGAAACAAAGAAAAAGAAATGATCGCCATGTGTGGGTGTCGGCCAATTCCCTATGCAAACTGAGGCTATAAGCGAGCATTAAAACTAGTGGTAATCAAATCACCAAACTGAAGAATCATCAGTACGTAAATCACATGATGGGCAAAGGATTATCAATGTGTAAACTGGACGATGATCAAAGAAGTAGCTGAAAGATTATCAGTACGTAAATCGCATAATCATAAAAGAATTATCAGTGCGTAAATCAGATGATGATCGAAGAATTATCAGTGCGTAAATCACATGATGATCAAAGAATTATCAGTGCATAAATGGGTCATTGATCAAAGAGGTCACTGAAGGATTACTATTTCGTAATCTGACAATGACCAAAGATTTATCATTGCGTACATCAGATGATAATCGATGAAGTAGCTAAAGAATTATCAGGACGTCAATCATATGATGATCAAAGAATTATCAGTGTGTAATCAGACGATGATCCAAGAGGTAGCTAAGGGATTATTAGTATGTAAGTCACACGATGATCAAAGAACTCTCAGTGCACAAATCAGACAATGATCGAAGGAGTACTCAAAGTATTATTACTACATAAATCACACAATGATAAAAGGGCTATTAGTGTGTGAACTGGATTATAATCAAAGGATTTTGAAGGATTATCAGCACGTAAATCGTGCAAACATTAAAGAATTATGAGCGCGTAAATCAGACGATAGCTAAAGAATTATCTATACATAAGTCAAACGATTATCAGAGGATTATCAGTATGCAAATCTGACAATAATCAAAGGATTTAAATGGATTATTAGTATATAAACCGGACGATGATAGAATGATTATCAGTGCATTAATCAGGCGATGATTGAAGACTTATCAATTGAACGACAGATCATTAGACTACTAGCAAAGGTTTGCTACTCCGGCAGTAATCAGGAAGATTCAATCATTCTTGCAAGACCAGCAGTAATGGTCCGCTAATCCGATGAAAGGATAAAGTTATCTACACGTTGAACCTTCAGATCCAATGGCGGTCAAGGTTCAGACACTTTAGGGACGAATAGGTGCCGTGACTGTAAGACATCCAGTTAAGGCGAAATTTTAAGCACTTGCATAGACCTTTGCCTTACTCAGGCTCTATCAAAGTGGGGGTGAACTATAGATGGCTAACAATGGCAGTCGAATTTTTAATTGCCTGTTGATCAAAGTGGCGGCCCAATGAGGTGATTAATTAACATAAAATGGCAAAAAAAATAATAATAATGAGAGTCCAACTAGAGAAAAGGTGGCTCGAGTCAGCAAAGCCCGTTGGGCCTGGGAACTAGCTGGTTTACTACGACTAAAAGCTGGTTGATTTTCCCCCCTTTTTGCTCCCTTTTTTCGGAGTTCGATTTCAACTTGGTTACTAGTGCTAATTTCCCATACGCATCAAGTTAAAGGCAGATTCCTAATAAGATTAGAAAAGTCATTAAGCCTAATATGATTAGGATTCGATATTCCTTTCTTAGGTGGAGTCCATCTAATTATCACCTATAAAAGAAGTGTGCCTAAAGGGTAAAAAAGAAGGAGAAAAAAAGGGAGAAAATGAGGGAACGAGCAACCAATCAATCAGTGAGAATCAGGTCAAATTTATGAGATCAGAGCTATTGAGAAATCACTTGAGGGTGGGAAAATTATTGTTAGTTGACTCCAATCTTAATGCCCTCATCTAAGATTAGCACCATAACCACTACATTAGGTTCCCCAGGTAATCAAGTCAGTTGACCTTAGGGCAAAAATTTCATCTTTCTCTTCCTATTTTCTCTTTTCATGCTTGTGTGTTCTTACAGGCCAATAAAGATGCAATCTTTTAGGTAGTTTCCACCTGCTGTAAATTATTTAGTTTACCTATCTTTGTATTGGATTAAAGATTGTACCTTTTTTCATGATTTCATATGAAATATTACTAATGTTTGCATTATTGTATGTTGGCGTAACTAAAGCTTTCGATTTCCCATGTGGAATAGTGGAGGACATCAGTGATGACGGGCGATGATGTGATGCATACCATTGCATCATCATATCCTCACTCTCAAATCGAGATCCTCAATTCGAGACTGAGGAGTCAGGATGAGTCCCCACACCACGGATTGTACGACGGCTTTTCGAGAACCTTTTTGAAGCTAAATCGATTCACCGCTTCAGTTGTCCCTATCGGTACGATTCACTTCGAAAAGAGACTTGGTCTGTATATTTTCCTAAAAACTTACTCATGATTCTATTAAATTGTATAATCGTAATTTTTGTATTCTTTTTTGTTTTCAACCCCTTTCCTGGTTTCTACACTCAGGAGAGTGGTACTGATCCTAGACAGTAAGACTGTCTCGACCAGGAAAAAGGTTCCTAATATGACCCAGGAATTGGCTGATTCCTGCACCAGGCACTAGATTAGGCACTCATCGCTGCATTAGATTAGGACCCGAAAAAGCTTGACCTGATTTGCCCAGGAACTAGCCATTTCCTGGGTTAGAATCAGGAACAAACTTCTTGGTTCAATCCGTTATTTCTACCATTTTTGTTGAAATAAAAATAGGAATAACAGTTAGCTCTCTTATTTTAAAAAATTATAATAATAAAAATCAAAATAAAACACCCGAACAAAAGGGCAGTTCAACCACTTGTAGGGGATTGCACCCTTAGGGAGGAGGATCCTTAGACACGTATAAACCAAAAACAATGCAAAGAATTATTCTTTATATTAACACTACTAACAACCTTGTCAACTCCTCATCAGTTGATGACTTCACCTGACATACAAAACCAAAATCAAAATCTCCTAGTTCGCATCATACAAATTCTACAGTTACTCCCATATCCCCTATATCTACTTCTTTTCTTATTACCTATGGCTTAAAGGTTTAGCATAGGTACTTCATAATTCACACCCTAATTTGCTGACATAATTTCCATAACTAAATGCGCACGTTTGAACTGATTGCTAATACAACAACAGAAGACTGTTGATCAATTCTTAAACATAAAAGATATAAATCAGGAATTAAATCATGTGTACCTGATAATCCTGTAAACGTGGTTAGGGATGAGGCCATGATTCTCACGCAGATCGAGTTCCCGTTTAGGGTGTATTGTTATGATGGCTAAGGTGAGGATGAGACTCACGAGAATAGAGAGGCAGAGAGGAGGCGTAAGATTGGTATCTTGATCTCTGCCTAATACCTCTATTTATATACACCCAAGGGAAACCCTAATTAGGTCATAAGGGTAATTACGTCCATCAAATAATTACCAAATAAATACGTAGGGTATTTATTAGGTCAATGATCAATTAATTAGATAAATGATAACTCAGGCCACATAAAAACGTGTCCAACATTCTCCCACTTGGCCGAGTAATCATTTATGATGAGTATTAGATAAGTCTGATCAGATTTTAATACTCATTTTAGTTCTAAACCGAAATTGTAGCAGAGAAATACAGTCATTGAATCGATATTCAATTCAAGACCCCCATTAATCATACTACAATACCAAATTTAAAACTTAAATAAGCTAAGGATCAAATTGACAATTAAACCCATAAGATTATTTTGTACATAAATGTTGTCTATAGGTCTTTAGGCATGCGTAGACACATTCAGAGACAAAACAAACAAAACAATGAGGAAATTTTATTATTAAATGCAAGCAAGTACAATATGCAACTAAATAAGGTCTTTAGATAACCCCATCTTCGAAACATGTTCTTCGAAAATCTTAGGAGGGAGACCTTTAGTCATCGGATCCGCAAGCATATTCTTAGTACTTATATGCTCAATACAAAGTTTATTTTCCTCAACTCGCTACGTACGAACAAGTACTTTGTATCAAGATATAAAGCAGCGCCAGTCGAACTGTTACTGTTCGAGAAACTAACGGCGGCTGAGTTATCACAATAAAGCTTCAATGGTCGAGAGATGGAATTAACTACTTTGAGTCCAGTGATAAGGGTTCTGAGCAACATTCCATGACAGGTTGCGTTGTACAGCGCAATGTATTCTGCCATCATCGTAGAAGTTGCAGTCAACTCTTGCTTATGACTCTTCCACGAGATAGGTCCGCCAGCTAACATAAAGATATACCCTGAAGTGGATTTCTTGTCATCTTTGCACTTAGCAAAGTCAGAATCAGAATAACCAACCACTTCTAAATTATCACTCCTTCTGTAAGTCAGTTTATAGTCTTTTGTCCCTTGTAGATATCGAAGAACTTTCTTAGCTACTTTCCAGTGATCAAGACCAGGATTGGTCTGATAACGACCTAACATTCCAGCAATGTAAGCGATATCTGGATGAGTACAGACTTGTGCATACATAAGGCTTCCTACTACTGACGCATAAGGTATCATTCTCATCTGTTCTTTTTCAACCTCTGTTTTCGGACATTGAAATAAACCGAAAACATCTCCCTTAACTACTGGAGCCACAGAAGGAGAGCAATGTTGCATGTTATAACGTGTAAGGACACGCTCAATGTAAGCCTTTTGAGATAATCCCAAAATACCATTGACTCTATCTCGGTGTATTTCGATGCCAATAACATAAGAAGCCTCCCCGAGATCTTTCATGTCAAAATTACGCGAGAGTAAGCGCTTGGACTCATGCAACATGTCTAAACTATTACTTGCCAATAGAATGTCATCTACGTAAAGGACAAGTATAGTAAAGTTGCTCCCACTCATCTTGAGGTAGGCGCATTGATCCACTTGATTCTTTATGAAACCTTCTGACTTCAAGACTTGATGCAACTTTAGGTACCATTGACGTGATGCCTGCTTCAACCCGTATATGGATTTTTTTAGCTTACAGACTAAGTGCTCTTGACCTTCAGATTTGAATCCTTCGGGTTGTTTCATGAACACTTCTTCATCCAAATCGCCATTAAGGAAAGCGGTTTTGACATCCATCTGATGTAGCTCTAAATCAAAATGAGCTGCAAGGGCCATAACAATTCTTAAGGAATCCTTTCGAGAGACAGGAGAAAAGGTCTCTTGATAGTCAATTCCCTCTTTCTGAGTGTAGCCCTTTGCAACCAATCTCGCTTTGTAGCGTTCAATGTTTCCATTCGGGTCCAGTTTTGTTTTGAAGACCCATTTACATCCTACGGGTTTGACACCGTTGGGTAATTCAACCAAATCCCAAACATCATTTTTCTTCATGGAGTCAAGCTCTTCAATCATGGCTTTACTCCATTCGGAAGACTGATCACTGTTAATGGCTTCATTATAAGAGGTAGGATCAGTAAACTTTCCAGCATCCATTTCTGCTTCAGTCAGGTAGGTAACATAATCATCAAAGTTAGTAGGCCTTTTAGACCTAGATGACCTCCTGAGCAAATTTTCAGGTTGAGCATTGGCGGCATTGTCTTGATGGTTATCATTTGAGGTGTCTTCATTTCCAGGTACATTAGGAGTAGGAGGTGGTGCAGTGTCCTGCGGATTGGCATTGAGTACAAAAGGAGTAATTGGAGGTAAAGTAATCGACAAGTCTCTCCCCCCCGCGTCTTGTACTTCTAGCAATTCATCATAAGGGTTTTCACTGCTCCCACTGACCTTAAAATCTTCAAGGAAATGAGCATCTTTGGTTTCTACAATGCGAGTGACATGGGAAGGACAATAAAATCTGTAACCTTTTGAGTGAGAAGGATAACCAATGAAGTAGCAAGTTACAGTTTTCATGTCGAGTTTCTTCAAGAAGGGATTATAAAGTTTAGCTTCGGCAAGACAACCCCATACTTTCATATATCTTAGACTCGGTTTCCTTCCTGTCCAGAGTTCATAAGGAGTTTTAGGGACAGCTTTAGAAGGAACCCTATTGAGTATATGAACAGCTGTTTTTAAGGCCTCGGTCCAGAGAAATAGAGGTAAACCTGAGTTGGCTAACATACTGCGTACCATGTCCATTAGGGTCTTATTTCTTCTCTCAGCAACACGTTCTGTTGAGGAGTACCAGGCATGGTATATTGGTTTACAATCCCCTGGGCCTTGCAAAACTCATAAAATGGACCAGGAGCTTGACCCACATCAGTATGTCTACCATAATATTCACCTCCTCTATCTGATCTTACAACTTTTATCTGACGATCAAGTTGTTTTTCAACTTCAGTTTTATAATCTTTAAAAGTTGTAAGTGATTCAGATTTTTCCTTAATGAGATACAAGTACATATAACGAGAATAATCATCAATATAAGTGATAAATGAGTTATGTCCAGTTATTCCAGTGATAGAGTAAGGACCACTAATGTCAGTGTGAATGAGCTCTAATAAATTAGAACTCCTTGTGGCACCTTTCTTATTCACTGATGTCATTTTACCTTTAAGGCATTTGACACATGTTCCAAAATCATTGAAATCGAGAGATGGTAACACTTCATTCTTCACGAGTCTAGATAGACGTTCTCGTGAAATGTGGCCTAAGC
Organism: Carnegiea gigantea; assembly: GCA_029747015.1. Taxonomy (NCBI): domain Eukaryota; kingdom Viridiplantae; phylum Streptophyta; class Magnoliopsida; order Caryophyllales; family Cactaceae; genus Carnegiea; species Carnegiea gigantea. The sequence goes on along the minus strand of JAKOGI010000105.1, from coordinate 1,137,662 downwards.
GTTGATGCCACAACATGGATGAAGTTTCTAAGTCTCGTTTTCGTTTTCTCTTTGTTAGTGTCTGATTGATATTATATGACAACAAAGATTTGGAAAAATCATCATCTAGTTCTAATTTATAGAGACCACCATCCAGAAAACCATGACCAAACACTTGAGAATTGAAACTAATAGTAAGTCTGCCATGACCATGAGAAACATCAAAACCGTCTATGTCTAACTTTGGTCCTGATACTAAATTCCGAGTAATCTCAGGAATATATAAGGTATCATAAAGTTTAATACACAAACCAGTTTTCATTATTAATTCTAAGGTTCCCATGGCTTCGACAGCTAATTCTGTTCCATTCCCCAGCTTAAGTGTTCTTCGGTTTCTTTCCAGCTTCTGGATTGTAAGGAATCCCTGAAGTGAGTTGGTTACATGAACCATAGAACCAGAGTCAAACCACCATGTATTAGTTGGAACATTTAAATTAAAGGACTCAAGTATCATGTAAAGATGATTTACCTTTCTTCGTCAGCCACTCTTTAAAGTCTTGGCAGTCTTTCTGTCTATGTCCTTCCTTGCGGCAGAACTTGCAGTAAGACTTCCCTTTGGAGTTCTTAGAGCTGGAAGAAGCACTTGCATCACGTTTCTGGACTTTAGAAACTTCCTTCTTATCGACATTTCTCTTCCTCTTCTTTGGATTAGTGGTCATGAGGTAAGCCACATCAGGTTTGTCCAGCTTCAGACGCTCTTCTTCTTGTACGCACATAGCAATCAACTCATTCATCGACCACTTGACCTTCTGGGTGTTGTAGTTGACCTTGAAAGCTTCAAAAGATGCAGGAAGAGAAGTCATTATGAAGTGCACCAGAAAACCTTCACTGATCTCCATGTCTAATCCCTTGAGCTTGCGGGCCATGTCGTTCATCATCATGATGTGCTCACGAATGCCGCTATTCCCGTCATATTTTGTAGTCACCATCTTCAAAATAAGAGTACTAGCATGTGCCTTAGAAGTTGCTTTGAATTGTTCCTCCACGGAAGCCAGATATGTTTTAGCATTAGATGAATCTGGAATAGCTCCCCTGATGATTATGCTGATGGAATTTTTAATAAGCATAAGAGCCATTCTGTCGCACCTCTCCCATCTCTCATGTACTATTTTATCTTCAGCAGTACTTTTATCAGTGAGGGCAGGAGGGGCAGGCTCTCTCAGTGCATAATCAAAATCCAACATGCCAAGAGTTAGCATCAGTGAATCTTTCCATGAAGAAAAATTAGCACCGTTCAAGGTCTCAATTCCCATATTTGGGGCTGATAATGGATTCAGATGAGAGAAATAAGACACAAAATTAAAGAAGAAGTTAAGAGGTAATGAACTAAGGCTGGCGAAGTTAAGGACCATTATATAGTAATGAAGCTGTGATAATAGTCTATTATAACACCAAAATAATAGACTAAATTTAATTCTACTCAAACAAATGGCTTTCACTTTGGTTATGACCACTTATTTAAGTATTATGAATAATAAAATAATGATGTGCAATTTGAATGTAACACATCACCTTTGGGCAGAAGTGAAACATTTAAATTTTAATGCACATATATATTTAGTTCGCAGTACACAATTATAACACATCATCTTTGGACAGAAGTGAAATATTATGTATTTAAGGCGAGTGTCATGCAAATATCTATTTAAGGATATGCACTAAATGACAATGCTTAATAAGGCTTGAAATAAATTTCACAAATGTTACACATCACCTTTGGGCAGAAGTGTACTCTAAGGTATTGTTCAAGTCAAGCAAAATAAATCAATTTAACTAATCATAAAATGAATTTTATTTAAGATTAGTCAAATGACTTATAAATTTAATGTTAATAATTAATTAACCGCAAAAGTTAAAGCGATTCGGGCGGGGCTACAAAAAAATTTGGGGACCCATTGAAATTGATTTAATTAAAAGGCGTATAAGGCAAGAGATTTTCAAGTAAAAAGATTTAACCTTTTCAATGGTATTTTAGCATATCCCTTACTTAGTTTTGCTATTCTAGGTAAAATAAATTCATAAATAAGGAAATAGAATATATTATGCAAAAGTGAGATGAAAAAGGTTTTAAGGAACACAATTATATTCCAAACAAATACCAGAACTAGATTTTCATCAAATAAGGATGAACTTCAAATAAAATCACAATTTATTTGCCCATATTAGCCATTTCCTGGGTATTTTATGGATTAATTTCTTGGTTCAATCCTTAATTTTAAGGAAAAGTTGCTGATGTCCGAAATAAAAAGAATTGATTCATCAACATAAGGCTCTGATACCACATGTTGATCAATTCTTAAACATAAAAGATATAAATCAGGAATTAAATCATGTGTACCTGATAATCTTGTAAACGTGGTTAGGGATGAGGCCATGATTCTCACGCAGATCGAGTTCCCGTTTAGGGTGTATCGCTATGATGGCTAAGGTGAGGATGAGACTCACGAGAATAGAGAGGCAGAGAGGAGGCGTAAGATTGGTGTCTTGATCTCTGCCTAATACCTCTATTTATATACACCCAAGGGGAAACCCAAATTAGGTCATAAGGGTAATTACGTCCATCAAATAATTACCAAATAAATACGTAGGGTATTTATTAGGTCAATGATCAATTAATTAGATAAATGATAACTCAGGCCACATAAAAACGTGTCCAACAAAGACTATCACCACACTTACTCTAATGAGCAACTCAAATTCTAATGGCACCACCGCATAGTAACTAGACGATGAAAGATGCAAAGAGTTCACCCAAAACAATTTGATGTAGTGCATTATAGTACTGTAAACAATTCGGTATATAGAGTTAATATACATGACCCCTAATTTACACAGTGGCATTCCCTCTCATATTCCAGTCATACATTTGCCAAGCCATATATGGAATTCATAATATTGTTATTTGCAAACACTTGGCAGGTAAAATTATTACCAAATATCAAATTTATACCTCTTCATTTTCTAAGCACTGCACATATTGAGGTGTATTCGTGAATTTCTTTACTACGTGTAATCTTTATTCATGCTTATAGAGCCCCAATACCGGAATAAGCTGAGAATGGAAAATGTATATTAAATAACAAGTTGTAATTACCAAAGCCTCAAAACCACATGCACTGCTATCCAATTACATTTATATCTCACCTAAATAAGATGAAGATTCCGCCATATTTGTCGTTCAACATCCTCTATTTTCTTTGAAGACTTAATAGGGCCTCACCTATCCATAATACTTAGAAACATTAGCCACGGGGTATAACTTAGTATGCTCACAGAACCAGGCGTACAACATGATAAATAAATCACTAGATAACTATGACTGACAAGAAATTTTGAATTACTCACGATATTAGATTACTTGCCTCAAGGACTAGGACATAGCCATTCATGTACACATCGCCGTACCCCACTCTCCTCCTTTATTTAAGATGGTCCTGGACATCACTAAGTGCCTTCACCAAGGATTCATGCTATGCAACTGCCTAACTATACGCTCACATTGCTACAAAATTATCTGTTAGACGAACAACCTCCATAGACAGACTCCTAAAACACTTGCTAAACATCTACATTAGGAGCATCCATGTTACATATAATGGCTTCCACCTGTCAATGCATTTTTTAGAGGTGCACTTGTCAAACAGAATTAGGAGCTTCTCAATGCAGTTTAAGCGTTGTTGACATTTGTCACCCTTCTTTGCTTGGGCAGGTGTCGTCGATTCGTTCCCTGCTTTTAGAAGTCGTTGTACCTCAAACTTGTCCTTAACTTCCTTCATTTATAGGTTCACCCACTTTCCTTGCATTCATACACTGGTAATAAGGACCACATCATATACACTAAAAGGAACAAGATTTTTGCCCAACTTAAATGCCTAATTTTTTTGATCCCAAGCATCTGCCAGGAAGTTCATTAGTCGGTGCTCTATGGGACATGAAGGGTACTTTAGGACAGGCACCCACACTATTTCCTTCATGGCTCTCTTGTGGTATTTCTTTAATCTCTTGTGGGACTACCCAACTTTCTTTGGAGAACAACAGGTATGAACCATCGGCCCTCTACCCACCAGTTATCCTCCCCTATCCCTTCCTCCTTTTCCATTGCCACGTCTTTCGTAGAGGATAAAGCCTTCCTGATTGTTGCACCCTTGACTTCTCCAGCACGTTACTAGCATGTGACCAATCGTTGTTGCATGAACCCTTCACCAGCTTTATCTAGTGTACACCACTCTCTTTGCTAGCAGGCCCCCCTTCCACTTGCATCTCTACCTGAATCTCATTTTCATTAGGCTCATAGAGTTAGCAGATCATTATCCTCTATCATCTTTCTCCCAACTTTTCATTTTCTCATTTGCTTAATTTCAAACCTGCACCACAACATACAATTCACACCTGCTTAGCATCTTTTTGCTATATCATTCCTTACTTTTACTATACAGATGTAAATTGTCAGTTCTCATTGGAGTTAAATTGGTTCCCAAATCTAGTGAAGATCTCCCTATGTGTTTTCATAGCAAGTTACACTAAAACACGAAACACTGGATTCTCAACCACATGGCAGTACAATCAAGCACAATTTGAATTGTTTATTTTTAACCTCGTTGAGATTTCTCCTCACTACAAATAGCACTTTTCACATGCTAATGTAAACAAGACTCCCTACTTATATTGCTACCAGTTTACCGCGTTACATTTAATTACTTGCATACACATCATACTACAACAAGAATGAAAAATTTTCCACTTCACTACCCAGCAATCTTAATGAAGAACCAGTGCATTCTCAAACAAATACTTCCAAAATTATAGTTGCTATTTTTTCTTCACATAGTTTAATCTTGCAAACCACATATAATGACTCTGCATATTGTGCAGCCCTGACGAGGAAACTCCTGCCTATATAATTCCACTACGAACACGATGATCTTTGTAAGACCTGCCTTCTTTATTTTAAGTTAACCTGGCTATTTTACCTTCTACGTTATAAAATTCATATTTTTATTAACTTTACGAATTAAATTATTATTGATGTGCTTATGTGAACGATAATTTTATTAGAAAGAATGTTTTCGTCGCTATTAATATTACTGTCATTATTAATTTTGAAAATCCTTCGATGATTTTTAGTATGCATTAATATAGATTATTAACGAGTACTAAATCGATTAGGAACCCGAATACGATTAGAAAATTAGTTTCGAGGTTTAATAAATCAAACCTTGATGTATTTGGGAACGAATAATCGATAAAGGGTCATATTATCGATTTTGGGTTTAGCATTCAGGATACAAATTAGACTGGTGGTGTTAAGTATTGAGCAAGCAACAAAAAAATGTATATATATCAAAAGGGGGCCAAGCCCCTCTCTTTCATGGAACCACGAGCAAGGGGGGGTTTCCCAAAACCAGCCTCAACCTCCCGAGCAAACCCACACTAGGAGAGAGAGGAGAAGAGGAGTGACAGTTTGCCACCGCCATGCTCGCGCCTGGTCGGCTGCCGTCGCACCCCGCCGACCGTTCCACGCCACAGTCACCGCGAGGTCGAGCGAGCGAGAAGAAGGAGCGAAACGGAGAGCATGACGGGGCTCAGACGTCGGTGAGATTGGCGGTGACGAGGTGCCCCCACTGATGGGCTTGAATTCGGCGACCGCTAGAAGCCACGGTTATAAAGAACTCTTAGTTTAGGGTTTTGAACCCCCAACACCGCCACCTTTCGCCTCAACCGATCTGAACCACCAACCACTACCACCACCACCGTGGCCAATCTGAGTAGTTCAATTAGCCAAGGAATCGAGTCCTCTACCTTGGAGTCCAGGTGGATGTTTCTCGTCTCCTAAGTATTAGTAGTTCCGAAATTGTTTTAACCTTTAAGTTGCGTTGGATGTGAGTTTAGGATTAGTCATATCGATTGGGGTTATGCATGTTCTGTTTCAGTTGAATTTAGTTTAAATCGATGTATGTTAAGTTTAGTTAGTTCATGCCTGAAAGTAGCTTCGAAATGAATTATGCATGTTTAGAATCGATTCAAGTATATTTAATTAATACATGCCTGAAAGGTAGCTTCGAAATCAATTATGCATGTTTAGAATCGATTCAAGTATATTTAGTTAACACATGCCTGAAAGGTAGCTTCGAAATGAACTATGAATGTTTAGAATCAATTCAAGTATATTTAGTTAATACATGTCTAAAAGGTAGCTTTGAAATGAATTATGCATGTTTTGAATCGATTCAAGTATATTTATTTAATACATGCCTAAAAATTTATGCATATTTAGAATCAATTCAAGTATATTCAGTTAATACATGCCTCAAAGGTAGCTTCAAAATGAATTATGCATGTTTAGAATCGATTCTAGTATATTTAATTAATGCACGCCTAAAAATAGCTTCGAAATGAAATATGCCTGTTTCGATTAGATACATGTACACTTAGTTAATTTATGTTCATGTAATAACTTAGAAGGAAATGTGAACGTTTTAGAACTGATACATATACACTTAGTTAATTCATGTTCGCTTAATAACTTCGAAGTGAAATATGAATATTTAGGATCGATATATGTACGCTTAGTTAATTCATGTTCGTTTTAGGATCGATATATGTACGCTTAGTTAATTCATATTCGTTTAGTAACTTCGAAGTGAAATATGAATGTTTATAATTGATACATGTACACTTAGTTAATTCATGCTCTATTAATAGCTTTGAAAAGAAATGAGTGTGCTTAGAATCGATACTTGTGTGATTAGTTAGTTTGTACCTGAACCGTGACTTTGAAATAATAAATGAACACCTCGAATGTGATAAGATTCCTGTTTGATTAGTTTAGTTGGTCTGTTAAGTGTTATTTCAGGTTAAGGCATTGCAGACATATATGTGAATGTGGTTATATATATATATATATATATAATATATATATATATATATGATATCTATATATAATATAATATATATATATATATATATATATATATATATACTATATATTCAAATCTTTTTTAATATATAATATATATATATATATATATGCTTGCGGTGACATATCGCTAGATGGTGCTACTTGCCCAGGAAAGTGCATAAACCCTGTTACACATCTCCTTATAAGCTTTCATGATAATATGTTATAATTATCGAATTGAAAACTGAGATGGTAGTTGGATGGTTTGAGATAGAACTATGAGTGGTTCGAAGTTTCCTGTGGTCCGTTGTTATATGAGGAGAGAGCCTGGGTTGTGAATTAACCGTAATCATGTGGATTGCGAGGCCATGTGTGGCTTATGTTGAGATTGATTGATTATGAAGTGTTTAAATGTGTTACATGCAAACCCCCTCCCTTTATGTCATCACGTTTCTTGTTGCGAGTGAGGGTGAGTTTGAAAAAGGAAGTTTTAACTAATAGTAGCCATAAGTATTAGCAAATGATGGCCTATTTTAACTATACAAATACAGTTTTAGGAGTGAACTCGCTTGAACGGGGGAATCCCTAAAGAATTTAAATAAAAAGAGAGTGCGTTGTATGAAAAAGGATTTCACTGTGAGAGGCAGCAAACTTATTAGTCGTTATGATCAGATGCTTTAAATGGCTAAGATAAGTGTTTAGGGACAATAGATGGGAGTGAACCTGCTTGAACGAGGGAATCCTTAGCCTAGGGAGTAATCCCTAGAGACCCTGACGAGGGTTACGGTCCAAAAGTTAGTTGCCATCCCGAGAGTAAGAGCTTAGTATGAGTTAATCTCATTGGGATTGAGTGTAGATCTCTCCCAACCAGCCCTTTATGATAATCTTATGCCCAGACTAATTTCTTAATAAGTAAGAAAAACAGTCGGCGTTTCGTATTTTTAAGTATTTTAGAAAGAAAGTTTTTAAGGGTTATTATGAGACCAATATGAAAGAGATTTTTTTAAGAATATGAGCCCAAGAAGGCTATGAAAAGAGTTCTTATGGGCTTAAATAGGCTAAGTAAAGTGTTTTCAGAAAAAGAAAAGAAAGATTTTCATGCACATCATGTGAATAAGAATCTAAGCACAGTATAAATGAAATTCTAAATATAGCATGGCCATACCCTTATAATGCATCGAGCATATGAGTTTGAATGTGCATGTTTAGCTAATGAAAGTTCGTGGCATAATCTCTGCTTCATATGTTTAGCATCTCATATGAGTGAATTAGATAGACAAAGTATAAATTACGAATTATATCACATAATCTATGAAAGAAAGTTATGTGCTTAGCTTTATCGCTCGCTTAAGTATTTGACTACCTGTTAGTAAAGGAATTTAGTCATTTAGGGGCCTGAAAATGAATTGAACGGCTAAAATGAAATTATGGATAGTGATCATTCCTTAAGAATTTATGAATGCCTAATATGATAGTAAAGTATGAGTGCATGGTATGTGACTATTATGAGTTTTATTGCTTGCAACGGTTTTGGTTTTAAGGGGTCGGGGAACACTCATTGAGCATGTGGTTGCTCATCCCATTACTCTTTCCCCTTTTTCCCCAGGTTTACATCATGACAAGTAGGAGCCAAGTCACTTATGCTAAGATGGATTCTATTCTTGCTTGCAAGGTGCCATGTGTGCCTATTTGAAGGGGTTTTACGTGTTTAATGAAGTCATGTAATGTATTTCTAGAATTGTAAACATTTGTAAATAAGTATTCTAGTTCATATAGTCTATTCGATTTAGGAGTCGCTCTGTATGGCCATATGTGCCAACCATCTTATTAGCCAGTTGTCCTTTTAGTTAAAATCAGCTACGTTTTGGGATGTAAACCCTAGTACTCCAGTTGTGTGAACCGTTGAGTTGTATCTTCCACTTTTTCGGTATTAATGAAGTATTTTGTTTGATGTACTCCGAGTGGGTTGTTTGTTGAGTTATGAACTCCGGCGTGTAGCCGTTGAGCTTCTTTTAAAATGTTTTATACTTTCGTTGATTTACAGGGGTTTATTGTAAGGCTTTTAGTCTAAAAACGGCCAGTTTTCAGGGGAAACCCTCTCCGTTTTGCCCCGAAATTTAAATAGAAAGTTAAGAAAACATAACGCTCCTGGCTCTGGGGGATGGGGGTGTTATAATCTTTCTACCTAAAGTAATTAAATGCAAAAAACAAAACCTCAATTGGATGGTTCAATCTCTCTTATGACAAGCATAGAGTAACACTCATATCCACATCACGTATAATTAGGTCAACCTTGAATGGAGAAGAAGCCTCTTCACAACTCCTACTCTTTAAAGCAAGTTAGGTCTTCTGGCATCCAAGTACTTACTAAGAATAACCTAACACAAGTTAGGATCTTTGGCGTGCAAATCCTCAAAATAACCACCTATTTGCACTCTTACTACCTTCAAGTTGCTTTACCCAAACATAATACGAAACCCAAACACAATACGAAAAGCACTCAATACATACCTAATGTTCGAATAACCCAGGAACTCAAACTTCAAACAAAAATTTGTGGAATTCTTGAACAAAAAAGGAAAGTTACATCTTCTACCTTAATAGTAAGAGATTATCGCTATTGGTGATGTCCATGGTTCAATACTCTCCTTCAACATGAACCAACTATATTGCTTCATCATGCACCAACTATATTGCTTCATCATGCATCCTCTGTAGAGATCGTCGTTAGTCATTTGTCATTTGTCTTCCGTCGTCCATTGCCCTGTCAAATACTTCATGTTCGCACCCAAAATACGAAATTTTTACGATACACTTATACTTAATTTATGCTCAAAATAAATATAAAGTTAGAATTTTTATTTTTTAAAATTTTTGTAGTTAATAAAAAATCAAAGAAATTAGAAAAATAAGATGAAAATGTTGAGTTAAGAAGTGGGGCTCAGCTTCAACTTGACTTGGCCCACGATCAGTCAAAACCTATTCTTTATGTTGGCCCAAATAAGAAGCAAGCACAATCAAAAATAAAGGGACAATAAAAACAAAAGTACCACCCTCCCCCACATCTCTCTGCTCTTATTTTCTGCCTTATTCTCTTGCTCCCCTTGCTGCTCTCTAGAGCACGAAAACTCCCTTCCCCTTCTCTCTCCTCGAACCACCAAACACCACCATCAACTCCCATTCAAACCCATCACCTCTATCCTTATCCACCATCATGTGCCCACACAACACCAGATCACCACCATAGCCACGCCAACGGCTAGCACATCACCATCTCCACCATCTATGTTGACCCACAATTCAACGGTCAAGAAGCAAGCTTGAAGGCTATAAAACGAGGTAGTGGTACGACTGGGGGAAACTTAGGTTTAATTTGATGGTCTTTTTTTAGTCTTAATTCTAGTTTAATTTTTATGGTTGAATTTAAAGTTTCGTTTCACAAATTTTAAGGTTCAACTTCGGTATTTCTATTCTTATTTCAAACTTTAGATCCATTCTCTAGCCTTTAATTCATATAATCAAACTTTATTGCATTTATTTGGAGTAAGCTTGATGAATCTCAGTTTCTATCGAATCTGTTGGGTTTTGTTTTGAATTAAAACACAAGCATCTTCTTCTCTATTTTGTTCCTCTGTTTTGAGCAACATTAATAGCAACTTCACCATTTTTGGATGAGCTTGAAGCTCTTTTCTGATTTTCTGGGTCATCGATGGTCAAATTTAAACCGCTTTGCTATTTCAACTCCTATCTTGGTTGCTCTAATTGAATTCCCCTGTTTCAGGCCTACATTGATGCAGTTAGTTTTCAGTTCAATTTTTAGGGTTGTGATTGTGGTTTTCTATTAATGGCATCTTGGTCATGCTCTCCATTCGGATGGAGTTTTACTAAGTGGAATTCAGCAAGCCAGGAGACCCATGGAGTCCTGCCCTACTATTCTTTGCCTCTATATCATTCTCCTTCGTCTACCCTCCCCTAGTTATCTTTGTTCTGAATTTCAGTTTTCATGTCTGACTGTGACTATGTTTTGCTTTCTTCATTTAGTTTTATTAGATTAAGATGCCCATTCTTATTTCCAATTTTATGAGGGCTAGTTAGGGCTTTCATTATGTTAATCTTGATCTTTGATTAGAAATCCCTAAATTATAGCAAGCCTGGTATCATATTCTTAGTGGTTAGTTGAGATAATATGATTGGGTTTGGTTTTGCTATTTAATCTAGTTTAAAGATTATTTACATCCTATTAGAGTTATTGAATGGTTAGGGATTATTTAGAATTTGATCCATTTATAATCTACAGCTTTAGTTGTTTATTGTTTTAATTAGTTAAGACGATGATAGATTAGTTATTTCCATAGTTAGTGGCCTAATTCCGTCGACCGTCAAGTACTAAAGCAAAAGTTTCTCGCAGTTATAAATTTTACATACAAAAATCTCATCTAAGTTTTTGGCGCCACTGCCGAGGACAAAAGCATGAGATTTGGTCACATTTTCTTTTATTTGACATTTTCTTATCAGTTGCATATATTTTGTTTTGTTTCTTATTTCATTATTTATATTGTCTTAGTTCAGTTTATTTCTTGAGAACAAATGCAAAAAAGGTTAGAAAGTTAAAAATTGAAAAAAAATTGGAAAATTTTGTAAACCCTTAAAATTTTAACAATTTTAAAAACAAATAGTAATTTTCTATTTCCCTTAATTTGAGCATGAAATATTTTGCCGATATTTGAGTGGATTGAATGATTTTCGTGCTCAATGTGTAGATCGATATTTTCAGAAATGGGGAATTTGTCAAGTGATTGTTGAGGGTTTTAATAATGAATATCAGGGTCTTGTTGAGACTATGTACTCCGTGGGTTTGGGATGTTTGTCTATAAGGACTCCGGATGAAATTGAGGATTTCTTTGCGTATTTGGCTCATGAGACTTGAGAGTATGATAATGCCAAGGAGACCTTTAGTCAGCCCATTCCCGGCTTTTATGTGAGACATGTTATACCTCTAGATGGGAGTCAATTCAAGGGTGTATCTTATGAGCACTCTCATACTCCATGTGTTCCTATTTCATATGATTGTTGTGATTCCTTTGATCATGATGTCGATATTTATCTATTGCTTGGTAGATCACACAGATTAGAGGCGTTAGTTACCTTTAATAAGGATCTTTACTTACGTATTTTACTCAAGACTGACCTTACTTTAGCCTCTTCTACACACAAGGTTAGGTCTTATGATGGCTTTGATGTTGGAAGTGAGACATTTATTCCTTTAAGGCATGATTTTCATGATGATACATGTTGTGATGACCTTAAGGAAGCGAGTGATCCCTCATCTTCTTTAGTAGTTGTCCCTCCCTAGAGTTTAGCACAGTTAGTGAAGTGACCACCCCCAGGGTAGTTTGATCGTTCACGACTCACCTCTTCCTTTGGCTCCTTTAGGAGAGTTTGAGCATGGAGATAGATTTGAGACTAATGCTAGTTCTGATGATCAGTGTGGCATATTAGTTGAGTCAGTGAGTACCTTCTCTGAGGAGCATTCCATGATAACCTTATATTATGGTGTTTAGTGAAGCTACACCTCACATGGATGTTAGTGATCCCATTTCTGTTGGGTCTTCCACTAACCTAGCTCCTATCCCTCTGATTTTATCCGAATCTTCTTCTATCCCGAATCTTCTTCACTTTTCTTTAGACCCTCCCGAATCTACTTTTGTAGAGTCTAAGACTTTTGTACTTGGAAGTCTTTGTTTAGATTATACTCTTGATCATATTGACATAGAGAGACTTGAGGATCAATGTGAGGTGAAGGACATTGACTTTAGGCCATCCTATGAGCTTTGCTTTTCATATTTCATTTGATTGGCCTTGCCTTGGGCCTTTTCCCTCCCCTTTAAGAGATGTTGGACTTAATGAATGTCATTCGGACCACTCTCGAGGGTTACATTCACATAATCACATCATTGTTAGACCATTGACTAGTGCATCTGATTTCGCATATAACATCTCTTGTTTGATTGGGCTGAGAACTTTGATAAGCTTAAGAGAGCCTTAGGTTGCATTCCATTTATGCACTTTATTTGGGCGACACTTCTTGTTTCTTACTACTTTCATTTCTGTGAGGATTATGCTTGATTGTTTGACAAGCTGTTACAAGCATTGGTGGGTTTTGATGCAATATGAGATGAGATGAAGCAACTGATGCTCCATGAACCTCCTCAACATCATATGCTTGAGGCATTAGTTTGGCTACAATAAGTACCCAACCTGGTATGATTGTTCCACCCCTTTCCTATTCTCACTTTTCGTTTCTTTTCTTTCTATTTGTACATAGTTTTGCATATTTAGGGCTATGATTGTGTGGGTGATCGATCTTAAGGAGGAATTTGGCATTTATTAAGCCGAATTGGTTATGATCACCCTTGGTTATGTTATGCATTTTGCGATTGGTGTTGCATTTTATTTTGTGAATATTTGATAGTCTTTGTGGTTGAATAGTGGTGGATATTTAGGACTGCAATTATGTTATAGGTGCTTTGTTTGATTTTTATTGAGTAGCCTCTTGTTGATTTTGGGTATTTTGGCTTTTTAGTACATTTTAGTTTTGTCTTTGTTTATTGGCGGTATGTTTTTGTAAATATGTGTTAGTGCTTTCTTTTTTTGTTTTGTTGGTTTTGTCTTTCGTTTTTCCTTTCTTTTGTGTTTTGTTTTGTTTCAGGTTCCCTTTGGTTTTGTTTTATATTTAGTAGCTCCTAGGTCTTGTTTTTTTTAAATTTTGTTGGTTATGTTTTTGTTTTTGTTTTAGAGTTTCTTTGTGTTTTTGTTTTCTTTTGTGATTTTGATTTTGATTTTGATTTTAGTGATTTTAATTTTGGTTCTTTTTTGATTTTGGTGGTGTCATAGTTTGTATAAACTTGTGAATTTGTGTTCATTTTACGCTTGTACAGATAATGTGATTGCTTTTTGTCACTTAATTGCTACAATAAGGACATTATGGAGTTTTGGTGTAGGGGTGAGGCGCCCATTTGTACATATTTTTTGAAAATTTTCAAAAAATCAAAAAAAATTACTTTTTTTGGGGGATTTGTGTGCTTTCTTTGGTAGGTTTGATCTCGTGTTGCTAGGTTACTGAGTTATATATAAATAGAGTTGCATGATGAGATGTCTAGTTCAGGATGTAGATTCAATTTTTCATCATAACCCTATCTCATGTGTGTAATTTTGTGCTTACCTTTCACACTTTTCCATAAATTCTTTGGTTCTTATTGTTAAGTTGGCATGCGAACTTTTTGGTGTCGAAGTTGGTTTCTACGCTCTGAAAAATCCCAAAAAAAAAAAAGAGGGGAAAAAACAAAAAAATGAGAATAAAAACCAGGACACCAATGTTCCAAGCCACCATCTTTATTTCATTTTGTAATAGCCCAATCCTAAATTACATTTATTTATTTAATTACCCCATGTCAATGATTTTTTCTCATATTTATTTATCGCATTTATTCATCCCGGTGGAGAAAAAATTTTTTTGGGCTCTCATTTGGCAATTGGGGTTTTATTTGTTTATTTAATTTATTAACGAAAATTTTGATAGAATTGATAGTATGCCCTAAAATTGTAATCTAAGTAATTTATTTTGTTTTCCATAACATTTTAAAAATTTAATTTTGAGTATGCAAAAACGTTATCGTTACGAAGCGTTTTATTCCCGAATCCAACTTTCTTCGACCCAATTTGAAGCCCAACAAGTTTGCTTTTCAACCTAGCTAATTTCCATGAGTTAAGCTTAACCATGGTTAGCTAAAAGCTACTTTTGGGGGGTATAAATTCAGCCAAGTCATGAGACAGGTCAAAAAAATACAACAAACTTAACCCACATCTCTCTCTCCTCTCTCTCTACCACGGTCCCCCTCCCCATCACCTACTGCTGTTGTTCGGTGTTTTCCAGCCAGTTTTCAACCAGTCTTGGTTGCTTCCAACCCGCCTGATACCCTAGTACCACTAGCCACCATCCTCCATCATCAAAACCACTAAACATCACCTCCATCTCTACTTTTATCAAGCTTGGAGTGAGCAACCTTAATCTTGATCTTATTGGTTTAATTTTTTATTTTGGTTTTGATTCTTGTTTTGATGTTTTTGATTTATGATCATGATGTTTTGATAATAAGTAAGAGTTATTTTGGTGTTTAAATTGGGAAGAAGTTTGGAGCATGTTAGGGTTTTGGGGCTATTCGTAATCATGCAAGCTTTAAGTGGGAAGTTTGTTTTTCTTGGATTCTTGTGTTAGATTTAGTGGTTTTAATCTCTAAGAATGTTATGGGGATGTTTTTGGTGATCTTGGATGAAGTCAAGAAGAAGTAAGTTGCCCAAAAGTTAGGTTTTAATTGATTATGCAACGTTTAACCTTCTTTTCATAGCAAGCATGATATTAGTGTATATTTGATTGAGAAATGATCTTTGATATACATGCTTTTGAAGTGAAATTGAGTGTGATGGTTTTGTATGGAGATGGGAAGGATCAAATCCTTGTTACATGACTTTAAGGTGTGATTTTGGGTGGGGAATTGTGTGAAAAGAAAGGAGAAAGCCTTGATAGTAAAGACTAGAAAATTCCAGAAAACAGGACAAGATTTGTGATTAAGCTGGTAATTATTGACCCATTAGAAAATTATGATTTTTGGTGGATAGATAGTTTAGTGTGTTAGTTTCAAATGCCTTTTGAATCACCTTAATTCGAGGTCTATGAAAAAAGTTATGGCTGTTTTTATCAGAACTGCACAGGTTAGACCAAAACTGACATACTTGTGTTCTAGCCCCATTTTGGGAACCCTATTATGGGAATCATACTTGGTGTTCTAAATGAAAATTTTTCAAGACTTCTCAAGCTTTTAATATTGGGGCTTTAGGTCTTAATTGCTGATTGAGATACTAGGTTACGAGTCATTTATTTTAGCCGTTGTTACACTCTTACTTTTCTTATACTAACTAATTATCTATAAAAATAAAAATATTTGCTAATTATATGTTCCTATCATGATATTTTGAACAGAATCAGGGCCGAATCTATCATTTCCTTCCCTTTTTATGCATAATCCCATTTCAGTGAATTTCATTAAAAGCACCAGGTACGTTCATTATTTATATCTTTAGAAATTAGAATGTATTTATCAAAGTTATAATATTTTGGTAAGTACATAAATGAATCAGTTTAATCATTGATTTATCACATAATTAATGACCCCATCAGTTATGAATCACAGGGTATTGCCCTTCAGTTACCTGCACAGCTTCAGGCCAGGTCCCTCCATCGACTTGGCAGGTGTATACCTATCACAGATTGTAACAGTTACCAGGGGTTCACTATTAGATAATAATTATTAATACAGTTTTACATTTATCTCTTCCCTTGTTTTAAATTAAAATAAATTGCAATGCAGGCCCAATCAGTTTTTCAATAATTATTTAACAATATAGGGATGCATGTACTGAGCTTCGGCTCACAGTTCAAAATGTTTTCATGTTTTGTTTTAGAAAAATATCCAGTGAATTACCCTTAGGCGGGCAGGACGACTGAAGGTGATAAGTGAGTAAGAAAGTCAAAAAAAAAGAAATAGTGGTGTGCTGATTATGAAGTGTTGTGAGCACTGTATTATGAAATATTTTGATGTTAAAGTTATATAGTCTATGGGAGTTACTTTATTTTGACGTAAACCCTGGAAGAGTTAAATGGTTTGACGTTAGAACTGTTTATATATGCTTCGATGGATTGTGATTGTATAAATGCCTTTTAACGGTAAACATTGATTAGCGTTGCTAGATTTATTTACAAGTAAAGTCTTGTGCTTTTTGGATGAAGTTAACGCCCTGATCATTTAGGATAATACCTCTAATTGGTGAATCTAATGAAGAGAATGAAATCAGTGAATTATGTAGATTTGGGGCGTTACAGATTTGGTATCAAAGCCAATTTTGATTTTCCTGATGGGATACGAAGTGTAGAGTTTATAGGAGGATAAGAACGGTTGTTAGTAGGGAATATCGTATACTGTTAGAGACTTGTTGTTGAATTTAGGAGTACTTACCTACAAGAGGGGGGTGAATTGTGGTGTTCGATTTTCGCGTACTTACTGACAAACACCCTCCTGACTGCAGAAGTTGTTCTTGAATTACAACCAACCTTCTGACTTGTTTGCACTAGATGTTTTCAATTTGCTCAAAGGCGGAAATCAACAAGACAAATGCGGAAATAAAGCACACACAATTTTTCCGTGGAAAACACCTCTAGCCCAACTGAGGTGTGAAAAACCATGACCTACCTCGTGTAGGATTTAACCACTTTCACTAACGGGCTTCACACGTTACAAATGTAACACACCTTGTTACAACTTGCAACCATGTAACCTTCTTTTCTAAGAAAGGTTACACCACGTCCAAATCTCACCAGATTGGACACGTCCAAAGTCCACACGACTGAGGACCACTCACTCACTTTTCTGATCCAAGATCAGGGTTACAAAACACCTTACGAGGGTGCTTCTGATTTAAGCAGATGTAAGGTACAATGAGGTCCTAGTATGCCAATATCTTGAAAGCTCAGCTTAAACACAACTTGTCTCGGTTTTTCTTTTCTCAAGAGTAGCTCGAAAAATTCTTCTCACTAGAAAAACCACTTTTGCACTTCTCCCTTTTTGCGTATGTTGTGTATGTTTCTCGTTTTTTCTCCTCTCATGAATGGGAGTGAAATGTTGAGTTTTTAAACAAAAAATCCAACGGTCAAAAACAAGGAGAAGTGATAAAATCAGCTATGTTTAGCAAAGAGAGATTTTTGCTTAGCACAGAGAATTCCAACGGCTAAAAGATCCAATGAGGATAGAGTTTCCCAATATTGTAGGGATTTGATTTTGGAAGATAAAAGACTATCTTTTCCCCTTAAAAATAGCCGTGAAATACCTGAAAAAGAATCTCAGCTTGAATTTTGAATTAATGACTTTCCAAAGGATAAGAGAGAAATATTTTTCGGTTTTGGTAAATATTTTCCAAAATCAGTTTTGCAAATCTCTCAAGTGATTTTCATATCAAAAGATTTCCTACAGCTTAAATTGCTGTCTTGGAATTTTATCAAAATATATTAGAGCTTTTGGCCAACCAAAATAAGTTTTCCAAAGTGACTGGGTTTGGCCGTTGCAGTTCAGAAACACCCTAGGTACCCTGTTTACAGGGTTGTTCAAACTTGGTGTTCTGAAGCAAATAGCGCAACCAATTCAAGAGTGGTTAGTTAGAGACTTTTCAAGATTGGCATATTAACAAGAGTCTAAAAAATAAAATCTAAATTACCCAAGACATCTTGTTGTAGATCCAGTCATCTTGTTCAAGACGAATACGCTGCCCCAACCACCTAGACCAACCTGTTTGCCAGGTTGTTCTTGTATCGCTTGAGTTCAGAAAGGCCTGTTTGCTGGATTGTCCTTGAAACACCTAGCCTGTTTGCCAGGTTGTTCTTGTATTGCTTGAGTTCAGGAACTGATCTTAACACACAATCAACTCATCGAGGTGGTGTTCTTGACTTGAGCATGAGTCATCAAGGTATGAGACCTGTTCTTAAGACTTGTTCTCAACATTCAGCAAACAAGTTAAGACGCATATTGAAAATAACAGTGTATGCCTATTTGGAGAACTTTGTTTGGAGCAACATTTCTTAAGAGCATTTTACACTTGGGTTTGTTGTTATCAAAACTGAATATACTAATTCAACAATTTCCCCCTTTTTGATGATGACAAACCAAGTGTCCATATTAAAAAAAAATTGAATGCTGATAGGGATCCACGTAGGTACAAGGATTTAGAGGTCAACCCACCCTATCGAGTCAAGGTCAGGCTCATTCGTCATACTTTGTCAATAGGTTACACTATTCTTCCCCCTGTTGGCATCATTAAATAGCAAGAACAACAGGATGGTTGCAAGAAAAGCATATAAAGCATTGCAAATAGATGTTTCATTGCAAAGAAAAGTAGTACAATGCCAAAACAACAAAACTAAGAGAGGAGGAGGAGGAGACTAGAGACCAGCCTAGACAATCAGGGAGCAGGGGGTGGTTTCGTTTGCAGAGGAGGAATGCTGGGGGCAAGGGTGGAGAGAAGGGCAAGTAAATCTTCATGGCATTTGGCGGAGAGGGCTTGTTCCTCAGCAAGAGCATCATCCTTGAGGCAAGCATTGTCCTCAAGAACAGCCTCAACCTTGATGGAAGGTTGCCCAGAAACAGGTGGTCGAGGTGGTTGACGACCCTGTTTAGAGACTGACCCTTCGCTAACCTCATAGCCACACCCTAGCAGGGTGTCAATCCCAATCTCATCAATGATTTGGGCCGCCACTCTCCGTGTGAGCGCTATCCTAAAGTGCTCAAACACCCTTGTCAGCAGAAACCCATAGCCAAGATCATGGGCTGTGGCGGTGTTCGCAATTCGCCCTATGTGGCGAATCATTACTGCAGGGAGGTTTATTGGTTCCTTCCGATCCAGTAGGTCCACCAGACATTGATCGAGGGCATCTGCTGAGTTTCGCCCTTGACCTCGCGGAATTATGTTCTTGATGGTGAACATAAACAGTAGTTGGTGCAGGGAGGTCATTTCACCCTTCTTAACCAAGAGGGGTGTTCTCAGGCCCTGTTTCTGACTGAGGCGTTGGGACACCTCTAGGAGCCTGGCTGTTGTCAGGGCAGTCTTGTCTTCCCTCACATACACAGCAAAGCCTTGTGAGGGCACCCCCAATATTTTCCCAATGCATCAACCTTAATGCCTTGCCCATTCACAAAACTTGTCACCACCCCTTTGGTGACACTGCAGTTGGCGTAAAACTCAGCCAACTCAGGTACAGAACACCCCAACTGGGCGTTTGCAAACAAGTCGAGCCAGCCTTGGACTCGCAACTTGTGCAGGAACACCCCCAGACCCTGTTCCTCAAAAAAACGTACATTAACTACCTTCCCCCTGACGACATTGCGCTTAAGCAATTGCGCATGCTTGTCAGACATAGGAGAGGGAGTGGACTTCTTTGGGCGTTTGGGAGGAGGAACAGAGGTGGTAGCGTCTGGTAGGGGAGCTGTTCTGGGCTTTCGTTTGAGGGATGAGTTTACAGGAGAGGACTTCACAGCAGGTTTAGAGGTTGATTGAGGGGCTTGATCTTCAGAGGACTCGGAGAACACCGATGTCCCCTATTTGAAAGAGGTGTTCTCAGAGTCAGAA
The DNA here is from genome assembly GCA_029747015.1 of Carnegiea gigantea. Taxonomy (NCBI): domain Eukaryota; kingdom Viridiplantae; phylum Streptophyta; class Magnoliopsida; order Caryophyllales; family Cactaceae; genus Carnegiea; species Carnegiea gigantea. Next base: position 1,117,498 of record JAKOGI010000105.1, on the reverse strand, counting down.
CTCGAGAACCCTTCGTTAGAAGAAGAGGAAATCTCCTCGATGATTGGAGCAGAGGGTTTGGAGATACAGGGAGCGGATTGAAAAGCTATTCTGGCAGATTTGCGAGAAGGCTTAGAGGCTGTTGGAGAAGAGGGAGTTTGAGGGGGCTGAGACCTTGGTTGTGGCCTTGTTCTTGGCGTTCTGCTACGCCTGGCCACCAATTTCACCCTTTTCCTTTTCTCTCCGGTTTGAGCAACCGGAGCAGTAAGTTCAGCCTCAGGGAGAGAATCCTTCTCCTGACTCTCCTCTGACGTCTCATTCGCATTCCCTCGGAAATCGACATTCAGATCCTCCACACACACGGCATCGAAAGAGTCATCCCCGGTTTTTGGCACTGTTTCAGGAAACAACCCAAAAGAACAGGGTTCGAAATTATCACTAAACCCTTCAGGGGTTTCCAAGATTTTGTCTTGAGGCCCCGATGGTGCACCCTCCGACTCTACTTTAATGGGACATGCAACTGACCCCACAAGAAACACCAATTCCCTTCCACAATTGAAGGGAATATCGTCCATCCCTACCCCGACTGACTTTAGGAACAAGCTTTTCAGAAATCTGAAAGGCTTATACAGGATTGGGCGAGGGGGAGCAGGGATTGAGGATGCAAGAACCAGGGCTTTTGAGTGAGAGGTTTTGTTGGAAGCCATTGTTGCTAGAGGAGAGAGATTAGGGTTTAAGGCTGTTTGCAGGGTTTGCTTTTGAGCGAGATGAAGTCAGGTGAAAAGAAGAACTGAGAACAGGGCATTTAAAGAGAGAGAGAGCACCCAAAATCTTTTAAAGATCTCTAGGTTTGCAACGGGTGAGAACATTAAAGGCGTGTGCCTTGGTAAGGAGGGAGGTTTAAAGAAAACACATTCCCATATGCATCGAACAACCAAGGGACGTACCTGTTCTTTCCGTTCGATCAAGATACCTGCCTGTTCTTCGCCGTTTGATCTTGATTTGACTCATTGGTACTAGGGGTGGCAGAGCTGCTCCAGTGATCCTTAGTACATCCCCTTATGCTGCACTCTTTGAATAAATAAAAGAAACGCACGTAATTCGAGTGTATGCACTTATTGTACATAAATCACATCAGTTGCTAATAAGATTTGCAAACAAGGGGAGAGAACAGGGTGTAGAGGTTGTTTTTACCAAACCTAGTTCATGTCTTGGAAACAAGTATCTCAGGGTGTTCTTACCAACCCTAGTTCCAGTCTATTTCTCTCAAATTGATCTCTAGCTAGTGCCTTAGTGAATATATCAGCAATTTGATTTTCCGTTGTGCAAAAATTCATAGAAATTAAACCCTTTTCAACATTATCTCTCAAGAAATGATGTCGAATGTCAATATGCTTTGTTCTTTTATGTTGACATGGATTTTTGGCAATGTTAATTGCACTTGTGTTATCACAAAAAATAGGAATGCATCCAGTGTCAACACAAAAGTCCTTAAGCTGTTGTCTTATCCACAACAGTTGAGCACAACATAAAGCTGCTGCAACATATTCAGCTTCTGCTGTGGACATGGCAACTGAATGTTGCTTCTTGGTAGCCCAAGATACCAAGCAAGGTCCAAGAAAGTGAGCCATACCTGAGGTACTCTTTCTATCAACTAGGAATCCAGCATAGTCAGCGTCAGCATATCCAACAAGATCAAAATTGCAACCTCTAGGATACCATAAAGCTAAATTGGGTGTATGTTTCAAATATCTTAGTATCCGTTTAACAGCCTTAAGATGAGTTTCCTTAGGATTAGACTGAAAACGGGCACATAAACTAACACTAAAAATAATATCTGGTCTACTAGCGGTTAGGTATAGGAGTGACCCAATCATGCCCCTATAGAGTTTCTCCTCAACTGAGGGACTCCCATCATTCATAACCAACTTGATTGAAGGAGAAATAGGAGTGTCTATGAATTTGGCCGACTCCATCCTAAAACGCTTAAGTAGCTCCTTGATATACTTTTGTTGATGAATCATGGTGCCGTTTGGAGTTTGCTTGATTTGTAAGCCTAAGAAAAAGTTAAGCTCACCCATCATGCTCATCTCAAACTCACTCCTCATCATATTTGAAAATTCATTGCATAAATCATGATGAGTTGCACCAAATATAATGTCATCAACATATATTTGGACAATCAATAAATGTTCCCCTTAGATTTTAGAAACAAGGTATTGTCTACCTTGCCTCTTCTAAAATTATTTTCAAGTAAAAAAACTTGACAAACGTTCATACCAAGCTCTAGGAGCTTGTTTTAAACCATAAAGAGCTTTGTCAAGTTTGAAAACATGGTTAGGAAATTCACTGTTTTCAAAACCAGGGGGTTGTTTGACATACACCTCTTCTTTAAGGTATCCATTTAGGAATGCACTTTTCACGTCCATTTGATATAGCTTGATTTCCATATGAGTTGCAAACGCTATTAGGATTCGAATAGCCTCAATTCTAGCAACTGGTGCAAAGGTTTCTTCATAATCGATCTCTTCTTCTTGGTTATACCCTTGAACAACCAGCCGTGCCTTGTTCCTAGTGACTGTTCCTGACTCATCCAGCTTGTTTCGGAACACCCACTTGGTTCCAATGATTGTTCTCTCTGCAGGTTTAGGTACCAGGTGCCATACTCTGTTTCTTTCAAATTGATGGAGCTCTTCTTGCATTGTCGTGACCCAATCTGAATCTGCAAGAGCTTCATTCACATTCTTTGGCTCAATGTTAGAGAGAAAAGCATAGAAAGCACAGAAATTCTTAAGCTTAGACCTAGTTTGCACTCCACTGTTAATATCAGACAGAATTTGATCAAGGGGGTGTGAACTATGGTGCTTCCATGGTCGTGGAGTAAGTGGATCCACAGACACATGCTCTACTCTAGCCGGAATATTTGGAGAATCAGGCTCACGAACACCTCCTGAGCCTGTTTCTGCACCTGTTTGTAAGCCTGTTCCTGAAGAACATGGTCCCGAACAGGGTTCAACGGTGTTTCCCCCTGTTTGGTGTTCACCTTGCCTGCCGTTTTGAGGAACAACTTCTGGGCCTGTTGTCTCCATGGTGTTCTTACCTTGTCTCTCATGGGGCAACACTTCTTTTCGGATAAGACCTAATTCAAACTCTTCTTCCAATGCTACCTATACCGACAATTGTCCCAAACTTGCCGTTTCCAAAAGCCACGCTCCCACCGGTTGAAGATGTAAGTGAGAGAAAGTTTGATTTTTCTCCGGTCATATGCCGCGAACACCCACTATCAACATACCACAGCTGCCTGTTTTCAAGGTTATTTTCTGAGCTATTTGCCAGGGTGTTTCTTACCCTGTTTGCTGGGTTGTTTGTGGGGTTGTTCTCTCTCACTTCAGCCTGCAAAACAAATCAAGGGTTAGTTTTGGGAACCCAGATCCACTTGGGTCCCATTCTTTTAGACAAATAAAGCTCATCTTTCCTAATCCAGATTTGTTTCACATACCTTTCATTCTTTTCAATGGCATACCTTCTTGAAGGACATGAATATTGATAGTGACCAGTTTTACCACAATGAAAGCAAACAATGTTTTCAGGTAATCCCACATACTTTCTATGGATTGGGTAAACGGTTCGTTTAGGCTTATATCCAAGTCCCTTTTTGTTTCGACTGTGGTGAGTGTTTAACCAATCAAGGGCTTGTGAGGACTTGTTCCACAACCTGTTTGTGGCAAGGTCGTGTTCTGTGCGTTTTGCTTTAGCCGACAGGTTCTTGTTTTCAGCAAGCAAAACTTCGACCTTTTCTTTAAGCTCAAGGGTTTCCTTTTCTGCCTTAGCTTGATTGGTGGTATATTTTACTTCGTTCAAGATCAAGGTCTCCCTAAGGTCATTTATGGTTTTATGTGAAGCTAGAATTTCTCTTTCAGCCCCAAGTTTCTCATTCTTAAGGATCTCATTTTCTAGTTCTAGGTCTCGGACATCTCGTTTCAATTCAGCACAAGTATCCATCAAGGTATACAAAAGTTTTTCGAGAGTTGCTTTATTGAGACCACGTACCTTGTTCTTGAGATCAGTCAAGCTGTTTGTGGATTCATCATCTGAGTCTGAGTCACTTTGTGCCATGAGAGCTACAGCATCTCCTTCACTTTCAGATTCACCTTCATCCTCAGAAGAGTCTCCCCAGGCAGCAAGCATAGCCTTCGAGAATCTTTTGCCTGAGGTGTTCACAGGTTGTTTTCGAACCTGTTTTCTGGGTTGTTCGAACTCCTGCTCTTCTCGAAGCAGAGGGCAGTTTTTCACAAGGTGATCTGGTTTGCCACATTTAAAACACCCTGTGAACTGTTCTCGGGGGGTGTTTCTGGATTTACTGAAGTCCTTTCTTCTGCTGTTTTCTTTGACCTTTTTGAAGAATTTCTTGAACTTTCGTGTCATTAAGGCCATCTCTTCATCCTCAAGGTCAGAGTCATCATCCTCTTGTGCTTTCAAGGCAAGCCCACGATCCTTCTTCTGCTCCTCTTTTTGTTGTGAGTTCTTTCTGAGTTCATAGGTTTGAAGATTGCCAATCAACTCGTCGAGGGTGATCTTGTTCATGTCTTTAGCTTCTTGGATGGCTGTCACCTTCGCTTCCGAAGACCAAGGCAAAATTCTTAGAATCTTCCTCACCAGCTCTTCTGTGGTGAAAGATTTTCCCAGGGATTTTAGCTCATTTGTTATGTGGGTGAAGCGTGTGTATATATCCATCACGTTCTCATGATCACCCATATCAAACAACTCATATTGCCTCATGAGTAGCTCAATATGTGATTGTTTGACTTGACTTGTTCCTTCATGAGCTACTTGGAGGGCATTCTATATCTCCTGGGCTGACTCACACTCCGAGATACGTGTATATTCATCTGGACCTAGGCTAAAATATAATAGCTTCTTGGCCTTGGCATTCTTTTCCATTTTCTTATAGTCTTCACCATCAAACTCTATGGGTTTCTTGGGAACCTTCTTACCATCTTCAAGCACCTTGGTGGGAACAAGGGGCCCGTTCTTGATGAGCATCCATAACTCATAATCTTCTGCCTGAATATAGTTCTCCATCCTATTCTTCCACCAACTATAATGTTGGCCGTTGAAATAGGGTGGCCGAGTAATGGATTGCCCTTCAAGGATTCCTTGTGGTGTATTCATCTTCAGAATCTCTCAAGGTGTTAGCCCTTTTGTGAGAGAACCTGCTCTGATACCACTTGTTGAATTTAGGAGTACTTACCCACAAGAGGGGGGTGAATTGTGGTGTTCGATTTTCGCGTACTTACTGACAAACACCCTCCTGATTGCAGAGGTTGTTCTTGAATTACAAACAACCTTCTGACTTGTTTGCACCAGATGTTTTTAATTTGCTCAAAGGCGAAAATCAACAAGATAAATGCGGAAATAAAGCACACACAATTTTTCCGTGGAAAACACCTCTAGCCCAACTGAGGTGTGAAAAACCACGACCTACCTCGTGTAGGATTTAACCACTTTCACTAACGGGCTGAACACGTTACAAAAGTAACACACCTTGTTACAACTTGCAACCACGTAACCTTCTTTTCTAAGAAAGGTTACACCACGTCCAAATCTCACCAGATTGGACACGTCCAAAGTCCACACGACTGAGGACCACTCACTCACTTTTCTGATCCAAGATCAGGGTTACAAAACACCTTACGGGGGTGCTTCTGATTTAAGCAGATGTAAGGTACAATGAGGTCCTAGTATGCCAATATCTTGAAAGCTCAGCTTAAACACAACTTGTCTCGGTTTTTCTTTTCTCAAGAGTAGCTCGAAAAATTCTTCTCACTAGAAAAACCACTTTTGCACTTCTCCCTTTTTGCGTATATTGTGTATGTTTCTCGTTTTTTCTCCTCTTATGAATGGGAGTGAAATGTTGAGTTTTTAAACAAAAAATCCAACGGTCAAAAACAAGGAGAAGTGATAAAATCAGCTATGTTTAGCAAAGAGAGATTTTTGCTTAGCACAGAGAATTCCAACGGCTAAAAAATCCAATGAGGATAGAGATTTCCAATATTGTAGGGATTTAATTTTGGAAGATAAAAGACTATTTTTTCCCCTTAAAAATAGCCGTGAAATACCTGGAAAAGAATCTCAGCTTGAATTTTGAATTAATCACTTTCCAAAGGATAAGAGAGAAATATTTTTCGGTTTTGGTAAATATTTTCCAAAATCAGTTTTGCAAATCCCCCAAGTGATTTTCATATCAAAAGATTTCCTACAGCTTAAATTGTTGTCTTGGAATTTCATCAAAATATATTAGAGCTTTTGGCCAACCAAAATAAGTTTTCCAAAGTGACCGGGTTTGGCCATTGCAGTTCAGAAACACCCTAGGTACCCTGTTTATAGGGTTGTTCAAACTTGGTGTTCTGAAGCAAATAGCGCAATCAATTCAAGAGTGGTTAGTTAGAGACTTTTCAAGATTGGCATATTAACAAGAGTCTAAAAAATAAAACCTAAATTACCAAGACATCTTGTTGTAGATCCAGTCATCTTGTTCAAGACGAATACGCTGCCCCAACCACCTAGACCAACCTGTTTGCCAGGTTGTTCTTGTATCGCTTGAGTTCAGAAAGGCCTGTTTGCTGGTTTGTCCTTGAAACACCTAGCCTGTTTGTCAGGTTGTTCTTGTATTGCTTGAGTTCAGGAACTGATCTTAACACACAATCAACTCATCGAGGTAGTGTTTTTGACTTGAGCATGAGTCATCAAGGTATGAGACCTGTTCTTAAGACTTGTTCTCAACATTCAGCAAACAAGTTAAGACGCATATTGAAAATAATAGTGTATGCCTGTTTAGAGAACTTTGTTTGGAGCAACATTACTTAAGAGCATTTTACACTTGGGTTTGTTGTCATCAAAACTGAATATACTAATTCAACACTTGTGATATTAGAAATGCATGTTGCTTATCGTTTATGAGCCCCTCATTTGTATTTTCCTTGCTAGGTGGATCCCTACGTAGTCAACATGATGCCTAGTACATCTATGGCCACTCACATTTCACTATTGTAAGCTAGCATTATAACTCATGAACAGGACCCTTTCTTCGAGTTTCATAGCATCTCGATCCGTGGACACAGATTGCTGTGGTCCGTGGACACAGATTGTTGTGGTCCTTATTGACTGTTGATCCATGGGTAGAGTTCAGGCTCCGTTATCATCATTTCATGATGATTGGGAACCCAGGCTGGGACGGACCCCAGTTTCAGGTCTAGGGGGTTTGGGCTACCATTACTTCAGATTTGTTGTTGAGGAAGGAGTTCGAGCATAGGGGGTTTACTATGGAGACTCTTCAACACATTTTTTCGTTGCATTAGGCCCATTCCCTGGCTGCACCACCTGCACCGGCACAAGGACCACCTTCGTCGCCTACTTAGGCACCCCACTAATGCCTGATAGTCTTAGGGAGGCTCATGTGGTGGTGGATCTCCCTGGTACACGAAAGATTATGGTCGTTAGTTCTGAGGACAAAGCCATGGAAGGTTTCGAGGGCCATCTGGAGGAGAAGGATGATCCTGAGGAGGATCAGGACATTAATGAGGCACGTGGCGAAGCAATAGCTAGATTAGGAGATTAATGAGGTGGTAGTAGAGTAGTTGGTTGAGCAGGAGGTTGACGAGGTAGAGTCAGGTGTGTCGGACAGCAACTTCGACTCAGGTGAGGAGCCAGAGGATGAGTCCGACCCAGATTACAATCCGTCTAGGGATCGTTAGGTTGTTTGAGGATTGCACCTAAGTGGGTTACATTTTGAGCCTTGTATGTATACATGGTATGGTCGGATTGGATAGTTACATTTTGCGCAGCATATGACATTCTATATAGTTAGTCCAATCCTTTCCGACCGTGATGACATGTTCCGTTTCTCTTTTTGGTTATGTGACGGATCTAGTATCTTGGGGCTAGTTAGTGTTTAGAGGAGGAGTCAAAGCTGACTTTTTCTAGTCAGTTAGATGTGACATGTTTTGTTGATCATGTATATAAACAGGCAGCTATGTATGTAAATGAGCAGTTATGAAATGATATAATGAAGCTTTGGGTTTATTTTCAATAGTATTTGAGTTATATTAAATGCAGTTGTTGGGCATGCTTATCTTACATGTTTGGGCATTCTAGTGATTGAATTGTTTCGTTGAATGTATGATCAGAATGTCTGAATCAGTGCACAACAATGTAGAGGTTCATATAGAGGAAATCTCGGATCATGGCCAGGGATCAGGTGAAAAACGCTCAAATCATGTGCCACCAAATTTTGACCCAATGACACCAATTTCCCCTGAGTTAGCTAATAACATTAGGGACCAAACTACTAGCCAGCTTTAGTAGCTAAATTGATGAAGTGGATTTCCCAACTATCTACTGAAACCCCTCCCAAAGAGGATAAATTAGCAGATAGGGTAGCATGATGTAACACTAAAATGTATGATGGAAATTATGATCCGGTAGTATTAGAAGAATGGGTAAGGGGAATGGAGAAGATCTTTGGTGTGGTAGAGATGTCAGAAGAAAAAAAAGTAAATATTGGGACATATTATTTGACTGGTAAAGCTGTTATTTGGTGGAACACCGTTAAAGATAAGCTCGCAAGGCCTGAATTCACCTGGAGTAAATTCCTGGGTGAGTTGAGGGCAAAATTTTACCCAGCTGTGGTCCAAAGACAAAAGGAGAAAGAGTTTATGGAGCTGAAGATGAGTGGAAACATGACTGTGATGTAGTATGCTAGTAAGTTCACAGAATTATCCAGGTTTATCCCAGAATTTGTGTCATCCGAAAGGTTAAAAATGAAGAGGTTTGAAGAAGGTTTAGCCTTCTATATTCGAAATTAGTTAGCTAGGTAACCAATCTTGACTTACCAAGAGCTATATGAGCAAGCTACTAAAGTGGAGCAAGTAAAGATAGAGTTGAGAACCCTGAACCAATCAATCAAAAGAAAAAGGGGTTTAAGCGACAAACTACGAGTGAGAGTGTGAACCAGAAGAAACCTTCTCCCACTCCTCCCAAGAGCCGTCCTGCAGGCTCGACAAAGCCCTGTGCGAAGTGTGGAAGAACTAATCACACCACCCATGAATGGCGAGTAGGAACCAACAAGTGCATGTCATGCAAAAACCCTGAACACCTTATTGCTGCATGCCCTCGAAGGTTGAAGGCTGTAGATAAAGGTACAGCAAAACCCTTGGCCCCACCTCGCCAAGGGGCCCCACCTCCAAGGCCTATAACAATAGGACCGGCATATGTAATGAGCAAGAAGGAAGCTGCCACCTCCGATACGGTAGTCACTAGAACTCTCTTTTTAAATTCAAAGCAATTTTATGTATTATTTGATTCGGGTGCTACTCATTCATTTATATCCACCCGATTTGCCGTGCAATTGAACCTGGAGGACAGGAGGACGAAAACCAATTATAGGATCAAGCTACCCAACAATTCTGTGATTGAGTGCCCCATCTTATGTAAACTTGTTCCCATTACCATTGGTGAAATCACTTTCCTTGTGGATCTGGGTCAATTTGATTTGTCTGATTTTGATATCATTTTTTTTGGGAATGAATTGGTTCCACACTTATGGAGCTAAAATTGACTGTGAAGATCTTAAGGTTATTTTAAAGGATGAAAGAGGGAGGGAAGTATGTTTCTATGAGTAGAGAGAGGAAAAATCTTGTCCCTCGATTTCTGCTATGAAAGTAGGTAAGCTGTTATGTCAATGATGTATTGGATATTGGTGTTACGCTATTAACACCCAAACAAAAGAAAAGAAAGCAGAAAATATTCGTGTAGTTTGTGAGTTTGAAGATGCTTTCCTTAAGGAATTACCAGGATTACCCCCACGAAGGGAAATTAATTTTGTAATTGAATTAACCCCTGGTGCCCAGCCTATCTCTAAAGCTCCATATCGTATGGCCCCAACTGAGCTTAAGAAACTGAAGATTCAGTTAGATGATTTATTATAGAAGGGCTTTATTAGGCCAAGTATGTCACCATGGAGTGCCCCAGTGTTGTTCGTAAAGAAAAAGGATGGAACCCTAAGGCTATGTATTGATTACAGGGAGTTGAACAAGATTACCATCAAAAACAAGTAACCTTTGCAAAGAAAAGATGACTTGTTTGACCAACTGTAACAAGTAGTAATCTTCTCTAAGATTGATTTGAGCTCAGGGTACCATCAACTCAGGATTAAACCTGAAGATATCCCTAAGACTGCGTTTAAGACCAGATATGGTCATTATCAGTTTATAGTAATGCCGTTTGGGCTCACCAATGCCCCTGCAGCTTTCATGGATCTTATGAACAGAGTCTTCAGACCCTACTTAGACAAGTTTATAGTGGTGTTCATAGATGACATCCTTATATATTCTAAGGATAAGGAGGAACATGTTGATCATTTGAGGATGGTGTTACAAACCCTGAGGGAGCATCAACTTTATAGAAAATTAAAGAAGTGTGAATTTTGGTTGGAAGAAATGGTGTCCTTGGGTCATGTGGTTACAAAAGAAGGAACGAAAGTTGACCCCTAGAAGGAGAAGGCAATCACGGAATGGTCAAGGCCTACTAACGTCACTGAGATTAGAAGCTTTCTGGGTTTAGCGGCCTATTATCGAAGGTTCATCAAGGACTTTTTAAAAATAGCTTCACCCCTGACCAATCTACTTAAGAAAGCGAATAAATTTGAGTGGACAGAGAAGTGTGAAAGAGCCTTTCAAGAGTTAAGGCAGCGATTAACTACTATCTTAATCCTAACGCTACCAGTGAAAGGTAAGGAATATATCATCTATAGTGACGCTTCAAAGAACAGTTTCGGGTGTGTACTGATGCCGACAGACAAGGTAGTAGCATATGCCTCTCGACAGCTCAAGCCTTATGAGAAAAATTACCCTACCCATGGCGTGGAGTTAACAGTCGTGGTCTTTGTATTGAAAATTTGGTGACATTACTTATATGGGGTACCATTCAAGATCCATATTGACCATCAAAGTCTGAAGTATATCTTCACCCAGAAAAAGCTCAATTTGAGACAACGGCATTGGCTTGACTTGCATAAAGACTATGATTTGCATATTCAATATCATCTAGGAAAAGCAAATGTTGTAGCGGATGCCCTGAGCAGGAAGGCGTAAAATAGCCCAAGCATTGTGGTGATTACTCAGTTGAGTCTCTTGAGAGAGCTTAAGGACTTGAAAATTCAACTAATGTCCCTTGGGCAAGCACATGTTCAATTATCAGCACTTATGTTACAGCCTTCGATAGTGGAGGAAATTCGAGTGAACTAGAAAAGTAATCCTGAACTCCAAAGAATAAAGCAAAATTTGAAGAAAAAAAAGTCTCCTAGGTTTGTACTACATGAGGATGGGACCCTGCGATTTCAGAATCGCCTATATGTACCGAAAATTAAGAAATTGAGGAAACAAATCTTAGAGGAGGCTCACAATACTCACTACTCGGTACATCCAACAGGCACCAAAATGTACAGAAACCTAAAGCAATACTTCTGGTGGAATAATATAAAGAAAGAGGTTGTAGAATATGTAGACAAGTGTCTAACCTACCAGAAAGTAAAAGCAAAGCATCAGCGTCCTGTAAGTGAACTGCGACCCCTGGAAATTCCTACTTGGAAGTGGGATTCGATCTCCATGGACTGCATTATGGGGTTACCCCTTTTTGCCTTGAAAAACAATGCTATCAGGGTCATAGTTGATCAACTTACCAAGTCGGCCCATTTTGTGCCAATTAGAGATAGTTGGGGAGTTGAAAAACTAGCTCAATTGTATGTTAAAGAGATAGCCCATCTGCATGGGATTCCCTTAGACATAGTATCAGATAGTGATCAAAGATTCCAAACTCGTTTTTGGCAAGCACTTCAAAAGGCCTTTAGGACAAAATTGAATTTTAGCAGCTCTTATCACCTTAAGACGGATGGGCAAACTGAAAGAGTAAATCAAATTCTAGAGGATATGTTAAGAGCTTATGTATTGAAGTTCCAAGGGAAATAGAAAGATGATTTACCGTTGCTGGAGTTTTTTTATAACAATAGCTACCAATTCACCATCAAAATGTCCCTGTTTGAAGCTTTATACAGGAAAAAATGTAGAACCCCACTTTGCTGGAGTGATTTGGACGAGGCATTGATCATAGGTCTTAAAATGATCCAGGAAACCATTGAAACAATAAGAAAAATTCGGGAGCATATTAGGGTTGCTCGAAGTCGGCAAAAGAGCTATGCGGAAAAAACAAGAAGGCCTCTGGAGTTTTAAGTAGGCGATCAAGTCTTTCTGAAGGTTTCACCAACTAAGGGTATCAAGAGGTTCGGAGTACGAAGCAAATTGAGTCCAAGATATATTGGCCCTTATGAAATCATTGAAAAGTTAAATCTCGTAGCATATTGACTGGATCTGCGTATAGAACTAGAATACATGCGTAATGTGTTTCACATCTCTCAGCTCAGAAAGTATATCTCAGATCCAAACCACACCATTATATCTAAACCTCCTGAAATCACTGAAGATATAGCATATAAGGAGCGTCCAGTTCAAATACTAGATCGTAGGATTAAGCAACTGCGCAATAAGCAGATACCACTAGTCAAGATACTTTGGACAAACCATACCTCCCAAGAAGCCGCTTGGGAGACTGAAGAAGAAATGAAATCCAAGTACCCACACTTATTTCAGATAATCTTGTATGGCATGGTAAAGTTCATAAGTTTTGAGGATGAAACTCCTTAAGGGGGGGAAGGTTGTAATAGCCCAACCCTAAATTATATTTATTTATTTAATTGCCTTATGTTAATAATTTTTTCCCATATTTATTTATCACATTTATTAATCCTGGTGGAAAAAATTTTATTTGGACCCTCAGTTGGCAATTCGAGTTTTATTTATTTATTTAATTTATTAACGAAAATTTTGATAGAATTGATAGTAGGCCCTAACAATTATAATCTAAGTAATTTATTTTGTTTTCCGTAAGATTTCAAAAATTTAATTTTGAGTACGCAAAATCATTTTCGTTACGAAACGTTTTATTCCCAAATCCAACTTTCTTCAGCCCAATTTGAGGCCTAACAAGTTTGCTTTTCAACCTAGCTAATTTTCATGAGTTAAGCTTAACCATGGTAGGCTAAAAGCTACTTTTGGGGGGGTATAAATTCAGCCAAGTCATGAGACAAGTCAAAAAAATACAACAAACTTAACCCACATTCTCTCTCCTCTCTCTCTCTACCATGGCCAGCACCCCTCCCCTTCAACTACTGCTACTGTTTGGTGTTTTCTAACCAATTTCGGCCAGTCCTAGTTGCTTCCGACCCCCCCAACACCCTAGTACCACTAACCACCATCCTCCATCATCAAACAACTAAACATCACCTCCATCTCTGGTTTTATCAAGCTTGAAGTGAGTAACCTTAATCTTGATCTTGTTGGTTTTGTTTTTTTATTTTGGTTTTGATCCTTGTTTTGATGTTTGTGATTTATGATCATGATGTTTTGATAAGAATTAAGAGTTATTTTGGTGTTTAAATTGAGGAGAGGTTTGGAGCATGTTAGGGTTTTGGGGGTTATCCATAATCATGCAAACTTTAAGTGAGAAGTTTGTTTTTCTTGGATTTTTGTATTGGATTTAGTGGTTTTAATCTCTAATAATGTTATGGCGATGTTTTTGGTGATCTTTGATAAAGTGAAGAGGAAGTAAGTTGGCCAAAAGTTAGGGCTTAATTGATTATGCAAGGTTTAACCTTCCTTTAATAATAAGCATGTTATTAGTGTATATTTGACTGAGAAATAATCTTTGATGTGCATGATTTTGAAGTGAAATTGAGTGTGATGGTTTTGTATGATGATGGCAAGGACCAAAGCCTTGTTACATGAGTTTAAGGTGTGATTTTGGATGGGGAAATGTGCAAAAAGAAAGGAGAAAGCCTTGACTATAAAACCTGAAAAATTTTAGAAAACAGGGCAAGATTTGTGATTAAACTGGTAATTATTGGCCCATTGACAAATTATGATTTTTGGTGGGTCGATAGTTCAGTGTGTTAGCTTCCAAATGCCTTTTCAATCGCCTTAATCTGAGGTCTGTGGAAAATGTTATGGCTGTTTTATCAAAATTTTGTAGGTTAGATCAAAACTGACATACTTGTGTTCTATCCCTATTTTGGGAATACTGTTATGGAAATCATACTTGGTGTTCTAAATGAAAGTTTTTTAAGACGTCTTAAGCTTTCAATTTTGGGGTTTTGGGTCTCAATGGAAGACTAGAAGACAATGTTACGAGTCATTTATTTTAGCCCTTGTTACGCTCTTACTTTTCTTTTACTAACTTATTATCTATGAAAATAAAAATATTTGTGTTTAGCTCAAAAATCATACAATTTTATCCCCCTTAACCTATGATTTTATGCTCAAAATAATTATTAGTTAGAATTTTTACTTGTATTTTGTTTATATTATAGAAGAAGGCAGAAAACATGAAAAAATTGTTAGAAAATGAAATTTTGGGCCATGAAATAAGGATTGAAGCAACAACCCAAGAACCAACCGAACTTTTTTTTATCCATCAACAAACAAAAAAAAAAAAAAATTAGGGATCTCTCAAGAGGACTCAGTAATAGCCCCTAAATTTTTGTTGAACGTGACGCTGAAATGAGGTGGAACGACTCAAGATAACTCTACTTCAGAAGAACAATTGTGGGTAATGATGATTCAGAAGAATGTACAGATTTTGTGCCAGATTTTGCGGGAGTTAGGGGTTGATTAGGGCTGTAATTTTCGTATAAATAGGTATTATGGGAGAAGCTAAGGGCATCAATTTTTGTTCAGCAATCAGTTCATTAGCAACAGTTCAACTGTGATCAAGCTTTCCTTCAATGCATGTTTCCTGTCCTCCATTTTCTCTCCTACCATTTTTGTAGCTCTCGATTTAGTTCAATTTGATTAATTCCCTACACTTTGTGCTTATTTCTGGAATTTTGTGACTAGGTTGAATTATATTTGCAAATTCTGTCCAATAGTTGTCCATTATCCTCCTCTGTGTCCCACACTTTGCCTTTATTTGGTTTCATTGCTCTATTTTAGTTATATTGGATCTAGCTTCTAGCTTCTCTCACTTTTGTTAATTTAATTTAGTTTCTTTTTCCTTTTCTTGGCTTCCTTTGTAAATCACTCAGAGACAACCCCCTTTCCTTTCATTTATTAAGTCTGATTCCTTATTTGCTTTGATAAGTGGGCTTTCTTTTGCTTCACCGTAGATTGCCAGAAGCAAGTTTTTTTTTAATTGTTTATTTTATTCCTCCAATTGCATAGTGATTTGTGTCATTTGTTTTTGGTGGCTTTAATTTCAATTTAGATAGTTTTATTTTACCTAGTTTATTATTTTTTTTGGCATCATGTGAATCCATTGGAAATTACTTTGTTTAGCATGAATTCATATAGTAGGTTATGTCAATGTGTCTTAGCACTTTATTAGCTTAATTTTGGCTGCCTAGGATATGCTCACTTGCTTAATATGTCCAAGTCATTTCATTATTTTCTTTTCTTAGTTCATGTTGGCTTATCTTAGTTTTAAATTTAGTTATTAGTGTTACATAAAGTTGGGTCGTTATTATCTTAAAATTTAATAGTGAGCTAATAATCAGGCAAGCCAAAATGGTAATATTTAATACTATCATCTTCACGGGAAGACCCGTATTTCGCGGGACTATACTACGAGTTAGATGTTGTGCGCTTGCGGTTACTTTCTATATCAACAAGTCTTTGGCGCCGTTGCCGGGGATGGTACGTATTCAATCAACTACTTTTTAGTACTTTGCTATTTTGTCGAGATTTGTGTCTTTTATTAGTTTCCGTGTTTTATTTTATTTATTATTAGTTTTTATTTATTATTTATTCTCTTTATTTGAGTAGTTTTTATTTAGATCATTTTTGTTTATTTTATTTCTTGTGAAAAAAAAGAAGACCAAAAATACGATTGTGGGTGTGGGATTTGCATGATTATTTAGGTCAGGGAGCCTAAAAGAAGAAGACTGATTAGGATCGAGCCTGAACCTGAACCTGAACTTGAACTTGTAAAATTGGCTAGACAAGAAAGAACTGAAAAGGCTTTGAATGAGATATTTTACTCCCAGCATTCAACTTTACCTTCACGTTTTAATCTACCCACTTTAGGTACTAATGTGAACCCAAAACTAAAACCAAATTACATTCTAGTGCTTCCTAAATTCACTGCACTTGAAGATGTTTATTTATTTTTAAGTGAATTTGAAGAAGTATGCAATATGATACATATTCATAATGTGAATATTAATGTGGTTAAACTGAGATTCGTTCCTTTCGCTTTAAAAGATAATGCTAAGAGATGGATGTATAGTTTGCCTGCTAATTCTATTTCGAATTGGAATGATTTCGTTAAAGTTTTCTGAGGAAAATATTTTCCTAATGGCAAAACTGTTAAACTAAGGAATGAAAATAAATCAGTTTATTCAGTTTGATAAGGAACCTTTTTGGAGGTATATAGAAAGATTTAAGAACTTGTAAGCTCAGTGTCCCCACCATGGTCTTGAACAGTGGCGTTTATGTCGAATTATGTACGAGGGTTTGGATCAACAAACTAGGACCATGCTATGTGTCAAGGTGGATTCTTATCCAAGAGTCATGCCGCAGCTTGGGAATTCCTAGAGGACTTAGCCGAAAGGACAATGCAGTGGGAGACCATTAGAGATGATAGTTTGCGTTCTAGAATTACGAGTGCTAAGGGGGTATGCATGCAGTATCAGACCTGGGCCATATAGAGTCTAGATTTACAGCTTTAGAGAACCAGTTAAAGGGGTTGACTATTCAACAATCCCCAGTCTTTCAAAGTGCTACCATTACATGTTTTCACTGCTAATCTCTGGACCATACCTTGACTGCTTATCCCTTCTACACTCCCCAATTATCGACTGGAACTGAGTGAGTGAACATGGCCTACCAAAGGCCAATAAATGACCCTTTCGCACCAACTAACAATCCAGAGTGGTGTAATCACCCTAACTTTTCCTGGAGTTAAGGTTAGAACTTAGGTTGTCCTAGCACACAGACCGGAATGTTCCCTGAAAACACTTCTATCCAGCCCTATCAAGCACCTAGGCTACCTCTTCTATCTGTTGCCACACTCAATCACCTCCTGGCTATAATGAGATCGATAAAAGATTCAACAATGTGGAGAGATCAAAAAATAACCTAGAGAAGGTAATAACGACAATGGCGAAACAGTTGTCTCAGCTAGTTACTGCAAATAGGGAAAAAGAAACATTTCCTAGTCAGACAGAATCCAACCCGAATATGGGTCCATCGTTAATGCATCCACCAGTCCAGGATAATGTGAAAAGGGTTAATGCAATAACTTCACTTAGGTCAGATCGTTTAATTGATCATAACTTAGAAGACCTTATGGATGTCCCTGTTTAGTTTTCTCCATTGCTATCTCCACCATCTCTTTCTGAGAATGATTATGCTTCTAGGGATGCTCCTGATAGCACCCCAATTTACCCTTCCCCTTCCCGACATATTGACTTAGTTGACCCCAAGGATACTAAGTGAGATGAGTCCAAGAAGGGGGATGATACATCTCAACCTTCGACTATTGAGCGGGTTTATAAACCCATTGCACCCTTTCCAAATAGGCTAAGGAATAAGAAGGACAATACCTATGTTGATAAGATTAAAGAGACCTTCTCTTAAGTCAAACTCAACATTCCCCTTCTAGATGCTATCCAGCAAATGGCTCCATAGGCTAAATTTTTTGAAAGAGTTATGCACAACTAAAAGAACGACCAATGTCCCAAAGAAGGCTTTCTTAGCATTAAACATGAGCTCAATTATCTCATGCCAGATCCCAACCAAGTATAAAGACCCTAGCTGCCCTACCATTTCCATAGTTATAGGGGACCCGACCATCTATAGCGCATTGCTGGATTTAGGGGCCAGTGTTAATTTGCTTCCATGCTCGGTGTATGAGAGGCTGGGATTGGGAGAGCTAAAACCCACTAGAACGATTCTCCAGTTAGCCGACCACTCTACTAAAGCTCTTAAGGGAATAGTCGAGGATGCTTCGATTAAATTGGGTGAGCTCATATATCCTATGGATTTTGTTTTTTGGGAAACTGAGTCTGTTGCTTACTCTGAAACCCAAATACCTGCCATTCTTGGTCAACCTTTCCTAGCTACTTCAAATGCTTTGATTAATTGTAGGATTGATATGCTGAAGTTGTCTTTTGAAAAATATGACTGTTGAGCTGAATATTTTTAATTTGCAAAGACAACCTGCTAACTTTGATGAGTTTGATACTGTTAATAGGCTTGATGTGTACGCTTATGATGACTCATGCGCTGACAGTTTGATTTAAAATGATATTTGTGATGAGATTGATCCCCTCTTTCCTGATTCTTCTAATTCCCCTTCTTTCGCAAATACTCCACATCCTACATTAGAGTTGAAACCTTTGCCTGATTCCCTTAAGTATGTCTTTTTGGCTTGTAATGAGACTTTTCCTGTGATTATTGTATCTGAACTAATTGAGGACCAAGCGGATAAATTGTTGAAAGTACTTAGGGAAAACAAAGAGGCCATAGGGTGGACTTTAGGTGACATTAAATGTATTAGTCCCTCCATTGTGCAACATAGGATTCATCTTGAGGAGAATGGTAAACCTTATAGGGACCACCAAAGACATCTAAACCATAGCCTGCAAGAAGTCATCAAAAAAGAGGTCATTAAGTGGTTAGATCACGGGATAATCTACCCAATTTCTGATAGTGAGTACATCAGTCCAATTCAAGTTGTTCCTAAGAAGACTGGCATCACCATGATTAGGAATGATAAGAATGAGTTAGTCCCTACTCGAGTCCAATTTGGGTGGCGTGTATGCATTAACTATAGGAAACCGAATGCAGCCACTTGGAAAAACCACTCTCCTTTGCCTTTTATGGACCAAATGCTTGAGAGGTTAGCTAGACATAGTGCTATTGCTTTTTGGATGAGTATTCTGGCTACAGCCAAGTCTCCATAGCACCTGAGGACCAGGACAAGACGACTTTCACATGCCCCTTTGGTACTCTTGCCTTTAGAAGAATACTGTTTGGTCTTTGTAATGCTCATGCTACTTTTCAGCTTGCTTGATTTCTATATTTTCTAACATGATTGAGCAATGCATTGAGATATTTATGGATGATTTTTCTATGTTTGGTTCCTCATTTGATGACAGTTTAGCCAATCTGACAAAAGTTTTGTAAAGATGCAGAGAGAAAAATTTGATTCTAAACTGGGAAAAATGCTTTTTATGGTAAAGAAGGGAATTGTTTTGGGGTACGTAATTTCACATAATGGGATTAAAGTTGATAAACCAAAAATTTATTTAACTACTAATCTTTCCCCTTCCACTTGTGTGAAGGATATTAGGTCATTTTTGGGCATGCAGGATTTTATAGACGGTTTATCCAGGATTTCAATAAAATTGCCAAGCCCTTGACCAACGTTTAGCTAAAGATGTGCCTTTTCACTTCTCTGAGGAGTGTTTAAAGGAATTTAATAGGCTAAAGGAAGCCCTAACTTCTACCCCTATCCTACACCCTCCTATCTAGGGAGAGCCCTTTGAACTTATGTGTGATGCTTTTGACTATGCTGTAGGGGTTGTCTTAGGACAACATGTAGACAGGAAACCTCACGTCATATATTATGCGAGTCATACTTTGAATGAGGCCCAATTGAACTATACTGTAACTGAAAGATTGGCTGTTGTGTTGCGTTTTGAAAAATTTCAGCCCTAATTGATTGGATCCCATGTGATAGTTCATACTGACCATGCTACACTAAAGCATCTATTCTCTAAGAAGGATGCAAAGCCTAGATTGATTAGGTGGATTTTACTCTTATAGGAATTTGATTGTGAGATTCGGGATAGAAAAGGCTCTGAGAACCTGGTTGCTGACCATGTATCTTGGATCATTTTGCAAATAGAGAGCGGCTCCACCATATCTGAGTGCTTCCCAGATGAGCAGCTACTTATGGTTCAATCTAACCCACAGTATGCTGATATTGTCAACTACTTATTGACTGGTGAGATACCCCTTGATTGGAGTAAACATGATGAGGATAAATTCCTTTATTTGGTAAAATTTTTCTATTGGGATGACCCTTATTTATTCAAATATTGTTCTGATCAAATTTTTAGAAGGTTTATCCCTAATAATGAGATTAGAAGTTTCCTTTCTTTTTGTCACAATCAAGCATGTGGGGGGCATTTTAGTGGGAAGAAAACAGCTGCCAAAGTTCTTTAGTGTGGTTTATATTGGCCTACCCTATTTAAAGATGCCCACTTGTATTGTAAGAGATGCCTAAGTGTCAACAGTTTGAGAAAATCAGTAGGAGAGATATGATGCCCCTTAACCCTACATTATTGTTGAGATTTTTGATGTTTGGGGGGTTGATTTTATGGGACTATTTCCATCATCTTTTAGGAATGAATATATTCTCCTTGTTGTAGACTATGTGTCTAAGTGAGTTAAGGCTATACCAACCAGGACAACTGAGGCTAGAGTCATTGTCAAGTTCCTTAGGGAAAATATTTTCTCCAGGTATGGCATGCTAAGGGCTATTATTAGTGACCGGGGTACTCATTTCGACAATCGTTCTTTTGATTCATTGTTAAAAAAGTACTCAATCATTCATCGTTTGGCCACTGCCTATCATCTCCAGACTAGTGGCTAGGTTGAGGTTTCTAATGGATAGATTAAGCATATTTTAGAAAAGACTGTAAGTAGAAACCATAAGGATTGGGCAAATAAGCTCATTGATGCTCTTTGGGCTTATAAGACGGCTTTTAAGACCCCTTTAGGCATGTTTCCTTTTAGGGTTGTCTTTGGTAAGCCTTGTCCTCTTCCAGTTGAACCTGAGCATTGGGCTATGTGGGCTATAAAAACTTTGAACCTTGACTTAGAGGCGGCTGGGGTAGAAAGAAAGTTATAATTGAGTGAGTTGCAAGAGATCAGAGCTGAGGCCTATGAGAACTCCAGGATGCACAATAAGAGAGCGAAATTGTTTCATGATGGACATATTCATAGAAAAGAGTTCTTCCCCTGTCAGAAGGTGTTACTTTATGACTCCAAACTTCACCTTTGTCCAGGTAAGTTGAGGTCCCGTTAGACTGGCCCTTTTATTATTTCTCATGTTTTCCCATATGTTGCTATCAAGATACAGAACCCTATAAGAGGTACACATTTCAAGGTGAATGGACAAAGATTAAAACCATTGCTAGAGCCACTTGCAGAGGAGAGAGAAGTAGAGTATTTGATGCTCTACGAACCTAAGTACAAAGACTGACGATATGGAGATTAGCTTGGATGCATCCTGCATTCAACCTGGTGCTATTGTTGCTTTGTATAAATCTCATTTTGTATACTTTTTCCCTCTTATTTTCCTTTCTTTGTTTTTTTTTTTAATTTATATTGTGCTTCATTCCAATACTTTTGCATGCAATAGAGACATTGCATTGTTTAAGTGTGGGGGTGTGGACTCTGTAGATTTTATTATTATTATTTTTAAAAAAAAACCCAAAACAAAATGATTTTCTTTTATTTTTCTTTCACTTTTTTGCTTTATTTTTGGGAAATGTGCACAGTTTTGACTAGCTTGATCCCTTATAGTTTAATATTAGCTTGTATACAGGTAGGATGTACATGATAAAGATTTAATCCTAAGTGTGACATTATGTACCCTAGCTCTAACCTTATTACTCCATTATAATTGTGAATCCAATCCTTATTATGTACATCACCATTGTCTTAGAGTCTTGGGCTTTCACAATTGACTCTCTCACTTGTCTTTGTACAGTTGTTTTTATCTTTGCTCTGAATTTGCATTCAAAAAAACCGCCCAAAAAAAGGAATTTCATAAAGTTGGGAATGACAAGTACTCTTTGAGGCATGCACTATTGGGTGTTACCCTTTGAGACAATAATGCTACTGGGTAAACTTGCTTCCCATATCAATGAGTTAATAAGTTAGTTAAGTGGGAGATTCAAACTTTGGTTCGCCTAACTCTCAAGGTGATGGTACACTCACACACCATGCATTAGGGTGGATACATTATTATGCTGGTTTGTGGGGTGAAACATTGAAGTACAGATGCGATCCATGAGGACCTAAAGCTTTGGAATGTGCATCTTATTCATATACAGACTAATACCTTGGTTTCAAGGGTAATATATCTGGTCAGAATGTATATATTGTTTCCCCTTGTACATGCATATAAGGCTTGAAAAAAAATCCAAAAAGATTTTATTATTGTTTGTTCTATTTTTTTCTTCTTTTCTTTTTCATTTTAAAGATTTTGTGGGTATATCTTCTGTAAACCCTCATGAGACCTTATTCATCCACTATGGGGAACCTAAGGGTTTAAAGGGCTTGTTATATATGCTAAATACAACCGTGATTCCTACGAAAGTGAGTTAGGATTTTCTTTTCCTTATTTTCCATTTCTTTTCAGGTAGTTCAGCTGTTTTACTCGAGGACGAACAAAATCTTGGTATAGGGGTATTTATTTAGCTCAAAAATCGTACAATGTTATGCCCTTTAACCTATGATTTTATGCTCAAAGTAATTATTAGTTTGAATTTTTACTTGTGCTTTGTTTATTTTGCAGAAAAGGGCAGAAAACATAAAGAAATTGTTGGAAAATGAAATTTTGTGCCATGAAATAAGGATTGAAGCAACAACCCAATAGCCAGCCCAACTTTTTTTTTATCCATCAAGAAACAAAAAAATATATATTTTTTGAAAATAAAAACCCCAACCAACGTGATAGGCACTTGCTTCATAGCCTTCCCCCCCTTTTCATTTTCTCTCCCCTGATTCTTGGTCCCTAGGCCCCTGAAAAACCCCCTTCCCTTTCTTCATTCTTCAACTTCATCACCTTCATGCCTCCTCTCTCTCTTTCTCTGTTCGAATGCTTGAGCCTCAACCACCAGATTTTCACAACCCAGATTTTTCAGAGGCCCACTATCTCTTCAACCAAACTAGAAAACAACCCCTCCATCTTCTCTACACAGCCATGAAGCCAGCTCCCTCCTTTTTCTCCATCACCGTTCCTTACCATTAGCTCATTAACTTCCCAAATTTTTTAGGAGCAGATCTTTCAAGAAGACTCAGTAATAGCCCTAAATTTTTGCTGAACGTGAGCGCTGAAATGAGGTGGAAAGACTTAGGATAACTCTACTTCAAAAGAACAATCATGGGTAACGATGATCCAAGAGAATGTTCAGATTTTGTGGGAGTTAGGGGTTGATTACGGCTGCAATTTTTGTATACATAGGGATTATGGGAGAAGCTAAGGGATCAATTTTTGTTCTGCAATCAGTTCATTAGCAATAGTTCAACTGTAATCAAGCTTTCCTTCAATGCATGTTTCCTGTCCTCCATTTTCTCAACTACCATTTTTACAGCTCTCGATTTAGTTCAATTTGATTAATTCCCTCTACTTTGTGCTTATTTCTGGAATTTTTGTGACTGGGTTGAATTATATGTGCAAATTTTGTCCAATAGTTGTCTATTGTCCTCCTCTGTGTCTTACACTCTGTCTTTATTTGGTTTCATTGCTCTGTTTGAGTTATATCAGGTCTAGCTTCTGGCTTCTCTCATTTTTGTTAATTTAATTTAGTTTCTTTTTCCTTTTCTTGGCTTCCTTCGTAAATCACTCAGAGACAACCCCTATTTCCTTTCATTTATTAAGTCTGATTCCTTGTTTGCTTTGATAAGTGGGCTTTCTTTTGCTTTGCCATAGATTGCCAGAAGCAAGTTTTTTTTTATTGTTTATTTTATTCCTCCAATTGCATAGTGATTTGTGTCGTTTGTTTTTAGTTGCTTTAATTTCAATGTAGATAGTTTTATTTTACCTAGTTTATTATTTCTTTTGGCATCATGTGAATCCATTGCAAATTACTTTGTTTTGCATGAATTCATATAGCAGGTTATGTTAATGTGTCTTAATACTTTATTAGCTTAATTTTGGCCACCTAGGATATGCTCATTTGCTTAGTATGTCCAAGTTATTTCATTATTTTCTTTTCTTAGTTCGTGTTGTCTTATCTTAGTTTTAAATTTAGTTGTTAGTGTTACATAAAGTTGGGTGGTTATTATCGTAAGATTTAATTATTGAGCTGCTAATCAAGCAAGCCAAAGTGGTAATATTTAATACTATCATCTTCGTGGGACGACCCATATTTTATCGAACTATACTACGAGTTAGACGCCGTGCGCTTGCGGTTACTTTCTATATCAACAATTTGCTAATTATATGTTCCTATCATGATATTTTGAACAGAGTTAGGGCCGAAAATATCATTTTCTTCCCTTTTGTGCATAATCCCATTTCAGTAAATTTTATTAAAAGTACCAGGTATATTCATTGTTTGTATCTTTAGAAATCAGCACGTATTTATCAAAATTATAATATTTTGATAAGTACATCAATGAATCAGTTTAATCAGTGATTTATCATATAATTAGTGACCCCATCAGTTGTGAATTACAGGGTATTGCCCTTCAGTTACCCGCGCGGCTTCAGGCTAGGTCCCCCGATCGACTTGGCAGGTGTACACCTATCACAGATCGTAACAGTTACCAGGGGTTCATTGTCAGATAATGATTAGCAATATAGTTATATATTCATCTCATCCCTTCTTTTAAATTAAAATGAATTGCAATGCGGGCCCAATTAACTTTTCAATGATTATTTAACAATACAGGAATGCATGGACTGAGTTTCGGCTTATAGTTCGAAATATTTTCATGTTTTGTTTTAGAAAAATGTTCAGTGAATCGCCATTAGGTGGGGAGGACGACAGAAGATGATAAGTGAACAAGAAAGTTAAATAAAAGAAACAGTGGTGTGTTGGTGCTGAAGTGTTATGAGCACTGTATTATGAAATATTTGATGTTAAAGTTATATATTCTATAGGAGTTACTTTATTTTAATGTAAACCCTGGAATAGTTAAAAAATTTGAGGTTAGAACTGTTTATACGTGGTTTGATGGGTTGTAATTGTATGAATGCTTTTTGACGGTAAACATTGATTAGCGTTGCTAAATTTATTTACAAGCAAACCCTGATCATTTAGTATAATACCTCTAATTAGTTAATCTAATGAAGAGAACGAAATAAGTGAATTATATACATTTGAGGCGTTACCCGTATCATGGTATATTGTTGTGTGGGGTGAAAAGTGAACGTTGGAATACATTTTATGACTAGAATTCTTCTTATTGTATATTCTATTTGTATATAACTTGGTGATTTGGTCATTAGGGTATTGCAATTGCCTAAGTTGTATACAGGATTTGATTACTCATCCACTTGGGAAGTCGAGAGGTTTAAATGGCTTGTTGCATACGATAAATGTAACCATAATTCCTACGAAAGTTAATTAGAATTTTCTTTTTCTTATTTTCAAATTTTTTAGCTAGCTTAGTTAGTTTTACTGGAATACAAGTAAAATCTCGGTGTGAGATTTTTTTGTACCCAAAATGTGATATTTTAGGATGCCCTTATATTTAATTTATGCTTAAAATAAAAATAAAATTAGAATTTTATTTGATTTTTGTAGGTAATGAAAAATTAAAAAAATAGAAAAAATAAAATGAAAATGTTGAACTGGGAAGTGGGACTCGACTTCCACTTAACTTGGCCCACGATCAGTCAAAGCTCACTCATCCTATTTGCCCAAATGAGAAGCAAGCACAATGAAAAAATAAAGGAAAATAAAAAATAAAAATACCCCTGGACCCTGGACCTCCCACACGCCCCAGTCACATGCCCCTTCCCTCCTTTGATTTTCTACCTCATTCTCTCTCTCCGTGCTGCCCCCTGGACCCTGAAAACCTCCTTCTCCTTCTCTCTCTTTGAACCATCAAACACCACCATCAGCGCCCATTCAACTCCATCACCTCCATCCTCATCCACCATCGTGCGCCCATGCAACACCAGATCACCACCACTGCCACACCAACGGCCAGTACATTAGCATCTCCATCGTCCATGTTAACCCGCAATTCAATGGTCAAGAAACTAGCTTTAAGGCCATAAAACGAGGCTGCGGCGCGCTTGAAGGTAATCTATGTTTAATTTTACAGTTTTTTATTAGTTATAATTCTAGTTCAGATTTTTAGGGTTGAATTTAAAGTTTTATTTTTCAAATTTTCTGGGTTTAATTCGATATTTCTATTCTGATTTTGAACTTTGCATCCGGCCTCTAGCCTTTAATTTCATGTAATCGAACTTCATTGCGTTCATTTGCAGTAAGATTGATGAATCTCAGTTTGTATTGAATCAGTTGGGTGCTGTTTTGATTTAAAACGCAAGCACCTTGTTCTCTTTCTTAATCCTCTATTTGGAGCCGCGTTAACGGCGATTTTCCCATTTTTGGACTAGCTTGAAGCTCGTTTCAGATTATTCTAGGTCATTGATGGTCAAAGTTGAACCCCCTCCCGTTTTTCGATTCTTGTCTTGGTTGCTCTGTTTGAATCCTCCTGTTTCGGGCCGCCATTGATGCAGTTAGTTTTTAGTTCAATTTTAGGGTTATGATTGTGGTTCTCTATTAATGGCATCCAGGTCATGCTTTCCGTTGGGATGGAGTTTTGCTGGGTCGAACTTAGTGAGCCAGGGCATCCATGGAGTCCTGCCCTACTACTCTTTGCCTCTGTTTCGTTCTCCTTCTTCTGCCCTCCCCTAGTTAGCTTTATTCTGAATTTCAGTTTTCATGTCTGACTGTGACTGTGTTTTGCTTTCGTCTTGCTTTTAGTTTTAGTAGACTAAGATGCTTATTCTTATTTCCAGTTTTATGAGGGTTAGTTTTCGTTATGTTAATCTTGATCTTTGATTTATATTATAGCATGCCTAGCATCATATTCTTTGTGTTTGGTTGAGATAATGTGGTTGAGTTTGGTTTTTCAATTTTATCTAGTTTAAAGATTATTTAGATCCCATATGTGAATAGTTGAGGATTATTTAGAATATGATCCATTTATAATCTACGGA